>CM034082.1:6933616-7308616 GCA_019845555.1 Aristolochia fimbriata
GAGCTCATTAACAAAGTCTGCAGCTATGCTTCCGGGTACACCGACCTCTGCCGCTCCACCCTCACCGCCAGGCCGGAGAGCCGCGCCGCCGACCTCACCAAGCTCATGACCCTCTCCGTCGACAACGCCGTGGCTTACGGCCGCGGCAACCACAACGAGGTCGGCAATCTCGCCACCAAAGTCCCGGACACCACAGTTCGGCGGATGATGGTCTACTGCCGGGACCTTTACAAAGAATCGAACGAGGATGCCTTGGACGCGATGGGAGTCGCCAACCTTGGGTCTTTGGCCGACGCGCTTCGCCGGATTTCGGAGGCGATCACCGGCGTGCAACAGTGCGGCGCCGGGCTGGAGAAGCTGGGACGCCTGAGGTCGCCGTTTGCAGTGGCGACGAACGAGAAGCAGTTGGGTTTGCTCAATATTGCTAGTGTTTTGATTACTCTTGCACTGAAGTAGAATACTAGCTACTTTATGAAAGAATTGTTACATATACATTAATAAACAAAATTTTTAGTATATATAGTACGTTCTGATTCTTATAATTAAGTTCCATCTGGATCATTTTTAATGGAACAGAATTGAGAAGTCTGCATTCTTCATTTATTCGTTCCGATAAACCTCTTTTTGGCCGCTCAAATGGGGGAACCCACTCTGCATTTCATGGACAGAGTGGAGGGTCCCAACTTTTCTCTTTAACTTTTCCCTTATTACCCGATTAAAAAATTACCCGATTACCCGCCTCTTAATCGAAATGGATATGGATAATGGGTATTACTTACCCGATTTCCCGATTACCCAATCACAAGTTTTATTCGGGTGAAACGGGTGACAGAATACGGGTAGGGTAATTGAAATGGGTAACGAATAACCCTTACCCGTTTCGATTATTACCCGTTTCGATTATTACCCGTTTACACCCCTAAAGGGAAGGGGCCTCACAGCTAGGGGTGGAAATGAGCCGAGCCGAGCCGAATCTATGCTGGCTCGAGCTCGGCTCAGCCATTTACACTTCAGCTCGAGCTCGGACTCGTGCCCATGGCTGGACTCAAGTTCGAGCTCGAGCGGCTCGAACGAGCTCGAGCTCGATTCGAGCGGGCTCGAGCTCATTTCGTGCCCGAGCTTGAGCCCGATATTGAGCCCCTAATCAAGCCCAGTTCGAGCTTCTCCCTCTTCTCGTTCACTCGGCTTTCAACCTGTTTTTTTATTCTTTGCCCTCCTCTCACAAAATGCAAGCATGGGGTTCTCAAATTCTTTTCCGTGGCGAACGAATCTGCAAGGAGAGGCGGAAAAGGAAAAGAGTTTCTCTTGTTTCGTAACCCGCGTAAGTCTTTCCTTCTTCTCGATTTCTAATCTCGATATCTGTCATTCACTGCAATCTTATCGATTCCAGTTTGATCAATTTGAGGAAGAAGACTGAACAAAAGACGATTGTCCCAACCCCAGAGTCACAAATCTGTATTAATTACGATTGTTCTACGACGCCAGGGATGGATCCAGATCCGAAGAACTCCGAATCGAACAAAAAGACGGGGGAGGAGCACTCCGCTGATTACACGCCCTATCCGAAAATCGATCCCAAGGATGTTGCTCCAGTGCAAGAGGACTTCAAGGACGTTGCTATCGGATCTTTGCAGCCAGAGCCCCTGCAGAATCTGTCACCACCGGCAGCTGTTGCGGTTCTCTGGGTTCTCGAGTGGTTCGACGAGCTTTCAAACCGAGTCACCCAAAACTCAAGTTCGGCTCGATTATATAAACGAGCTACACTACATAACCGAGTTCGGTCCAAGTTCGATTATTTTCGAGCCAAACCGAGCCGAGCCCGAGCTACTTGCGAGCCGGCTCGGTTCAGTGCCACCCCTACTCACAGCCAAAGGGAGAGTCCCTTCCCCTCCCACCACTTGAAGTATGCAAACCTGGCTCACTTCTCCTAATACTTTGGGCTGATTCAGATTCTGTTATGTGAACAGAAAATGGAGATGGGGAAGATATATGCTTACGCATTCTTCAATTGGCAGGGGAAGAGCCATCAATCCTCCCTCCTCTCTAGTGATGGCAGAAAAAAAAGAGAAGGATCTGGAGAATAGCTGATTATTTGTACATGTCAGTAATCAGAGGATTATGCGGGTGATTGCTAAACCTTATTCACGCTCACTAATCTTGATCAATTCGTTAAACCTTATTCACCATGAAAACTGAAAACGTGTAACCTTCATTGGTGTACGCATATGTGTAACTATATATACCCGATAGTTGGTGTAACTACTCTTTGAGTTACACACCAAAATTAGCAAACCACACATCACTTGTATTAACAAAAACAGTAATACAATTAATAATACAAGCCTCTTCGTCCACACAATTTTCTTCTTAAATCTCATAGAGAAGCTTTTGGAAGCGGACCATGTGATCGGGGACCAGCATGATGGCCAATGACATGCTGCCGTCTCCGGTGGGGTTGGGCAGGACGTAGCACTTGCCTTCGTGGCCGTAGCCCACGGGCCCAACGAAAGCAGGCCGTCGCCACCCAAAATCGGCCTCATACATGGGCATCCTAGCCCAGCTGTTGACGCTGACGTTGGGGTACCTCGTAACGACCCCGCGCTGTATGGCGCACCAGGTCCGTCTGCAGCGCCAGGTAGTCCAGCGACGACCGGAGGTACTCGTCGTCCATCCGCGCCAGCGCCTTCTGAACTTGCCCCGCGGCGCACGATAGCGGACGAGACACCAGGTCGCCGACGGTGGCGATCGGGGTGGCGAGGAAGATGGGGTTGCCGAAGAACCCCGGCGGGAGAGGCGGCTGGAGGCGGTTCCGGCCTTCGGCGTAGAGGTACACCTTGCTCTCCTGCGCGTCCGGTAAGTCCCGGGCTTTGCACGCGCAGCGCCAGATGTGGCCCGTGAGAGCCTCGTACGTCGTGTAAGACTTGGCCATGGGCGCGCCGTCCTCGGAGGTGGCTTTCCACTTCAGGTGGCTCAGCTGCTCCTGCGTGAGCGTCAGGAGCGCCGCCGCGAGCGGACCCGTTACATTCGCTGACGCCGCGGCCGAGTGGTACTCGACGTGCGGGAACGACGGGGCGGGCGGGTCCCGGGGTCTGAGGAGCGTCCGGTCAAAGTACGGCTCGACGGCGAGCTCGGCGGCGTCACCGAGCCAGGCGATGTCGGCCCAGTGGTTAATGAAGTGCAGCGCGGAGATCCCGTCGGCGGCAAAGCGGTGCAGCCCCGTGCCGACCGTGACTCCGCCGCATTTAAACCGAGTCACCTGCACAAAACATTAATATATAGTATCATTCCCACCATTTAAGAAATCCCAAATCCGAAACGGGCCTCATGGAGGAATTTGAATTTGATGTTACACAAAAATTAATACGACCTGAACCACGAAGAGGGAAAAATAAGAGACGTCGCGTGAGTAAGTATCTCTGACGTCCGGCAAGAACTTCTTGAGCTCCGGGCTGGGAGCAAAACCACCCATGTCATCTATATAAGAATCGGTTTCAGCTTCGACAAAGAGAGCGCCTTCTCCGTTACAGTCTATGTCGATACGCCCATTCTCATCCCTTCCCAATCTTCCCGCGAGAGGATAAAACGGCACTAACGCCTTTCCGAGCGCCTCTTTCAGCACACTAGCTAGTATCGAAAAAATTGGAAGAACCATTTGGCCGGAAGAAATATACGGTTAAAGAGTATCTGGGGACCCGCAAATCCAGGTCGGAATTCCATAGCCTTCGCTTCGGAGTCTCCTCCGCAGGTCGAATAATGGAGGACTCTCTCACGGTTACGATCATCTTAACTGCAGATGATCAGTCGTCCCTGCATTATCGCACGTGATATCAACAACCCACATCGAGCAATTAAGGAGTGAAGAATGAAGAAACTATAGCAAATGGGGGCAAAGCAAAGATTAATACCTTGATTAATTCGTGGTTCGATGTTCGGAAGTCGCCCCTTACTCCTCTGTTCCGACAGATAAAGGAACAAGGAAAGAAAAAACACAGAAGCTAAGAATGAGGACTGACTCTTGGTCTCTATTCTCTCCTTGTGTAATTCGATCTTCCTATCCGTCCAATTTAATGGACTTCAATGGCGTAGACGATGTGGATTATGTGTGCAAGTATCTGATCAGGTGGACATATTTGACTTAATTTTTCTATATTCCATCCTGTGACTTTTGTGAAAGGGGATTGGGGTCCTTGGGTTAGACGGTTGTGTTCCACCATTAATTTTTTTTTATATTTTCTCATATTTTATTACTAAAATTTTCCTAAGGAAGTTTTATTCCAGCTGTCTAGGGTTCCACTTATTAGTAGCTTTAGTCTGTTGTATGAGTCTTCTGGTGAAGTAGTAGATGTATTTGGATTTATTAATTTGTGTCCAAGTATGATTGACTAGCTAGGTTCATATAGCTAGTTTTGGTTTTCTATCCACATATATATATATATATATATATTGGTACTTCTCAATTTAACGACCACTACGGGTTTATTAGGACTTTAATTATCTAGCTAACTGGGTCATAACTCTTTGTTGGCGTCTTCTATTGTTTTTTTTTTTTTTTTGCAGGTTATGGCTGTAGATTGAAGACTAGCTAATACATTCTATGAGGGATAGTTTTGTAAATGAAGTTAACAGCGTAGTTTTTTTTTTTTTTTTTTTTTTTTTTTTTTAATGAAAGTAATGGTTCATGACAATGTATTTAATTAATACTAATTTTTAAAATGTATATAAATTTAAAGTTTGAATTGGTTTAATTTATTTGGTTTTATTGTTTGTTATAGTATTGTTAGAGATTTATAATAGGTATTTTTTTAAGTTAATTTAATATAATAAATTATTTTTTTATGAGATTGGATGTTGTCTTATTTTATTATTGCTCCATTGATATAGTCAAAAATAAATTATATTATAATTAATTAAAATATCAATTAATATATCAATTACCCAAGGTTCTAAGCCATGGGTATTATACAGGTACCCAAGGGTTGAAACTGTGGGTACGTAATGAGCTCCTATATATGCCTAGGGGATAAAACTATAGTTAATGGGTTCCTGTACCCAAGGGCTGAAAGTGAGGGTAATGAACTCCAATAACTACGGCCTCAAAACTGTTGGTAATGGACTCCTATACCTATACCTAGAGGCTGAAATTGTGGGTATAAAAGACTCCAATAACTACGGCCTCAATTAATATATCAATTACCCAAGGTCCTTTTTAAGTGATTGGCTCAAGTCCGTACGTATTTCTTTTTTTTCTCGTATATATAATCAAAACGTACTATCTTTTTGGTATTTGTCATAAACCAATACTTTATCTCTAATAAAGTAAGAGTATTGAGTAAAAAAAAAAAAAAAACCCTACCATAGAAAAGTTGTTTCGACTTTCCACGTTATTAAATTAAAAGTAGTGTTTCTTATAAAATAAAAAAAAATAGACAAGGTGAAAGCAGGTCATGGCAACGCATGCAGTGCAGCCACTAATTAGATCGTTGGCTCCGGCCTCGCTGCACATATATATGCATCTTTTGTAACAAAAACCGGCATCATTGTCATCAAATCACCGGCAAAGGAACGGCCTCGCTCGTTCCCTTTCCCTTCCAGCTTCTGGGGTACGTTTTCTTCTTCCTCAAATTAACCATGCTAGCCTATATATATAAATCGTGCATCTTGATCATGAGTCTTCATTCTTCCCCGAATCAATTCACCAGATCGAAACACCCGGTTCCGTACGTGTCTCAAACCGGCGATCAGAAAAATGAGGTCCGTCGCCGTAGATCTCTGACACTACTCTTGGTCGTTTTTCCGGCGGTTTTTCTCGCTTCCGCGACCGACTTCGTCGTCGGAGACCATTCTGGGTGGACCGTCGACGTCGATTACCAAGCTTGGGCCAGCGGGAAGAAGTTCTTCGTCGGTGACACATTACGTAGGTACGTAAATTAATTAATTAATTTCTCTTTCGACGAAATATTGAAGTGCTCTTATTTTTAATAATTTGCTAAGCTATTTATAATTTTTACATCTGGTCGTGCATGCATGCATGCATGCATGCATGAAGTGTTCAAGTACGCGGCAGGTCATCACACGGTGGTTAATTAAGGTGAACGGGAATGGGTTCCAAAAGTGCATGGCAACACCCAAGTACCCAACAATGGCACTCTGACGAGCGGGAGTGATCGGATCGGGTTGGCTACTCGGGGGAACAAATGGTACATCTGCGGCGTCGCCGATCACTGCAGCCCGTGCAGCAGCAGCAATGGAGTTTATATTAGAATTTGTAATCTCCCTCTCAAAGTTCCAAATAAACCAACTATTAAACACGACTAAGTATATTACCATATTTTATATTTTATGGTATATATATATATATATATATATCTTCCCTCAGCTGTCCTGGTCTTTAGATTTAGCTCTCTTGTCTACCACGCCCACATGCAGATCTCCTTGTTCCTCCCTATTTTGTCTCTTTTATTGGTTACATTCAAAACAAATTGGATATTTCCCATACATGCAGGCACCAGGCCGGCTGCCCATTCTATATAAACTCAAGCCATGTCTCACTCCATAAAGCAAATAAGAGCAACCACGCATTTGGAGCAAAGGGTGATCACTGAGCCTCATTTCTAACTCATTTACCCAACCAAGCTCGCTTCGTACTGATCTCCAACCAAAACCCTGGTGTGTCTAACGGTATAATGTTAATGAGCGTGTAAACTCATGTAGAGTGTCAGTGAGCACAAGATAATTAACTAACGTGGCAGGTAGCCATTGGGTGCTCAACACTGACAATTTTTTCTAATATATTTTTTGTAGTTTTTAATTATGACAAGAGCAAGCACAACGTATACACAGTGGACAAAGCCGGCTTTGGCAACTGCACAGTACCATCAAACGGCGTTCTTAATACGGGGAATGACAGAATCGCTCTCTCAAGCCCCGGGAAGAAGTGGTACATTTGTGGAGTGGGTGAGCACTGTGCCAAACTCGGAATGAAACTTATCATCACCGTCGAACCACTCGAGGGACCGGCCGCGGCTCCGGACGTACCACCGGGAGGGTCGCCACCTTTGGAATTGCTACGATTATGGTAGTTGTTGCCCTAGGTTTTTTCATGATCATGGCTTGATAATTACTAGAATATAATTAATCCTGATATTGTTGAGGTTCTTTTATACGTACTTTCAATAATTATTATTTAGATTGGTCTTGTTTTGGAATTTCTTATTAACTTTGTACTCTTTCTTCTAAATATTATGGGAGAAAATCAATAAAACTGACATAGTTTTTTATATGCATTACCACCGTATCAACATATATTATTGGGTTGGCTCTTATCTATGTGCCCATTGTATTCAAATCAAATAGGTTATCTGAAAAAGGCTTGGTATTTTCGGCATTTTCGGCATTGTTTCTAGATCTACCAAGTAAGATAGCATTTTAAAAAGGCTGGGGAATTTTTCTCTATTCATTTTTCGCCTAAAACGAGCCGGCTGGAAAAAATTATTTGAGCCTGAGATTGTGAAAATGATTCGTGCATGCTTGAACTCGACCTTTGCTTGGACGTGATTGGAGTCGGGCTTGAGCCCGAGCTCAAGTTGGAATTTTCCTGGTGGAGCCAAGCTCAAACCCTTACAATTTCGGCCTTGGCTATGCTCCTCCGATCCACCTTTAATTAATCCCTCCCAAATCTCCTCTCAGTATATATACCCAACCAGAAATACAAGAGAAAATAAAGGGCAAAATAAAAAATATCCTCTTTATTTCATCAGCTCTTGAGCTTTTAGCATATCAGCTAAGTGTGCAATAGATAAACCTAATAGAATAGTTTTAACCCGGCCGGGCTCTTTCCCAAGTAATTAATGCTCAGGCAGGGTCTAATTATAACAACATATTAGCACATTTTGGTTGAAACATGATAAACCAAAACTACTAATACTATCTTAATAGCCAATTAGTTGGTTTTAAAAAACTTGAAAATATATGGATGAATTTTATAATATTTTACTAATTAATTTTACTAATTTTACTACCCAATGATCAATATCAATTAAGGGTGTCAATTTCACCAGATTACCCGATTACCCGTTCTTAATATTTATTATAGTTTAAGTGATAAAATTAATAAAAACTATATTTACCCGTACCGCGGGTAATCAGGTAAAAACTTTAGATAACAATTTTTAATTCGGGCAAAACTGGTAACGGGTAATGCATAGGGTAATCGAAATGGGTAACAAAATACCCATTACCCGTTTCAATTATTACCTGATTACACCCAATAATCACTGTGGATACAATTATAACAACGTAAGGCAGCTTCCAGCTAATCTTCCAAAAGTTCCAGACTAGCTACTGAATATTTAACAAGACGAACTAATATATAGTCTCTTGTCTCTTTAATTAATTGGTTGCATTTATGCACATATATATTGGATGTTTCCTATGCAGGCTGCAGGCACTTGGCCGGCTCCTCACTCTATATAAATTCAGACCATGCCCCACTCCATAAAGCAATTATAAGAGCAATTAGCGAGCGTTTGGAGCGAAGGGTGATCACTAAGCCTTATTTATCACTTCTTTACCCAACCGAGCTTGCTTCAATGGCTTCCATGAAAATGTTTATCGTTCTTCTTGTTGCTGTGGTTGTTGCTGGTTGCCCAGTTTCATCAGTGGCCAAGGAGTTTGTAGTCGGAGATGATCATGCCGGATGGAACATTAACTTCAATCAGAGCTGGGCAGAAGGGAAGGATTTTAGAGTCGGAGACACACTTGGTATGGTTAATTAATCACTTTTTTTGTTCTATTACCCATAGAATTACTGAAATCTTTAATATACTAATTACGTACAAGGTATAATATTCATTGGTTAAACAATTGGTCCAACCCGGACTAACTAGGTTAGACCAAAACCGGACATGTATAATGACGCCCGGTCCAGTTTTTAAAGCATTGATTTTTGTATGGTTTAATTTACTCCTAATACTTCATTAATTTTATTTCTTATCTTTGTAGTTTTTAATTATGACAAGAGCAAGCACAACGTATACAAAGTGGACAAAGCCGGGTTTGGCAACTGCACAGTGCCATCAAACGGCGTTCTTAACACGGGGAATGACAGAATCACTCTCTCAAGCCCTGGGAAGAAGTGGTACATTTGTGGAGTGGGTGAGCACTGTGCCAAACTCGGAATGAAACTTGTCATCACCGTCCAACCACTCGAAGAACCGGCCCCGGCTCCGGGCGCACCACCGGCGACGCCAGGTTCGAGCAACTCGGCCAACGGGAGGGTCGCCACCTTTGGATTAGCTACGGTTATGGTAGTTGTTGCCCTAGGTTTTCTCATGATCATGGCTTGATAATTACTACAATATTGATGTTGAGGTTCCTTTATATTTTTAATAATTATTTAGATTTATCATGTTCTAGAATTTCTTATTTTAAATTGTACTATTATATGGAGAAAATTAATAACAAAATTTTTTTATATGTTATTCTCAATGTTTTAAAAACCAAACTGTATGCACTAAAATGTGAACGGCCCAAATGCGACGAGTCCAAACGCCCACCGATCCAACAACCGATCGTCGTGGGTAAGCTCTGTCAATTTTCAAAGTCTCTCATCGCAGCCCATTCGCGTCGCTGCGTCATCGGTACAATCGTCGCCCCTGTCAGCAATAAACCGCCGCGTCAGCGCCAGTCAGCAACCGAGTCATGATGCCACTCAACTCAGCAGTCAACGACCAAGTGTGGTCACCAACAATGAAAGCCAAGAAAAAGGCCACGATCCCCTTTTTGAGGGATCTAACGGAGGAGTTCCTAGTCCTCCTCCCATCTCAACAACAAACAGAAGAAAGGGGATCGTGATCCCCTTTTCGAGGAAAAATCCCCAACAGCTGCACAGAACCGGCTACAAATAGCCAGAAAAATTTTGTGGCAGGGGTTCGAAAAACAGAAGTCGAAGTGCTCATTCACGCACAGAAGCTCTCTCTCTCGAGACGAAGGTCTGAAAAATCCTTCATCGAGAAGAACCATCAGAAGCTCTCTCTCAAAAACGAAGGTCTGAAAATCCCTTCATCGAGAAGAAACTCCACTCGCAGAAACTTTTGAACCAGAGAAGTCAAGCCACCTGCCGTTCATCGTTCAACAATTCGACCGGGAGTAGCTCTACACGATCGCCGGCAACGTCACAAGTCGATACACGCAGAGCACAAATACCTTTGTCCGACCGACCAAAGCCACACCAAATCGTGCACACTCGTTCTTGTAACTCGAGTCTCGACAACGACTCGCCAGAAGCTTAAACTTCACCAAATTCACACGGAGATCGAATCAGAGGAAGCATAAGAGATTGTACTCGCAATTATCTGATATTTAAACACACCCTGTAACACAAAATTATTCTAAAGTAATCAATATATTCTCTCGGTCGTGCCTCTTAGCGGGCCGGCGGATTTTCGATGAAACACAAACCGATCATCCAACTGGCTCTATGTCCGGTTTTGGTTGAACTTGGTTAGATCGGGTTGGACCGTAGAATATTATACTCCATATGTTATTTATATTTAATATTTCTATAAGAAAAAAGGTAAAAATAATACTGATTACAATGAACCAGGTGGAGTCAATAAGAACCGGTCTGATTCTGGTTCAATCGGGTAGAATCGGGTGGTTCAATTCGGTTTTTAAAACACTGGTTATTCCATTTTATCGGGTGTTTTGAAAACTAGACAGGACCGGCCGGTCGGACCCAGGTTATGGGCCAGGCCGGGTCGTATAACACTGGTATGTTAAACCAGGATAAACAAAAACTTATATTGATACCATTTTATACTTTTAATGGCCAATTAGTTGGTTTTAACTTTTAAGAATCACTAATCGTTGTAATTGTTAGCATCACCGAATGAATAAAAAAAAAATTAATAATTAATACACGAGGCCCGGAAAAGGGTCCCACACGAAAGGTTCCCCACGTGCGGGTCCCACACGGGTGTCGGGTCTGAGCTCTATAAATATCGTCTTCTTCCCCCCTGCGACAAAGGCGACGACGTAGGAGGTGGTGGAGGTAGTGCAAGGTCCTGACATCGCAGAGTTCCGGCCCTCGTGTTTCTTTTGCTTTCTTTTACCTTTCTTTGGCCAGTCTCTTTAACTCTGTAGCCATCGTGTGCGTGCGTGTTCAATTCAATCTAAGATTGAATTCGAGGATCGAGATGCATGTTCTGGCATTGCAATTATCATAGAGGTAACAGCCATTGCATATATTCTCCCTCTGTATTTCTTCTTGTGTTTTCTGGTCTCAATTTCCCGAACTCGTGCGTCCATCTTTTTGTCCTCTTCTTAACCTTTTTTTTTTTTTTTTTTTTCTAATTTCCCAAGGACTCAATTCATGTTTCCCGAGTTTTTGATCGTTCAAACCTTTGTGCAGACAGTGTTCATTCGTCTTTTCAATCTCTGTTGCAGGAAACTGGATGATGATTATGGGCTAATTAATTAATTAATCTTCAATGTAGAGATGCTTGGTTCGATTTTGGGGGTCTTTCTTTTGTTTTCGCTTTTTCAATCTCTGTTGCAGGAAATTGGATCCATGATTGTGGGCTAATTAGTATTTACATGTACAACATTGCCGCGGGTGTATAATAATCGGGTTTTCATTTCGTGTCTCTGTTTCTTTTCTCGTCGATCGGTGTTCATTCATTCATTTAAGAAGATGGATTTGTTGATGGAAAGGCCCTTTGGAAACTGCAGTGACCGGCAAAAGCAAGGCGTCCACGAAGCTTATCTGGGTCATCCGCGAAGCTTATCTGGGTCATCCGCGAAGCTCTGGGTCTATTTAACAATGTCAAAGGTCTCAATTCACAAGTTCGTGTTCGCTGTCACGACGAAGTCTCCTGGGGAACAACAAGTGATGTCCAGAAGAGGACTTGCATGCTGAACGACTCCCATATTGAATGTGATTTCTTCTGGCATCGCTGAAGCATCCTCCTCCTTGAATGAGGAGGCTAATGCTATGGATTGGAGACACAGCCTTCAGTAGTACATGATTAAATGAGAGAGTGACTTTTCTGCTTCTCTCTGGTGTTTTCAATCACGGATGATTGCTTTAATTCATAAGATACTGCAATTATATGCTGATAATAAGTGAAAATCCTAGTTACCAAATGTATTTTATATCATCTGTCGAGGAAGTAACAGTGGTCTTCTCTTGTGGATGTGGAAATTATTCTGGTGATTTTTTGTACATATTTTGGATTTGACACTCAAACTTGGGGATTTCATTATTAATGTTGAATTTGACATGATGTGGAGAAATCATGGAGTTAAATACGAAGCTGAGCATTCAATGAATCGCAAGGAGAAATTATAAGTTATTACTGAAGTCGCCCGTCAATCCAATCGAAAATGTCAAAGTCATCAGGCGGCGCAGGCCTCCCTTCACCACCACCGGTACGACTTCTGATTTTAAATCCCCATTAATGCAACTCAACGAATTGTCGGAGCCAGGATGAGAATCATGAGACCAGTGACTGTTCGATTTAGCCCCAGGAAATTTCCATTATTTTATCGCCCTGAATAATAATAATACACAGAGTTAACAAACTAGATC
The DNA here is from genome assembly GCA_019845555.1 of Aristolochia fimbriata. Taxonomy (NCBI): domain Eukaryota; kingdom Viridiplantae; phylum Streptophyta; class Magnoliopsida; order Piperales; family Aristolochiaceae; genus Aristolochia; species Aristolochia fimbriata. The sequence goes on from CM034082.1 coordinate 6,946,206, forward strand.
CCTGTTTACTTCTACCCAGAAATCGGAAGCCACGGTTCCTTGATTCGATTGTGTGGAAGATTCATTTCAAACCCAGAAAGGCGCAGCTTTTGCTTTGCTTTTACTTTGCTTTTGCTTGATGTTCAATCATGGCGCTGGTCAATTTTTCGGAGCCATTCTGTCAAGGGAGGGAGGGGAGTGTACGACTGTATGCTCTTCAAGATTTATCCTCGTGATGTTTCGGGTAGTGGAGCCGTGGAGGAGAAGATCGATGGTTGAAGTAGCTGAGCTGATACTTCTGACCCAGTGTGAATTGGGGATTTTCGCTTATTACTTCGTGGAAAATGACTTGGTAGGTAGGTACTACAGGTATTAATGTTGGAACCTACTTAAAATATACGCGTTTCTCATTGATCGAGTCAAAATGGACAGTTTAATTCGTGGGGCCTGATGTTTGAATCTTTGAATCGTCTTGTTTTGTTCTCCATATAATGGCAGTTAAGAACGCAAACCTTGACCAGAATCCGATGATATTCGAAGTCTCCTTCCCCGGAACCCTTTCTTGTATTATCTGGTTCTACGGACTGGGGAGTTCGATTCCGTGAACGGGGAGGGGTGGGAGCTACGGGCAGTTCGATCCCATCATGGGAAATTGCTGCTTCAAGTCTCCCGAGTCTGCTGCTCCTGTTTCTTCCGGTTAGTTTTCTGCATTCAGTTTCTGGATTTTTAAGCTTGCACTCCTTTTCGCCTCAATGTTATTTAAAGCAGTTTTATCTTTACTTGCGAGTTCTTTTTGAGTTCTTTTGAGTTCTGATGTATGAACACTACTACTCTTCTCATTGTTACAACTGTATTATCCATAAAGAGTTAGAAGCTTCAGCTCTCTTAATCACTTCATTTGGGACCATTAAAATCTTTGAATATCTCTCAATTGGTTACCTCTACTAGAATTCTGAGACATCAATAATAATTCATATTGTTCAACGAAACATGAACTCTCTGCTTCAGAGGCTTCGAAGCAGAGCTCGATGTCTAAATCCAGCCAGAGAACATCTTTGTGGAGTGGAACCGAAGGCTCACCCTCGCTGGACAGAGCTCCAAATTCTGTCCTCAAGGATAGGATCAGTGGATCATCTTTGAAAGCATTTAGCTTCAATGATCTAAAGCTTGCCACACGAAATTTCAAACCTGATTCTCTTCTTGGGGAAGGAGGGTTTGGGTATGTTTTCAAAGGATGGTTGGATGAGGGTTCTCTAGTTCCTGCTAAGCCTGGCAGTGGAATTGTTGTGGCAATAAAAAAACTAAAGCATGACAGCTTCCAGGGGCACCAGGAATGGCTTGTAAGTTTTACTAGGACCTTAACATTTGTATTATATAACTGAGGCTCTTCAGCTGACTTCAACGGATGCTGGCAGGCAGAAGTAAACCATTTGGGCCAGCTCCGCCATGAAAACCTTGTGAAGCTCATTGGCTACTGCATAGAGTCTAAGGACAGGCTTCTAGTTTATGAATACATGCAACGAGGAAGCTTGGAGAATCACTTGTTCAGGAGTAAGTAAATTTCATGACTCAAAGGATTGAAAGTGTTTGTATCCTTTTACTTCTTTCTCAAGGAATTTGTCCACTTCTCATCCTTCTCTAATTTGAAGAAGTTATTCATTCTAAACTCTTTTACATGGATTTATTTGCTTCTTTCGTAGGAAATGTTCAGCCTCTCTCGTGGGTCACAAGGATTAATATTGCCATTTCTGTTGCAAGGGGTTTGACATTCTTGCATAGTTTGGAGAATAATATCATTTACAGAGATTTGAAGGCCTCTAATGTCCTCCTTGATTCGGTAGGGCATGAAATATCATATGAAGTCCACCAAATAAGTTGATGCATCTATTTTATTTACACATCATCTGGCACTGATAGTTTTAGTATAACAGGATTTTAATGCAAAGCTATCAGATTTTGGCCTGGCAAGATATGGTCCAACTGGGGATAAGACTCATGTTTCAACCAGAATAGTTGGGACCCAAGGATATGCTGCCCCAGAATATGTCGCTACAGGTAGCGCTATCTCTATACTCCCGAAATATGGCACATTTCCAAAGTTCACTAGTTTAAAGATCTCAATTTTTTCTTAGGTTATTTTCTTTCTGGTAGTACCTTTAATCTAACTGTTGTTTTACACCCTGCGCCAGGTCATTTGACTGTAAAGAGTGATGTATACAGTTTTGGAGTAGTTTTGTTAGAACTAATGTCGGGAAAACGAGCAACGGAAGATGAGAGGGTTGAAGAGACCCTGATTGATTGGGCAAGACCTTTGCTTGGTGATCATAGGAAAGTGTTTAGGGTAATGGATACAAGATTAGAAGGGCAATATTCCAAGAAAGGAGCCCAAACTGTAGGTACATTGGCTCACCAGTGTCTTCATACAGAGTCCAAGCACAGGCCTTTAATGAAGGATGTGCTAAACACTTTGGAGCAACTCCAGATATCCAAAAGCACTCCCGGAACTCCATTGTCTGTGCACACTACTCAAAAACATGGGACAAGAGCACCATAAATTTAGGGTAAAGTCCTGATTGCAATTTGTATATCCCTTACCAAATTACTTGGTATTTTTTTTGTCCAAGCACATCATTCATCGTGTATCCGTTTGCAATAATTTTTTATTCTTTAAGAAAGGTTTGATATTTTGACAAGTTTTGCTAATGGAGGCTGTCGACCTTTATCAATTTACTTTTTTCCGCACTTGTTTCTGCAGTTGATTTCGGTATGAAAGAGGAAATAGAGCCACTCAAGTAGAGAAATTAAAGAAACACAGTGAGAAAAAGCAGAGAAAAGAGGGACTGCATCTACTGTAATTTGTAAGCAGATTGGTTCAGATGCTGATAAGAATCACAAACAGTAGAATCTGAGACAAAGGAAACGGTTTCCTTGTTAGGCCTTGGCTCAATCTTTAGTGGTTTCTTGCGTGTGATCTTTGTATTTAAAATCTTTCTGAATATGGGGTTCAACATTCCCAATAAAAGAAGAAGCAAAAGAAACAGTTCATTTATGTGAATACCTGCATAAGCATGTTACAGTTCTTCTCTCAGAAGCTACAGGGATGATCACCAAGTAGTGCACCAAATTGTAAGATTTAATGGCATGTGGGTTCAGCTGAAAAAGAAAAACACAAGCAGACAGCAGTTCCCAGAGGATTCCACACTTCCACTTCTGTCTTTTCAAAGCACTTGTCAAATCTTCTTATTTATCACTGGGTTGAGCAAGGAATGCAAACGTTTGAGAGATTTTTTGTGGGGGATTTTTTTTGGTTATCTGAAGTTTAAACTTCAGGTAGAAACTTTAATAGCTTCTATATTTCAACACTTGTTACTGACAATTTCCCACTTTTTGAGAGACTATTCGAAGTTCTCACTCCCATTATTCTTGAATTATCGTGGTAAGAAAGGTTTTACTAAATTTCATTCACTTCCCCATCTTTGTAGTCGTCAATGAAATATAAATGAAAAACACCGGTTACAAACTTTCAGTAGATAAATTAATATTTCTAGTCTAATTGGATAGTACCAGATTTGTCAAAACCGAACCAAACTGGTCAATTCACTCAGGCCAAAACAGAGTCGTTGAACAGGTTGGAACATGAACTCGCATAGGGAGGTTTCAACTACTATAAATATTAAGGATATAATATGACATGAGGGAATGAAATGTTTGGTTCAACGAATGAACAACTGGTTGAACCCAACATAACCCGGTTAGATTGAAATCTGCTACGCATCCCATGCGACAAGGGGTCCTAAAAACAAGAGAAAAATGGCCTGGTCGACTGGCCAGACTCAACTCCTTAACAAAAGGGAAGGACCAGGGTCACTCGACCAGGCTCCATATGCCTCTAATTTCTAAAAACAATGGGTTTCACTATATTGGTATATACTAATGTTAACCGTTCTCATTATAAATATATCAAATGCGGATCTATCACATTGTGTCCAGTATTGTACATATAGATTTCATAAGCTAAAGTATGCTGTCATCTGTACAAAAAGGGTTTTCGTCTTATTAAACCTGTTCACCACTTGCTAGTTGTCTCTTTTCTTCCTCAACTTGCTCCAACAACGCTTCGAGCTCTGCTTCCGTTAGTCCCTCTAATCGTTTCTGCAATGCAAAGTAATTATTAGTTCGATTGAGTTTTCATTATTGAACAGAAAACATTAGGAACCGGATCGTAGCAGTAACAAATCATCCAGGGTTTGGGACATAATTTCCAAATGATTAAACATATAAACAACCTATAAAATGGATGAAGGCCAAGCCAGATGATCCCACAACTGCTAAGAATTGGGAAACTAGGGCATCTGCTGTTAACTAATGAAGGAAAACTTCGAAACCTACCACCCCATGTTTGAGAATCATGGGATAGACGGAGCTATTTGATAGCTTAAGCCTCAAGTTATGATCAAATCAAGCTTGCCAGGTAATCTTTTCGTTTCTCTCCGCCGATAAATAAACTCTACCAATGAGGCAAATACGAGAGAGCCCACAGAGATAAAACCAAACCAGTAAAAACTATGTTTATGAAACAACTTGACCTGCATGACTTTGTTTTCGTAGTCACGAAGCTGCTTTGCATATGTCATGTCTTTGTTTGAAACTCTAAAAATGTATGTTGAAATCCAGCCAACAGTCAAACCCAAAACCAAGACCAGCTGCACCACGTTGCCCGCTTGCAATGGGTCAACTCCAGCAAACTGAAAATAACAGGAATGAATCAAATAGTGACAAAAAGATGCAATTTTAACATAAGAGGGGACAAAATCACCAGAAATAGAACATGAAAAGTTTAGGCTGTGGATGAATAAAAATAGACAATATACCTCTAATCCACTTTTCAAACCAATGCCTGCCACAGTTACTCCTACGCCAATGAGCAAAACATCTTTTCTTGTGTACCCAAAAGGTGTCTGTATAGAAAAATAGACAAGAAAGTTCAATAAAATCAAAGGTAGCAAGAGAAGAATCAAACAAATCTATCACTACTATCTTTTCTTTACTCCGTTGGAAATATTTCGGAAACAAATTTTACATTGCTTGAATTTTTCTGGTCAGAAGAACCTTCTGAATCATCTTGACTGCCACCAGAAGATGATGAACCTGTCGCTCTGGGAACCCCAAAGAACACTTTCTTTGATACTGTTCTGTCATTTCTTCTTATGAAGGTTGAAGTTGTTTCATGATATGAAAGCTGCAAAATGGCTCTACCTGAAAAAAGAAACCAAAGCTATCAATCAGCTAGAGGAAGATAACAGCATACTTACCTTAACAGAATGCCAAACGTATATTTTTGTTCTCTTCGGGACAGCTCTCAAAAATACAAAAGGCACTCAGAAAATGCTTTCAGAAAAGTGAGTTAAAGAGCCCAAATTCAGAAAAGTGAGTGAAAGAGCACAAATTAGAAAATAAACAGTATAGTGCCAAAACTAACACAAGATTTCAAATTGTAGCCATTATTTTGCTCAATAGAAGAAACTAGCCAAGATCAATCTATGAGCTTTTTGTTGCACGTAATTCAGCCATCACAGAGAGAACTATTTCTAAGCATATTATTAAGCATATAGAGCACAGATTACAGTGATATGCCACTTCAATACAAACAATAATAGTTTAAAATTAGGTTAATTTTGTCACTGTTAGCGACTGAGTTGGGCTTCAAGAAAGTACACCAATCATAAAGGTGTTCCAGGATCAAGAGTTCTTTAATGCAGTTGCCAGTCGCAGTCAAAAGAAATAAACCAACCATAGGTGTATCGCCAGTCACAATTAAAACAGATAAACTAACCAAACTATTTTTGCTAACAAAGAGAGTTCGATCAGTATTAGATAGGGCAGAATGTAAGCAGGCAAAAAAGATTATTACCACCAAAGAGAAAAAAAAAAAACAAAACAGAACGAATATCTCAAAATTCTTTCGGAGACGAGACTTGCCACTGATTAATATCTTAAAACTAAAAATAACAAAACATAGACGTAAACCTCTGTTTAACTGCATTTTCACCCACCCAGATATACCTCGAGTTGCCAAAGGGTATAGAGCAATAAAGCATCAGTATCGTATAGAACCTCTAAATGTGTACCATGAGAATTCAGGAACTCTCGATGAACTTGATTACAGCTGGAAAATTCAAAATACAGAAACCAAAGCGTTCAGTTCAGAGCTAAAACGTGAAAACTAATCTTTCCCTGCTCTAAGAAAAGCAGCACCTCATCCCCAGTACCAAATTCCTCAAAAACAGCAACAAGTCCGGCTGCAGGAAGTCCCGAAAACCCATATTGGTCCCCCGCTCCTTCCCTTGTCAACCTCTTAACTATTTTAACCTTTTCATATTGCAATATGCAAACGTAAACAGAGCAAATGAAAGGCCCAAAAAACAAAAGCAGAAAAATAAAAATGAAGCCGGGAACTTGATTGGGAACTTACGAGCGGGAGAAGAAGTCGCAAGTGCATTTCCTGCTTGTGTGGAACTTCGGCGCAACGACGAGTCTTGAAAGGAAGGTCCGTAAAGGGCTAAAGGGCGATGAGAAACAGAGGTTCCCAAATCTACAAACATAGCAGGATATAGAATTCACAAACGAAGACAAAGAATTGTTCAGAGAACACGAACACTTTTACAACAGCACCGAAATTCTCAGCCAATTTCCACCACTCGCCGGAAATATCTGCTCGACCTTCTGTTCCGCTTAAACTAATTCTCTCAACCGAACCAAGGGAGCCACAGAGGAATTCTGCTATCTACTGATCTTTTCTAATAACAGTAAAAGATAATTAAAATTTTAATCGAAATTAATTAAGTGAATCATATTCCTATCTGTATTATAAGGAAAATTATAATCTTAGAACCCACTTCATGAGCTAATGTTTCAACCTCTTGTGGGACAAGAGGGCAATTGAGACGATACTTTGGTGTATTCGAAAGCTGAATACAAATTATTGAAAACTTTAGCTAAACAAAAGAAGTTCTTCAAGAATTTGTTGCGATTATGTTGTTGAGTAAACATGATATAAAATTCAAAAGAAAATATCACATTCATGAAAAAAAAAATGGCAAATTTTCTATTCAATTATAGTTTAAAACTTGAAAACTTCGTATGTAATTTTAAGCAATTATTTAAAATTAAAGAATTAAAATAAGAAATACAAAGAATTAAAACAATTTGTAAATTTTAAATATACAGTTTAACAGTTTTACCCCGTGTTTTAAAACCGAACCGAACTGCTTGTTAAACCAGAATCAGAGGTCAATCCAGTTCTTATTGACTCGGCCCGATTCATTGTAACCGGTATTATTACTGTACTATGGGGTTATCTAGTCCTTTTAGTAATCTTATACAAGATTGCAAGAAACAAAATTACAGTAGTATATAAACACGTAACTACAAACTAACAACCGGTAATAATCCACTTTGCACACGCAACAATGTAAGATATTTGAATCTCTAATTCTGTCAGACCGAACCAAGGCTCCCCTTGGTTGATATTCTCCTCTTGAGAGTATGGACCGTACTTACTTGTGAATTCCAAGACAACCTTCTTAGACCTTCACTCTACTCCCTCTATTCTCTGTTTATGCTTGTTCACCTTGTTGATCATAGTATTTTTCTTTTATACTAGAAAAAAGACCAAGTTTAGGCTCCTCAATAAGCTCCAATATAACCCTTATCGCAAGGGCACTATCTGACACATTTCATGTATAAATAAAGACATGAACTGTTTCTACTTTTCCTTTTCTACAACCACGCCTTTATGCAAAAAAAAAGGACATAATATAAAAAATTGACATTTTTTAAGATATTATAATATAAAAAATTGACATTTCAAATGTGTTCAAACTTGGTATTAAAATATATTTATAATGGTAAAACACATTTGATATTTTTTGCGAATATTTAAAATTCATCACATTACTTGAACATTGTATGATTTTAAAAATATATTTAAATCTTTTGCAAATATGATATTCTTTCCCAAATATATATGATATGTATTGTAAGGATTTTATACAATATAGTAATTCATCACATTACTATTTAATAAATTTTAATTGGTTATTTGATTTTGAGTTTCCTTTTTTATCTTGAATTATTCTGTATCTTGCTTCACTGCAATATACGTTAAACCACATTGGATCTTGCGCCTCACCCACGGAATCTCCATCAACCTCAACGACAGCTTCATCGACGAAGAAATCATCCGGTGCGAGCGGATGAGAAATTGAGGTAAAGAACCAAAAATTGAAACAAAAAACACAAAGCCAGAGACTGTATGATACTTGAATGGAATGGAGTAAAGCTACGTTCTGCTAGTGTTATCCCTTTTATCCAACTGAAAAACAGATAAGGGTGCCGCAAACTGGCCTTTGAAAGAGCACTGTATCAGCTCTTTGGCCAGAAACACTGTAACCACGCAAATAGATCAGTTTTATGCACACATACACAACAGTTACAACAGTTACATACAATCATGTTCGGAGGAGCTAAGTTACATTAGGCCCAGTGGAGACAAAAACTTCCCCTTGGCACCCCTGTATTGACGAACTTACAACAAGATCTGCACTACCATTATATACACATAGCCCTAGTGTTGTTTCAAGGCTACAAACAATCATTCAAAGCTCCATGCACATCAGAAGTCTTTGATCTTTTGAGGGAGGAGCCGCCTCAACAACCTGCAGTAGTTTAAGACAAGCGAATATGAGAGAGAGAAACGAGTACAAGGCAGTGAAAGAGCGCGAGAAAATTGAAGAAATACATTAATCCTCTGTGATTTACTACCTCATAACACAAGTATAAAACTCACCGTCATAATTATAATTTACATACTAATAATAATATAAATACTAATAACGATGAAAATAATAATTCTTCTATAATTCCAATAATGATAATAGTAATAATAAATCATAATAATAATAATAAAGAAGACGAAGAAAACAGCTAAACATAGTGCAAAGTCACATGAGGGATGCAAAATGTTTTTAGCATATAAGATTAAAAAACATCACATGTCTCGAAACTCCCCCACTATCTCCAGAAGCATAAAATCGAATAGGAACATTAAGTACTTTGAAGCTCTTTCAGAAAACAGTTAACTTACAGAATGTACAGTGTATAATTTAGGTAACAGGGCCACATCGTTTCTTGAAACCTCTAGAGTATATAGGCTCAGAAGCAGGCCCCCTGAATTAGGCCAATCACTTTAAAACTGGAAAGTGAACCGACTTAGCATGTACCAGAGCAAAGTCTAATCCATGTCACTCAGTCATTCCTACTGACCTTAAATAAAGGATGGGTTCTTAGATTCGTAAAGACTAAAAGCCCCACCTCAGTTTAGGCACAAGTCATTTAGGGTAGGAACTAGATCAATCTAGTTAAACTGAATAGTCTAGAAGTTTGGAGTTAATTGGTCTAGGATTCCAACGTAATAACAAGGAATAAACACTCAAGTTATGCCTGCACTGCATATCCATTGCCAATAATAGAAGTTATAATCATGATACCCAACCTGAAAGCCAGCTTTACTGTACAGTGCTTGCGCAGGTTTATTGTCTACGTTCACATGAACAAATAATTGCTTCATGCCTGTAAAAAACAAGATAAAGACAAGGATCGTAACATTAGAATTAAAAAGAAAACTCACAATTGAAAATTGAAAAATACCTGCTGATATGGCCATGTCACTGGCCAGATACAAAAGATTGGTTGCAATGCCTTGACGACGAGCATACTTTGCGACACAGAGATTGGCAATATAGGCATACCGAGGGGAACCATATGCCTCATGGCTCACAAGCACAGCATTCACCTTTTTCAATTCCTGGAAACAATGTATGACTATTGTTATTACAGCCAAAATTTTTAATCGAGGGCAAGCAGAACGAAAAGTTAACATCCTCAATTTACAATTGTCACTCTTTCTTCCTTTAAAAATCAAGACACTACCTGTTAAATTATATTTTTATATTTCATTTCATTTATTTTACTCTGCAAAAAAAAGTACGCAAGTAACATTAATAACAGCCAGGTAATGATACAGCATTTCTGCCTTGCAGAAACTAAGGATAAAGATTTTCTACATGCAACTATTAATGATTATGTAATGAAATGAGAATTATTCCAGGTTATTATCATAGTTATTATTATCGATAACATTTTTCTCATCCAAACAAAAGAAGCTTTTTGTACACCAGAATTTCACTCAGTTTTGCTCTCAGTCACCAAATATAAGTATGACTATGACTATGGCAGAAACTAGTCATGCCTCAACTTTTCTTTTAACTATTAGACAGAAAAAACAAAACAAGAGTTCAGACATCAGATGGTTTTTGTCCTATAGTATCACAAAAAAAGACCAAACAGCACATATCTTTCTAGTTCACTCCCATAATAAGAAGTCCTTAGTTTCATGCTTTCCAAAGTTGAATTACATTGTCATTACAAGTGAATTTTAATATTCACCAACAAACAGACACATATACACACGAGAAAGCAAAGAATGTGAAAGGTAAATCATAAAGTTTGATGTATGTCACTGCTGAGATGTCATAGAAGAAAAACAGAAAGGCTATTTTTAATGTAAATAGCAGGATCATCAGATGAATCTTGTGTTACTGTTCATGGCATCTAATTTCCCAACAAACTTTGTCCCATTAAGAATGCCTTAAACGAATGAATTTAAGAAGATTCCGTTTGCTGCTTACCCCAGGGAAGGTTTCTCCATGCAAAAATTGCCTGATGCTTAGATCAAGGGTTCCTACGACACTGTTCAAAACAGTGCGTCTCACATTTTTGTCTTCCGTTTTCACCTGAATGGCAGAAATCCAGTTACAACTACCCTCATCCATTTACAGAGTAATATTCAGGCAAGTTGTGCAGGAATCACATATATAACAAGAAAATGGAAATATGCATCTTGCTCAAAATTATTTCAGTACTTAAAGCTTGCTAAAAACACACAAGGTAGCTATCAAAGCCCACATAATGCAGCAATTGATCAATAAGAACAACGCAGATGCACCTAGTTTTAAAATCTTTCTGATGGAACCATATCATATTATGTAGATTTTGCTTATATTGACTTTTCAGTCCAGGTAACAATGGTAAGGTAAAATTCAACCATCTGGCTTACAAGGGCTGGAATCTTGAGGGGCCTGTCTGGAATGCTGCCTGGGTAGCATCCTCGCTTTTGACAATCTAAGATGAAGGGGAGTCATTGTTGCTTCAATCATCTATACATTAGCATGGGATAATTTAATCTCTTAGGTGTAATGTTTTTCTCCACTGCACTACAACAGGTGATATCTAGATTCTGCCACATTTAATATTCAAGGGCCCTTTTCCTATATATTTGGTGATTTTATCCCGAAAATAATCCTGTGCAAGATGGCCTTCTTGGTCAAGCTCTTGTGAAAAGCTTGTGTTGCCTACATTTTTGGTACATCAGGAATAAAAGAAACAAAAGGCACTTCAATGGCAAATTCCCTGCCAGACCTAAGCAAATCTAAAACAACGCCACTAGGTGGTGATCTGAGCATGATCTGTAAATTTGAAGATATCGCAGATTATAAAACTGCTGCAGTCACATTCTGCCAGATGTAAGGTGGACCTTTCCTCGCCAGGGCCACATCAAACACAAGCATAAGAGGTGCTCTCATAGAAATAAAGAGGCTCTGCTGGATTAATGGAGAAATTGGCCTGAAAGTAACACAATGTAGACTTCTCTCTTCTAGGAAGAGACGACCCCCAGAGTACAAGGACTCTTTCACCTATAGCTGTTGATTACAAAATTCCCTATCCTCTATTCTTCCTTTTCTACACTTTTATTGTTTGCCCTGCTATTCTCAACCCACCATGTGGCATCAATCCTATAGATCATCTTGAAACTTAGCCCTTCTAAACCTGTCCTCATTACTCACAGTCCCCCTTTGCCCTCTGGCATACACATGGAAAATGGGAGGTCTAGCAGTTCTGTAGTCCTCTGGTGGGCCTCTCTGTCCTTCGTCACCAACATGCTCCGGGGGCAACCTGCAGGTATCTAGTTTCATTGATGTGTTCAGAAGACCTGACAATTGCATTCAGAATACCTGTGATTCCATTGCTCTCACTGACTCTCGCCCATTAGGACCTACTGACTTGAACGAACAGAGGTAGGTGCTGTTTTGCTTGCTGAGGCTGTATCAGTAATGCTTTCAGAAGTTATGGAAGTGCAGGATGGCACCAAATCAGTAATTAACAGGATAAATAAGTTATAGTAAGCCTCCTTGGAGGTAGTGAAACATTTTTTATGAGATCTGAAATCTTGCCCGTGATGCAGTTTGTAGGTAGCTCCTTCGTAGCTGGTGTGCTAGTGGGTTTGCTAATAAGTTGCCTAAGGAAGGTTTGACTACCAAACCCTAGTTCCTATCTCATTCCTTAGTGCTGTTATTTCTCCCTTGGTCTTAAGGAAATTGCATTCTTCAAAATGGAAAAAGCAACAATGATAAGTTTTCTTTTTAATTGCTTTGTGCTCTTTTCTTTAAAAAAAAGATTTTTTGAGAAGCTTACTGGTACTTGCGAATTCATTTAAACCATAGAAGGATGTTGAAAATATCACACTAGATACATGTTTGCAGAAACATATAATAACCAACAAATATGGTAGCAGGTGAAGACAGGGATCTCAAAGTTGAAACAAAATTAAAAGCATCTATAAAACATGAAGGATGTATGGGTAGAACATACCGCAACAAGGCAGAAACACTTCAGTGAGTTGCCTTCTCTGCCACAACACCGGCGTTTCAGTGCATAAAACTCCTGACCATAATATAAAAGAAAATGTCACATGCAGGCTAGACAAGAAATTAATGAAAATAGAAACAACACTTAAGTAGATTTATTTGGTAGTGTTTCATTAAAATGAGCTTGTTCCATGACTCAGAAGCATAAAGATATGCCAAAAGAATTTCAAAGATAATAAAGGATAAAGGTCATGAGAAATAGGCACCTATATGTTAATCAAGAGTTTCACAGACAATGGAATTTGATGAAAGGTTTTCTCAGAAACAACAAAACTTTTTGAGTATAAAATATTATCTCTTCTCTTGTCGTAAGAATCATGGACAAAGCTGTCAAAGGAAAAGTACTCCAGGTTTTACCCAATTTACAGCAGAGGTTATGAATTTGAACACCATTGAAAGTAGGAAAGATCTAAGATCTTTAAAAAAGGATGAAAATTTATAACATTATAGGTGACTAAAATGTTTGGCATCAAGATCCTTTTCAATTGGCTCCATGAATATCAGAATATATCATATATAAGTGTAGGGGCAAACCATATTCCACATGGTACTGACTCTCTACAATCCAAACCTAACATTAGTAAACCAGATGAAGTATCATTAAAAATATCAATCCCCACTTAAAGCATGCTTTCCATCATCCCCATATCAAGCAGGTTTTCCATCACAAAAGCCACAATAGTTTCTTTTAGATAGATAAACTAGCCCTTTTTATTCTACAATTTGTTAAACAGCCATTTTAGATAAACTAGCCATTCTTTTAGATAGATAAACTAGCCATTTTCTATTCTATGTCATTATGATCCAAAAGATGGTATCAATGGGATTTCAAAATATGTGTTTATAACAATAACTAGAAGCATCATCTACCCATCCAAGGGAATAGTTTTTTCATTAACGTTTACTTTTTGTTAAACAGAATGGTGCTGCCTTAGTTCAGTTCTCCTCTGTCAACAAGCACACGGACCCTTGTACTTGGATAACTGATATTTACTAAGAGGCAATGAGATTTAAGGCATCTTAAAAGCACATTTTACTCCCAAGTAGTTCCCTGCATGTTTGCTCCACTAAGTTGTCAACTTACACATTGTGATGTTTGAATGAAATGTTTCCATGATAATTAAAATTCAACACAGTTAATAGGAATCTGTAGTAGGTTGTCAACAATCTGTTTCTTGAGTCCTTGACCTTCGATGTTCAACAGTGTAAACCATTTAAAATACATTAAAGACAGAGCATCCATGCCCATACACATGCCCATGTCCATATAGAACTTCACTCTCAAGCATAAAAAGCATAAAATTCAACAAATTAAAATCCAACAAAAAAACTCTGGGAGGAGACAATCCAGAAATTTAACCTCTTCGGCAAACTTCCTTTTTAAACTGTCCACGTGCCTGAAAATAATAAGATGTTAGTGTACTATGCACAAAAATGTTAAATTGATAAAGGGGACATACAACAGAAGACTATGAATACAATAATGAAACTGCACTTATGTCGAGCAAATATAGATTAGTACGACAAACTGACCTCATGTAAGATAACGATTCCCAATGAGCTTCAGCTCGTAGCCATGCTGCAGTCTGCCTCCAGAAATATGATAGAAGCATTCAAAACCACTAAAAATGCATGGTAGAAACAAAAAATTTAGCTATCAAAATACGGGCACAAAAAAATGCGGACCCAGTATTCTTCATCTAATACAGCCCCACGAGCAACAAATCGACCAAAGACGCGTCTTTCCTCGGTGCATACATCCTCGTCACTGAGTTGTACTCTATCAAAAGAGAGCTCGGGCAATCTTGAGATGTCACTATGAGTGATAGATGACTGCTGAGTACTGTGAGAACTATCGTTGCAAAGAACTTCAACGATTCTGCCACGGTTATATGAAGCAGGAAAGGTCTCCCTTCTGGTCTCAAGAGGCAGAAATTCAAACAAATGAGAGATACTGCTTTGATAGGAAGAGCCACATAAAGTACTTCTTTTTTGGTACAAAAAGCCACGAAAATATTTTTTATAGGAGGAGCCACATAAGGTTTTTTGGTAGGAAGAGCGATAGAGTTTCTTGTAGCCTGTAGGCATTATTAGGTAGATTGACAATGTATCACAAACATACTTATCAATGTCTTAAGTAACTCAGTTTACCTACGAATGTTGTGAACAAATAAAAGGTTTCAAAAGTTTGTCAAATGCTTCAACAAATCCAACTGGACAACCAATTCTATAAGGAGTTTCATTCTTTCTAGAGAATCTTCCTTGAAAATATAAAAATCATTCCCCATTCAGATCCACTTACATTAAACAATCTTGAACAACAATATGTAACATTTCTTCCTGAACAATTTGCACATAAGAAATCACCCCGATCAAATTTACTCCTAGTTCACGTCCTTTACATTGCTCCAATGAATCAGATCTGATAGTAGTGATGTCTATCTCAGTGAACAACAAACTTTTTATGGAATTATAATCCATAATTTTGGTATTTTCATGAGCAAGCTATACATTTATTATTATGCAAATAACAATACAATTTTAATAACTCCATCTTTGAGTTGAGAACAATACATTTTTTAGTTTCAGAAAAATAACACAAATTTTGGTAAATCCATCATTGTATACACATTCCATTTTAATGTTTGAGAATTCATTGAGGGGTGGTGCTTTCTTTCTCATAACACGTGAGGTGATACTTCTCGCAGAGAATCCAACAATTAAGTTGCATTACTTCTTGGGCTTCAACAGTCAAGTTGGAATTTTTGGGTGACTAACCAATAATAAAATCAATAATTACCACTGTCATTATTTTCAATTTAAATTACTACACGATGGCCACCTAAATATTGAATGTTCTAGCACAGCTTTGCAATAGATTGAGCAACCAGTAGTCAATGAATCTACTATGAATATAGTACATTCAGTTTAACTGTCTGATATTGCTTTATATCTAATGTGATCCAAAGCCTCTAACCATGGGCAGAGCTTCCTATTACAAAATGAATTGACCACATAATCCCTTTCCAAATGTAGCAGACTCCCCATAGGAAAATCCTCACGTTATTAACCTCGGTACCTTTATATGCCTAGGTGGCATTCTCACATTGTACAGAACTGCATTAGTAAAATTTATCCAAATGTAGCGGACTCCCCATAGGAAAGTCCTCACGTTATTAACCCCAGTAGCTTTCTATGCTTAGATTGCATTCTCACATTGTACAAAACATGCAGTAGTAAATTTATCCAAATGTAGTGGACTCCCCATAGGAAAATCGTCACATTATTTACCCCAGCACCTTTCTATGCCTAGGTGGCATTCTCACATCGTACAAAACATGCAGTAGTAAACTTTATCTAAGTACTAAGAGTCCAATTGTGAGGTCAGCTGAACATTGAACACCCAAAAATTGTGCATCCTGACCACAAGAAGCTGCCTCAACTAAGATTGCTAGTTAAGTCACCACTACATCACCATCATGTAACATATGCTCATATTAGTATCTGCCACTCAGAATGAAACTATTTAAAACCGTTATAGTTTTTCATGAAATCCATCAGTCCATCATATAATTCACGGAAACGGAAAATACGAAAGATTTATCTTGAGATCCGTACGAGGGTCCAGATGATGCATCAACAGAAAATTCATATCAATCCATTACGAAGGACTAACTAAAATTTTCTTCTAAAGTAAGTTCCGCATAAGGTATAACACCAAAAATGATCAGGAATAGTGCCACTTTACCCAAATGAATATGAGACCCTGACGTTGCAGGACACGGGAATGCTCTTAGCCGCTTTTAATTGCAGTCTAGACGAGGGGCAGATTCGAAAATGAGGTAGGAAGCTTCCTCTAAGCTCCATCTCACCGTCAATTTTTCCGCAAAATGGAGGTCATCGCCTATTTCCCGAGTTCAGCACCGGGCGCCACCAAATGATCGTAATTGACCAGAGAAAAAAAATCCTCGACGATAAATCATTTAGAAACTATACAAATCCAGTCTATGGGGATCTATGTTCAGAATTATGACTAGAAAAACACAAAAAGAAGAAGAAAAAGACAGAGTCCTCGCAAAAACGGAGGTCGTATCCAATCCGTCAGAGTCCCAAGTCAAGGATGAAATTTGAACTGACACAGATCATACATAAGGAATTATGAGCGGAAACCACAAATGACATCGGGTTGAAGGGGAAGAACACCAGAAATCAGGGGGAAACAAAAAAAAAAAAAAAAAAAAAACCTTATTTTAGATATCGGAATCGTGAACGACAACGAAGACAAACAGAAAAATGAAATTTCGACTACAAAACATCCGACATACAGAGACCTCGAGGACTTGTGAAAATATAAATCAAAGGGAAGAAACCGAAAACGGGGAAATTTTTAACTTAAACAGGAGCTATCCGCCATTTTTTATAGCGGGAGCTCCCGAAGAGAGAAAGCCACGACCGCACCGCAGCAACGAAAAAAACGAGAAGAAGAAAATGTTCCAGGAGGACTGTTCGAAATATCGAAAATCAAAAACAGCTATGGCCTCACGACCATGATCCGCGGGGCATTAGAATAGCTGCTCCTCATTCCCACGTGGAAATATTTGCATTTATTATTATTTTTTGTTATAACTAATTTCCTTAGCCCAAATACCACCTCTCAAATTTCAACGCTTAAATATTAAATCACGAATAATTGCATAACCATGGTTTAAATATCTTATACATGTAAATAATCCAATATATCCGCCTAACTAGGAAGCGGGAAGGGCAAAAGAGGCAGCCCGGAAACGAAAAAAAAAAAAAACAAAAGCGCGAAAGACGAAGGACCACAATTTGGATCGCGGCCCGCGAATCACGGGCTACCGTTGTTTTTGGCTAAAGGGATTGCGTCTCATGTCTCGTGGACGCCGACTTTATCCGTTTACTCGAGTCCACGTGGCGCCGGCCGCTTCAGTCGAGGGAAGATGTCTGAGTGGGGACTGTCGTCGTCCCTCCCCTGCCTTCCGCGTATATCATGGAATTAACCGAACGTGGGGCCCGTCGTTCCCGCGGGTCCACAAGAAGCTCGGGATTGGTGGATTTTGGAGTAAACAGCTAAGCAGCGGTGCAGCATGACGAAAGTAATCATCGAATGGGAGGTTTCTTCTGCATATTCCTCCCGATTCCTCCCAATAATTACGAGTTTTTTAATGGATTAGGTTAAGGGTGAAGCTCAAAAAAAAAAAAGGTCAAAATGGAAGGTGGCGATGGGCCCCATATCCATGGCGGGGACGCGTACACGTTCAGAGATTATCCGAAGTAACGGATAAGATAAAAACTATCTTGTCGTTTTGTAAGCTTCTGGCGAAGGAAAGGTTGTCCTTTACTTGATACGACGCCAACGTGGCACGGCCACATGAAGTGCATATGGTAGAAATGTACGGGGAAAGTATCCGGTTCTGGCAACTTTTACCAATGAGTCGAACCGGGATTGTGAGAATCGGGTTTGGGTTGAATTTAGGTAAACCGTATCAGGGTCACAGGGTGTTAAGGCATTCTCTCCTGGTATTAACTTTTAATAACAAATATAGCTGGAATAACATCGAAATTGGAACCAGTGTTTTAAAAACCGGACAGGACTGGCGGTCTGGCCCGGTTGAATCTGAACCGGAACCCAGGCCAGTTCTTATGAACTCGGTCTAGGGCAATGGACGAACCATCGGTCAAACCCGGTACAACCCAGTTCAACCAAAGCCCGGATACGCTATCGATTCGATAATTAGTCCAGTTTTTAAAACATTGCTTAGATCGTAGTTAAAGAATTTACACAAGTTATTTCTCAATAGTTATTATTATTTGTGAAGAAACTATAGAAAAAAAAAAAAATTAAGATAATTATTTACTTCAACCTATTTTTATTACTTATAAAAATAAATTGTCTAATTCCGACTTATTTTTATTATTTATAAACTTTATTTATCTAGTGTCAAGAGAAGTATTAACTAACATTACTATTGTTTCTTATGGACACGCAACACGAAAGAAGAAAGAAAAATAATAATAATAATAATAATAATCATTTTCTATATTTTGGAAAAAAAAATTTTAGTAAGTTTCTTGATATTTTGTTTCCTTATCACAACACCAACGGTCCAGAATAAGTAAGGTTGTATTCAAAGTTCAGACAATATAGGCCACAATCAATATCTAGTTTTTTGTGTTGTGAACTTTTAAAACATTGATTACAGGGAGGCCCGTCTAGCTGAGTCGGTAGAGCCCAAGGCTCTTAACCTTGTGGTCGTGGGTTCGAGCCCCACGGGAGGGCGTTGGACGATTTTCCACTTTTTTAAAAAAAAAAATTATCAACGAAATGTAAAATAAACGCCCTGTCAGATTTTTTTCCTTGAACATTGATTAATTGAATTCTACATGTAATATGAAGTATGTACATTATTAACTACTTCGATATATAGGGTTGTCAAGTGAATAGAGTAGCGGTATTCTATTTTTATTTTTTTTTAAATGGCAAGTTTGGTGGCATCCCCAACAAAAGTAGGTGATAACATGCTGCTCCTTGAGAATTCGTTTTAGATATTGTATGCACCAAAATGTGCACGGCCCAAATTCAACAGGTCCAGTAGTCCAACGATTCAGCAAACAAAGTTCGTGGACAGGCCTCGACAATGCTCGAAGTAATTCGACGCAGCCCATCGCCAGGATCCCGTCTCGTCGCATTATCAACACAGTGAGTCATCTTACAGCCAACATCAACTCAGTGAGTCACCGTCTAGTCAGCAACGACTCGGTGAGTCATCGCCACATCAGTGCGAGTCAGCATACAGTCATCCACTTCAACCGAGAAGAGAAAATCTTTGGAAATAGGTCACGATCCTCATTCAAGGGATCTCAACAGGGAGTTCCTGGTCTCCCTCCTCCCCTCTTCTTCCTCAACTTCACGAGCAGAAAGGGGATCGTGATCCCCTTTCCCAGGCAAAATCCCTCAACAACCACACAGAATGGCTACAAAAGGCCAGAAGCTCCCTGTTCTAGGGGTTGGAAAAACTTTCATCCCTACGGTTGGAGAAATTAACCTCAAAAGACCTCTCGGCAAGTGAAGAACTTTTTCCCTCTCCCAAACTGAAGGACACAAATTCCTTCCCGGAGGAGAAGCTCTCACGCACAGAGGTTGGAAAAAATCGAGTTCGACAGCCTTCTTGCCGAGAAGAAAATACACTCGCGGAAGCTCTTGAACAGAGAAGTTCAGCCCACTGCAGTTCGTCGTTCAACAGTTCAACCGGGAGCAGCTCTACACGATCGCCCGGCAACGTCACAAGTCGAAACACACGGAACACAAATACTTCCGTCCGACCGACCAAAGCCACACCAGATCGTGCACACTCGTTCCCAGAACTCAACTTCGACGTTCTCGCCAAAGGCCGAAACTTCGACAAATTCACACGGAGATCGAATCAGAGGGTTATTAGGAGAGTGGACTCGCATTCCTTGATACAAAACACACCCTGTAACACAAATTATTCTAAAGTAATCGACATATTCTCTCGGTCGCGCCTCTTCGCGAACTGGCGGATTTTCGGTGAAACAGATTTGGCACGCCCGGTGGAACATTTCCTACCTCTCATCTCCTTCTCCGTTAAAAAAAAAAAAAAATCTCCAACCTTAGCCATGGCCAGCACCGCCAACAACGGCAACAACAACAACAACAACACCAACAACAGGGGCAAGCAAACAGCCCCCTCGAGTTCTGCTCAACCACGCCCCGCCGCGACTGCAGGCTCAACCACCGGAGCTCGCGGACCAGCTGATGCATCTCTGACCAACCCCCGCACTCCTACCTCGCCACCACCGGCCACTCGCCCAGTGACGAGAGCTATGGCCAGGAATTTGTCTGCTGGACAAGCTCCTTTCATGCGCGACGCGCGCCGTCCGTGCGCCTTATTCGTGCCACAGGCTACCGCGGCCCCCAACAAACCAGCCACGGTCGCCGCCAAACTGCTGCCGGCAATGGCCAAACCAACGTACCTGGTTGTCGCTGCATCTCCTCCTCCTCGCAGCCCGACTGCCCGTCCGGTGCAGTCGCCGCCGTCACGGAGTAGCTCTATTGTTCCCACTTTGGTGCAACGATACGAGCAAAGCGGGGGCATCTCCTCCCTCTCTGCTGCGAGAACTCACTCAATACCAGCCTCCTCCGTCCAGAGAACGTCGGCGACAGACAACTCGCCGGTTATGCTGGTTTCACACGACCTTCTGGCCGCACTCAATGCAGCAGCTGGTCCACCACCTATCCGATCACCTCGCCGACAAACACCGGCGACCTCCCCTACCGCAACATCACCTATCTCATCCTTCCGATTCTCACCGGCGGTCGCCACCGCAACCCAGTCGTCGCCCAGAGCCACTCTCCACAATCAACCTGCGACTGGCCCTTCTGACCGGTCCCCCACGCTGACCGCACCCTCAATGAAGTCACCAACGAAGGCTTCATATCTTCAAGCAGCGTCGAGAACAACTACCCCGACGCAAACTGTCAAGATGGCGCCAATGACAACTTCGACCAAAACTATCGAAGAACAGCTTGCCGAAATGCAAGCTGCGATAAAGGAGCAAAGCGAACAGCTGCGTATAAAAGATGCGCAACTTGCAGCCCGTGATGCTCAACTAGCAGCTCGCAATGATCAAATTGCGAAAATGTTTGAACGGCTTGAAATGGGCACAACCACCAATAACACCTGTGGCGTCTCTCAAGAAGTCGACCGAAATAGGCCGACTACCAGCGCCTCAGCCGATCTACCACGGGAAGACTCTTCCTCCGACGACGAGCTGCCGCCCGTCGCTCCAGTGGCCATCCGCAAAGGCCGACCCGAAACCGATCCGTCAGCTCTCACACTTGACGCCATCACAGAGCTCGTCAACCGTGCGGTACAAAACAGCGTCGGCGACCACAAATCAGTCGCCTACAAGAGACCGTACACACAAAGGATCCAGAATATCCTAATGCCTATTGGCTATCACCCTCCCAAGTTCCGGCAATTCAACGGTGACGGCCATCCAAAGCAGCACGTTGCACATTTCATAGAAACCTGCAACAACGCCGGTACCGACGGTGGACCTGCTGGTAAAAACAGTTCGGCCGGTCATGAAGGGAAACGCTTTCGACCGGGTATATCGAAGCTACCCCAGGAGTCCATCGACAGCTGGGAGCAACTAGAACGGGAATTCCTCAGCCGTTTCTACAGCACCCGGCGTACGGTCACGCTGGTAGAAATTGCCAATCTCAAACAGAAAAAGGGCGAGAAGGTGGTTGACTATATCAATCGATGGAGAAATTTAAGCCTAAACTGCAAAGAAAGCTCAAATCTCTCCCTCGAAGCCGAGATCGAGATGTGCTCTCGAGGAATGCATTGGGAACTCCTACGCTACATCTGTAGCCGAAGGCCGAATGATTTCCAAGAGCTCGCAACAGAAGCTCATAACATGGAGATCCTAATAGAAGAACGAGGAGAAGAAAGATCCTCTTCCGTTGACCCACGCAAAAAGGGGAAGGCACCGACCGCGACCGCACCAAAAGAATCGAAAGAGAAAACGAAATCCTCTTTCGCGACCAATACCGTCGAACCAATCAAGGTCGGAAGCAAAGTCAAGCAGACCTACCTCCCACGACAATTGACGGGAGGCTTTAAGAAGCTGACACTGGAAGAACGACAGGCAAAGACATATCCCTTTGCCGACGCCAACGTTCCCATCATGCTCGATCAGCTGCTTGACAATCAACTATTGAGGCTGCCAGAAATCAAAAGACCTGGCGATCAATCCAAAAGCAAAGATCCAAACTTCTGCAAGTACCATCGCTTGGTCGGGCATCCGACCGAGAAGTGCTTTGATTTGAAGGATCGGATCATGGAGCTAGCGGCTCAAGGCCGCATTGAAATTGAAGGAGCCAAAAACACGGCCTCCTCATATGTCATCTCCATTCAAGCCGAGTCAAACCAGCGAGCTCGGCCAAACAAACAACATGTCGCAAAGAAGGAGTACCGTCCAAAATCCAGTCCCTCCAACCGACCACACAACAATAGACGACCACCGGCTAAGGTCGCACCAAAACCGGCACCCCGCGAAGAAGCTGCAGCCGATGCAGAGGGGTGGACCCTGGTCACCCGGAGAAGGAAGCCTATTCGAGAAATCGAACGTGCACCGCAAATACCAGAACCAAGGCTAAGCGGCCAAACAAAATAGTCGCGAAGCGCCAAAAGAAAACTCACAGGACTAACGTCCAGGGGGCAAACAAGAAGAAGAGGAGACCCGTCACTTTGGCGGAGTTCTTCCCCAAGGAGTTTTTCGCGCCTCCAGCAATGGTGGCAACCTGTTCGATAGCTCCTCCCGAACCAGCGGCAGCCAAAGACAAAGGCAAACGACCGGTCGTCGAATGCGACGACCTCGAGACGTCATTGAAGCAAATCTCTTCACTCAACGAGATAGAAGACGACCTCGACTTGGCCATTAGATCAAGACAAGACTTAATTCGAGTCCTCGACAAACTAGAGGAACTCCATGCCGAAGTCGAGAGGTTGCTCATGAGAAAGCATGACTTGCCGAAGGTCGGGTTAACTCCACCCTACCGAAAGGGGGAAGAAGATGCACAATCCTCCCCGCAGGCGGTAAAGTCAGAAGAGGCGCTCGTCGTCTCTTGCCCATCGCTCATTGTGTTCCGAGAGAAGGATGCACAACTCGGGGCAAGAAACCATAATCGGTCGTTGTTCGTCTCGAAAGAGGCCTCGGCTACACGCGAGAAAGACGACTTGGTGCTAGCAGTCAGAGGACCAATGCTCTTTATGAGCAAAACCGAGGGCAAGGTCGCGTCGAAATGGGAAGGGTCGTACGTAGTGCAGGAAGCCTATACCAATGGCGCGTACAACTCGTAACATCAAACGGCTCAAGAGAAGCTGCGAGGGGGGGCGAAAAAAAAAAAAGAAAAAAAAAGAAGAGTCGAATACAAGAAGCCAATGTTTCTCATTACAAAAATGGGAATAATGCAAGACTTGCAAAAAAAAAAGGGGAGAGGTACAAGTCGAAAAAAAAAATACAAAAAAAAAGGCTACATCAGAGTTGTGGGAGTTCAAGGTGGCCATCCATAGCTGCAGCCGAATCAGCACGAGTCTCGGACAGTTCCCTCGCCCCCGCTTCATCGAGGATGGGCTGTAGCAAACTGAAACCAACCGAGCCTGGTCGCGGCTTCCTCTTAAAATGCCTCGCCTTGCAGCTCTAGTCCTAGTCTCGCTGGTTCAAGCGGAAGCGGGGGCAAAGTCGCCCATCCGCTCCAATCGATCCGTTGAGTGGAGTCGAAATTCCGCAGATCATTACCCATTTTTGGCAGCGTCGAAGAGGCAGAAATGCCATGAACAACGCAGCCGACGCTGCTGGAAGTTGCGCAGAGGCGAAGGGTTCTCTGTCGCGTCGCCATCACCCCCCCAACACCGCCCACCGGCAACCGTCGCCCGGAAGAGAAAATTGGGACCAGCCAAGAAGTTCTCCGTCGGCGTCGTCAGAGAGAGAAGACGACCGGAAGCCGCGATGACAAAAAATTGCGACTTCCGCCCCGTTGCGCCCACAAAAAAAAAGCAAACAAAAGAAAAAAAAAAAAAAAGGAAGAGCTTACCCGCGCCAATTGCCGGACGAAGCTCACCCGGACAAAAGCCCCTCGATTAAACCGCCGCGTTTAGAGGAATCACCCGAGCTCAAAGAGGCAAGGGAGTGTTGCTGCTGAAAAAGTGATTTAAAATCGCGACTGAAGTCGCGAATAATCGCCGCGACCCGCAGCCAAAGACGACGTGAAGACAGCCAACTTCGCCGCGATACACCTGATGATGAAGAACAGAAAACAAAACGAAGAGAAGAAAAGAGAGACGAAAAAAAAAAATAGAGAAAGAAATTGAGCTCGAATAGAAAAAGCGGACCACAAGAGGTTCGTCAGCAGAAGTCGCCGGAGAAGACGAACGGAAGCCGCGATAACAAAATTCGCGACTTCGCCTTTTGCTAAGGCCCACCATCGCGTTCAAAAAAAAAAAAACAAAGAAGAGATAAGAAGAAGGGGAGAGCATTTCTCTGCGTCTTGGATCTTTGTTCTCATGGTTTCTCTACTCATCGGAAAAGAATCCCCTAACCCGATCACCCTTCGAAGCTTCGCGACCAGTCAAACCATCGGCGCGACCAAAACAAAGTGCGGACGACCGAGCCGAGCACCCTTCGAAGCTCCGCAACCAGCCAACTGCTGGCCGTAATCAAAACCACTGCCCGGCAACCGAAGCCGAGCACAATTAAAGCCAGCGACCAGCAAAAAGCCGGTCGCGACCAAAACAAGTGTCCGACGAAGCGAAGCCGAAAGCACAATTCAAAGCCAGCGACCAACAAGCAAAGCCAGCCGCGACCAAAACAAGTGCTCGACGATCGAAGCTGAGCACAATTCAAAGCTTCGCGACTTGCAACATAGCCGGCCGCGATCGAAACAAGTGCCCGGCGACCGAGCCGAACACAAATCAAAACAGGCGCCCAACACCAAAACGGACGTGAAGAAGAGTGAGAGACACTACCCGACGGGCCGAAGTCGGGTGCTGCTGAATACATACCCTACGGCCGACGACCGAGCTGGACGCAGCCAACAAAACAAGGTACGCATAATCCATCTTCTCAAAAAAAAAAAAAGAGAAAGAAAAAGGCTACGACAAAAAGAAGCAGTCGCCGAACAAAAAGCTGCGACAAAAATGAGTTGTCGTAAAAGAACAAAAAAATGCAGCGACAAAAAGAAGCAGTCGCAAAAGAAAAGAAGTGGTTGACGATCAAATCAGAGCTGACCACTCAGCAGCTCGCAGCACTTCGCACCCGGCGACCGAGCCGGGTGCACCAACGCAGGAATTCAGCCCCCTAGCGACCCAACAGAGCTCAGCCGAACCAAAGCCTCGGCACTTGGTGGCCAAAACAGAAGTCAGCCTCCTGTCAGTCTCCAAGCAACTGGCCGAGCTCAGCCAAACCAAAGCCTTGACACTCGGTGATCAAAACAGACGCCTAACCTCCCGACGACCGAGCCGGCCAAGTTTAAAACGAAAACTGCAACACCCGACGACCGAGCCGGACACAGCCAAAACATACCAGGTACGTAACTCGTTTCTGGACAAAAGAAAAAGCAACGACAAAAAGTAACAGTCGCTAAACAAAAAAAAGTCTGCGACAAAAAGAAGCCGTCGCTAAAAAAAAAAAGAGAAAAGGAGCTACGACAAAAAAGAAGGTGTGAAGAAAAAAAAAAAAGAAAAGGTCAACACAACTCGCACCCGGCGACCCTTGCCGGCTGCGACCTCAACACAATTCGCACCCGGCGACCTTTGCCGGCTGCGACCTCAACACAATTCGCACCCGGCGACCTCAACACGATTTGCACTCGGCGACCTTTGCTGGCTGCGACCTTTGCCGGCTGCGACCTCAACACAATTCGCACCCGGCGACCCTTGCCGGCTGCGACCTCAACAACAACTCGCACCCGGCGACTTTTGCGGGTTGCAACCTTGCATTAGCAATCAACTCGCCTATCATGCGACCAGACCGCTAATTGCACTCGGCATCCAAAACAGGTGTAGCGCAGCATTGCAGACGCTCTCTCGGCGACCAAGCCGGATCAATCCACGAAATTTCAGCACTGGCGACAGAGTCCGGGCGACCGGATGATTGCAGCACGGCAACAGAGCCGGGCGCCATACAAACTCACAACGTTTTGCAATAAAACTGCCGGTTTTACACACGCATAAATTGACAATCACTTAGAGCGCAAGACAGAGAGAAAAGAAAAATTCAAAAAAAAAAAGAGAGAGAACAACACGTGAAAAAAAAAAAGAGAGAGAATGAGAGACTGAGGGAGGAGTTGAAAATGAGAAGAGAGAAAAAGAGGAAGGAAAAGGAAGAGAGAAGAAAAAAAAGAGAGTGGGGACCTGGGCTGACTCGAATTCAATCCGAGGCTGCCGGGAGAAGAAAAATCTTACAGTACCTTTAAATGCTGGTTCGCGGAGAAGTTCTGACTCAAGCCGGGAAGATTGTAGAGCCAAATCGCAGTAGCAAGTCGTAGTTCCAAATTTTGTAGTTCGTAGAATGTCTCCCAACTCGCAGTCTCCCAATCCGAAGCCTCCCTTCTTCCTCCTGTGCTGGAGCAATTATGCCGAAGCAGGAGGTCGCTGCTGAGTCAGCGCCTCATAGGGCGGGGGCCACCACCTTCCCCTTCTTCCTCCCAAGGCTGAGCAACTCTGCCACAAGTCGGAGAGCTGAGTCGGGTCAAAGGCCACAGAGAGGTCCCTGGCCTCCCCCCTTCTTCCCTCTTATACTGGAGCAACTCTGCCGGGGCCGAGGAGCTTCTGAGCCCAGCGCCACCACATGGGCCGGGGCCCACGACACCTGCCTCTCTTCTTCCTCTGTCTTTGGAGCATTGCATGAGGCGGAGGAGGTCATTCTTTGAGTCCCGGCCACCTGGGGGGGCCCGCTTCGCGCCTCCCTTCTTCCTCCCCCCCTGGAGCAATCCTTTGCCGAGGGGAGGTCGTCACTGAGTCCCGGCCACCTGAGGCGGGCCCGGGGCCGCTGCCTCCCTTCTTCCTCTAGCGTTGGAACAACTCTGCCAAAGTCGGGACTCGTTTCTTGAGTCGGCCACACTGAGGCGGGGGACCCCGACGTTGCCTCCCTTCTTCCTCCCTGCTTATTTGGAGCAACTTTGCGAAGCCGGAGTCTGGCTTGAGTCGGCGCCACATGGAGGCGGGGCCCTGGTCTTGCCTCCCTTCTTTCCTCCCTATTTGGAGCAATTCTGGCTGGCGGAGGGCTGTTCTGAAGTCGGCGCCACCAGGCGCAGGGCCTGGCCTGCCTGCCTCCCTTCTTCCTCCTGGCAGAAAATCAATTTTTAGTTGGGAGGTCACTGAAGTCGGCCACACACAGGGGGGGGCCCACGGCTTTCCCTGCCTCCCTTCTTCCCCCTCCAAAAAAATCAATTTTGCGAGGTTGGTCATTTCTTGTCGTCAGCCACATAGAGCCCGGGGCCCTGGTGGCTGCCTCCCCTCTTCCCCCCCTGCGTTGCCTCCTTTCCTCCTGCGCAGAATTAATTCTGCCTAAGTAGAAGTCGCCCAAGATGAGTCAGGGCCACGCAGTGTGGAGCACACTGCGTAGCCTCTCTCTTCTCCTGCGTTGAATCAAGTCTTCTGCAACAAATTCCTCCGAAGAACCATTCTCGCAGAGACCGCAGGAACACCGAGTTCAGACTCCAATGTAGTTTCTAATCACGGCATCACAACAGACTCAATTCAGGTGCCTTTCACTACCCATATATCGGTATGTATATCCGTATACGTATATGTATATGCAAAAAAAAAAAAATCATCAAAGTGTACAAAAAATATACAGCGTCCTAAAAAAGCAAGAGGACGGATAGGAATACGTACACAAAAGATAAACGATCCTAAAAAAGAGTAAGAGGATCAAAAAAAAAAAAAAAAAAAAAAAAGAGGTGTGTGTGCGTCGTGTTCATTCATCTTCACATTCGAAACTTGTTCGTTCCTCCCAAACGAGCAAGTCTCGAAGGGGGCAATCTGTATGCACCAAAATGTGCACGACCCAAATTCAACAGGTCCAGGAGTCCAACGATACAGCAAACAAAGTTCGTGGACAGGCCTCGACAATGCTCGAAGTAATCCGACACAGCCCATCGCCAGGATCCCGTCTCGTCGCATTATCAACACAGTGAGTCATCTTACAGCCAACATCAACTCGGTGAGTCACCGTTCTAGTCAAGAACGACTTCGGTGAGTCATCGCCACATCGCCATGAAGTCAAAGCATCTGGTCATCCACTTCAACCGAAGATAAAATCTTTGGAAAGAGGTCACAATCCTCATTCAAGGGATCTCAACGGGGAGTTCTGGTCTCCCTCCTCCCCTCTTCTTCCTCAACTTCACGAGCAAAAAGGGGATCGTGATCCCCTTTCCCAGGCAAAATCCCTCAACAACCACACAGAATGGCTACAAAAGGCCAGAAGCTCCCTGTTCCAGGGGTTGGAAAAACTTTCATCCCTGCGGTTGGAGAAATTAACCTCAAAAGACCTCTCGGCAAGTGAAGAACTTTTTCCCTCTCCCAAACCGAAGGACACAAATTCCTTCCGGGAGGAGAAGCTCTCACGCCACGAGAGGTTGGAAAAATCGAAGTTCGACGACCTTCTTGCCGAGAAGAAAATACACTCTGCGGAAGCTCTCGAACCGAGAGAAGTTCAGCCACCGCAGTCATTCGTCGTTCAACAGTTCAACCGGAGCAGTTCTACACGATCGCCGACAACGTCACAAGTTGAAACACACGGAACACAAATACTTCCGTCCGACCGACCAAAGCCACACCAGATCGTGCACACTCGTTCCCAGAACTCAACTTCGACGTTCTCGCCAAAGGCCGAAACTTCGACAAATTCACACGGAGATCGAATCAGAGGGTTATTAGGAGAGTGGACTCGCATTCCTTGATACAAAACATACCCTGTAACACAAATTATTCTAAAGTAATCGACATATTCTGTTGGTCGCGCCTCTTCGCGAACCGGCGGATTTTCGGTGAAACAGATATAAACAATGCGTTCTTTCTTTTTCTTTTTGAGTCCGTACGTTATTTGCTTAATAAAAAGAGTAAAAGACCATCCTAAGTTCCTAACAACTAACAAGTCCGAATAACAACTGAAACGGGCAAAACCAGAACTCCGCTTCCAGAATGACACAGCGTTATGAACCAAACTTTACGGGGAATTAATACCAGGAACGTAGCCTCGGGCTCCAAGCAAGAGACAGCTTTATTCCCTTCATTCCAAAGGGACAAACGTGACGAGTCCCATCGGTCGGTCGAACCGGATAATATCAGCCAGACTTAAGTCTATCCCTTCCGTCAATAGCAAGAAAAAGGCGCGGGGCCCATCATTTATCGCTATCCATATTAATCCCAATTTAAGAATATTGAAATGCGTTACTCCTTCTATTTTCTTGATGTTAGTTGAGCGAACGAGCCGCCTTCTGAGGGATATGTCAACAATGGGTCCCACGTCCCGGGTCCATGTCCGTCCGATCGTGATCAAACACGTGGGTCCACTCTATCGCTTCTCCTTAAACCGGTCCTTTTTTTGCTTATCGGAAAGATGAGACTTCTAAGCGATCTGTTGCTCGTTTGTTTTAGGCTTCAAGATAAAAAAAACACTCGCGCTGTACGCTTCCGCTAGGGTGCCTTCGGTAGCTCGCGGGCGTTGTCCAAACCGTAGGATGGCGGATCTTCACCGTCCGTGACTGGGAGGACCTGCAGATTGACCGGTTTATGACCTTTATGTGGGGCCGGCTAGGGGAGGGGGATTGGTGGCTTCGGTAGTCCTCGGACTACGACGCCGCGTGGTTCTTCTTCCTCGGAGACTAGACTCCGCAGAGAGATTGCTGTCACGTTGCTGCTTACGTGTAAGCTTCGATTGCCGGGGTGCGTACGCGCGCATCGCCGCGCAACGTAGAGTGCGGGAGGGGGGAGCTGAAGAGCGATATAAGACTGAAACGAACTTTCGAGCTCCTCAGGCGTCTGCAACTGTCGCTTGATATTCTCAGCAGTTCCGGTCGGATGCGGTCTTACTCTCTCTATCTCTCAGTGGATGATAAAAGACGGAACTGATCGCTTTATATTGGCTACAGTTGCGGCTGCGTCTGTTTTGTCAGGTTCGAGTAATGGATACAAGTTAATTGAACTACATTAGATGGTGAATTTGAATAGTTTGATCGCTCTCTCGAAGTCCAAATATGTAACGATCGTGTTTTTTGGTTTTAACGATCAATTTTGCTTGCAGTGAAGTTTTTTTTCTGTTAGTCTTTTTGGCATTCTGTTGACCGGATGAGTTGCGGTTATCTATCTGCTTTGGGTTCACTTCAGTACAATTGACGTGCTTTCAGACGATGCGAGAGTATCGTTTGGTAGAGTTGGATAACTATTTTATCGCTGTGATATTCTGGCAAGAAACAGTGAATCTGTTAGTGCTTCTTTTGTACCGTCAGGGCTCTGACGACTGCCACTTTGTCAATTCTCACATTTTCTGTTTTAACAGTTTCTGAAACTTGTTATATGAAGTTTTCTTTACTGTACGAAGATTTTTCTATTCTTCCAGTTTGTTTTACTTGTTAGAGCGTGCATTTTTGGGCCGTACTTTTATTTATTTTTTCTTCGTGTAGCTAACGCTAGTACAATTGCAGTCTGTGCTGTCTCTGAACTTGAATATGAATGCATAAAATGCAATGCCAAATCTGATTCTTGATGCGAGAATGCCCTGTCTGATATTTTAACAACTGGACAGCTCAATCTCATTGCAGCACGTTACAGTTTTCAGTATGTCTTACAAATTTGTGACGATTCCTTTGTTTTTAAAACTGTAACAGTTGTTGATTCCTTGCATAGTTAATGCTACAATTTACTATACTTGTGCACGAGCATTAGTAAGAAATCTGTTATTGTAACACTGGTTGTTATGCAACTCCCACGAACTTCTATATATAGACATAGCTGATGATATTTGAGGTTGCCTTTGTTATGCCTTTTTTCAAAAAGTCATTGAGTCATCTGCTATAAATGCCTGCAGTGTTGAATTAAATGCTACAAGGAAAAATGGGTGTTTGTTCAGCTTCTCCTGGTTTTATACTCTGTATGCTACTTGCTCTGTGGGCTCCATATGGAAGTTTTGCTTTTGAAGCAGATGCAAGCCAGACTGTGCAACTTAGCATTGATTCTTCAGCTGGGCGCAGAATCCCCGATTCTCTGTTTGGCATATTCTTTGAGGTGAATCTTGTGGCTGTATCTATATGTGCTTTCCTAGTTCTTCTGTTAATTATTGTTGATGACAATATCTGTTATCATTAAAATCTTCTTAGCACTTTCATTGGAAGTTTGATCCGTCCTAATTTCAAGCATGTTTAAGTTTTTTTAAATTAATAAATTGCTGTATATGAATGTGATGGTAAAGAATACATCATGGTGATGGGACTTCTCACGTCCGATTGCGAACATCTTTGATGTGCTTTATTTTACACCAGTTGTGTTGAATGGGTTGGTTTCAGCTTCTTTGTTGATTTCAGGAACGACATAGAATTCTTTCAGCTTCCATTACAATGTTCAAGTCGTTTTGCCTTCTAAAGCTGTTAATTTTCTCTCAGTTTACCATGCTTAGACATTGTTCTTGTGAAAACAGCATTAGGTCAAGAAATTTCTGTTATGTTTTGAGTTTAATTTCATCTATATGACCTATGAAGAGATATTTACAGATATTTTGGCTGCCTTTTTCCTGTTGTTTTAGTATAAGGATGAACTGAACCACTCTTTTTCAGGAGATAAACCATGCCGGAGCTGGTGGGCTATGGGCAGAACTAGTAAGCAATCGAGGTAATCTGGAGTAGAAATTTCTTTCACAACTATATATCACATAAAAGAGAACTTATTCTTAATTTGTTTTATTTAATTCCAGTTTTTTTTTAAAAGAATTCTTTCCTGAATAATTACATCATGTACTTTTTATTCATTTGTTTCTTAACTTTTTCTCACTTCTATCAGATTACATGTTTCTGTTGCAAGATGTACATAGATTTACTCATTTTCTTGTTTAATTTTTTAATAACGTGAATGGGAATGTTTTCTTTGGAGCTTATTCAAATAAGTGAAAAATATAGATTCATTGCTTAACACTGCATCCAGGTTTTGAATCTGGAGGGTCCAGCACTCCATCAAATATGGATCCATGGACAATAATTGGGAATGAGTCATCAATATTTGTTAAAACTGAACTCTCATCCTGTTTTGACCGTAATAAAGTTGCACTCCGCATGGACATACTTTGTGACAGTGAAAGCTCATCAAATGTGTGTCCTGCTGGTGGTGTTGGGGTCTACAATCCTGGTTACTGGGGAATGGTAAGAGATGGCTTAGATCTTCTCTTTTCAAGGCAGTTTCTGTTACTGAACTGCTTGGATTTCTATTTACCCATTCTGTTGGAAATTCTTATCTTTTTGTGACCTTTATAACCAGAATATTGAAGAAGGGAAGACTTATAAAGTGGTTCTCCACATTAAATCACTGGAGGCTGTAGACTTATCTGTCTCATTTACAAGCTCAGATGGAATGCGACAACTAGCAAGTGGCAAGATAACGTATGCGTTTTTTGTTTATTATGAATTGGAAATTGTATCTGATAATGGTATTTGGTCATACATTATCCTCCTCTCAGTACTCTTCCCTTCATCCTGCAGAGGTACCTCTTCACAGTTTTCGAACTGGACGAAGGTGGAAATGCTGTTGCAATCAAAAGGAACAGACCATGCTGGAAGGCTTCAATTAACAACTTCCAGAAAAGGTGTTATTTGGTTGGATCAAGTATCTGCAATGCCCTTGGACACATATAAGGTATTGATGTTTCTTTGTCATACTGTAGTTCTGAAAATTGGCAAGAGATCCCATGAGCTGATATGGACTGGTGTTTTGTGGAATATCCTCACCAGTGAGAATCAACTGTAGTTATGGGTGTATAAACATAAGCTGGATTAAAAAGATTAAATAAAAAATGATTGAAAGATCTCATTGTGGGCATGCTAAAGTTGGTTTTTATGAGGTCCAATATTGATGTTGCATACCTGAAGATACTAACAATGAACCGAATCCTTAAGTTACTTCTGTCTTATGTACTAGTAAATATAAAATACACTCATTAACCCAATGAAAAAATGGGTAAAATGACAATTCATATTGCTTGGTTTCACGCATTAGGTGGTGGCATTTCTTCTTTTTGATGTTCTTTTCCATAAAGTTTTGGTTGAGTTTTTTGTGTATGAATATTTCGACAATCATACTCAATTGTTGAGCTTGAACATAATATGATTTTCTATTTCAGGTTATTGGTAGATCCATGATTCTGTTCAGAAAAAATTGTTGTCCCAAAAAAATACTTGGAATATCTTTACTGAATTGCCTTTTAAAATTTACAGGGGCATGGCTTTAGGAAAGATCTTTTCTCAATGCTTCAAGATCTGAAACCTCGGTTTATTAGGTTTCCAGGTAAAACTAAAGAAATCATTCCAATAAAGGATATGACCTTTGTAAAAATCAGATGTTGATTTCTTTCTACTGTTAATCTAGCTTAGAGTAAACTTGAAAAACATAACATCCATGGTTACCTAGTGATAGTAAAAGTTCTTAGTGGGCTGGTTCACAAAACATGGACCCTGAAAACTGAAGCCTTTTTGCCAGTAACTGAAGCTTTTCCTCCAATGATTTTCCCTACTTGACTTCCATTTTTTCTTCTGTTGAATTAGGTGGCTGCTTCGTTGAAGGTGAATGGTTGAGAAATGCATTCCGTTGGAGAGAAACAATCGGTCCTTGGGAAGAGAGATCTGGCCACTTTGGTGACGTTTGGTTTTACTGGACAGATGATGGGCTAGGATATTATGAATTTCTCCAAGTAAGTATTCTTTTGGAATCCATAATTTTTAGCCTTTCAGGTTTTAATACCAAGGCCTGTTTACAATCAGAGTTGTCTGTCTTTAGCTGATCTGACCTGTGGTGACAACTTTCCTAGACATGTCTATAGGGGCTTCCTGTCCTTTTCTCTGGCACGTTTGGAAGATGCTTCCTTAATACTCAGGCTGATCGACCTAGACAAGATGAGATACTTTTTTTTCTTAAATTCTAGAAAATATCCTAGCGGAACATGACTAGGAGGATTTGGCAATTGATGTGATTAGATGTCATGGTTTGAATTCACTATGGCAAGTCTACTCACTTGTTCCCACTCTAATGTACAATTTCAATCCATGCCAATCTGTGCTGGTTACCACACTTGCCCTTCCATGAGGTTATGGATTGCATCTTACTTTCTAAACAACTGGGTCCTTTTTTATGGGTTTCTTTTTAGTTACATAAAAGTAGACACAAGTTGGGAAAAGCTTGATGGAGCATTATCTAAACCACTTGCAGTCAAAATCTTGAAACTGTATTCCTTAAATTTATTCGAGCAGCCTAACCATCTTTTTTGCCTAACCATCCTTTTTCTGGCTGCAGCTAGCAAAGGACCTAGGTGCTGTACCTATATGGGTGGTTCCTTAATACTTAGGCTGATCAACCTAGACTAGATCAGATTTTTTTTTTCTTAAATTCTAGAAATGTCCTAGCAGAACATTGACTAGGAGGATTTGGCAATTGATCTTGTTATATATCATGGTTTGCTTTCACTACGGCAAGTCTACTTAGTTGTTCCCATTCTAATGTACAATTTCAATCCATGACAATCTGTTCTGGTTGCAGCACTTGCCCTTCCATGAGGTTATGGATTGCATCCTACTTTCTAAACAATTGGGTCCTTCTTTATGGGTTTCTTTTTAGTTACATAAAAGTAAAGAGAAGTTGGGAAAAGCTTGATGCAGCATTATCTAAACCACTAGTAGAAATCTTGAAACTGTATTCCTTAAGTTTATTCGAGCAGTCTAACCATCTTTTTTCTGGCTGCAGCTATCAGAGGACCTAGGTGCTGTACCTATATGGGTGGTCAATAATGGTACTTTCATTATTTCAGAAGTCTTATAGTTAAAAATTGATGACTCACTCATATTTCTTATTCAACTCTTTGCACTTTTATTTTTTTCTTTTACAGGAGTTGGTCATCGAGACCAGGTTGCAACTTCCAACATATTACCTTTTGTTCAGGTACAAAAAAAAACCTTACAGTATGAATGACGGAAAAGGAAAAGACTTAATTCATGCTTGGTTTTATCCTAAAATTTATAGGTTACTAATTTTACTTTCTGGGTAAATTAAATGCAGGATGCTCTTGATAGCATTGAATTTGCGAGAGGTTCTGCTGATTCTAAATGGGGTTCTGTACGGGCTGCAATGGGGCACCCGGAGCCTTTCAACCTGAGTCATATTGCAGTGGGCAATGAGGACTGTGGGAAACCATACTATCGAGGTATCTATTACTCATATTCTTGAAATTGTGGGACAATGATATAATATCTTCAGTAGCATACTCGTGTGAGGCTTGGACTTTAAAGTCCATAGACTTCTAGTATGTCCCTGGTCTGTTACCATTGGGCATCACAAGATATTCTCTCTTAAGGGGCGGATTTGCATTCAATCATTGCAATTTGAGGCATCAGTTATGATGATCATGAATAGTGCTTTATGAAGGTGTTACTTTGTGAATGCTGAGGTCTAACAAAATCGTTCCAATTGTGAAGTTTTACAGTAGGATTATCTAAATGTTATTCCAGCTAATTGTTTTTTGTTACTCTTCTATAAACAGGAAATTACCTCAAATTCTTCTATGCTATAAAGGATGCATATCCAGACATCAAAATTATCTCAAATTGCGATGGATCTTCTCGCCAACTGGATCATCCTGCCGATATGTATGACTTCCATGTATGTTTTCCATCAAGAGCTTATTTTACTTTCATGTCTAACTAGACCCTCTCTCTCTCTCTCTCTCTCTCTCTCTCTCTCTCTCTCTCTCTTTGTGGGTAAAGTTTTACCTATTCTTTTTTCTGGACAGACCTATCCCAACAATGCTAACAGCATGTTCTCATTGTCTCATCAATTTGATCGCACAACAAGGAGTAGTTCGGGCCCAAAGGTGGGGTGGCGTTAAGATTCTTAGCTGAAACTTTGTATGCTACAATTACCTATGCATGACTAATTTCTTCAAGTTATCTCTATTAGGCATTTGTAAGTGAGTATGCTGTGACTGGTAATGATGCTGGACATGGAAGTTTTTTGGCTGCATTGGCAGAGGCAGCATTTCTTATTGGCTTGGAACTCAACAGGTGTGATTATTCATTTCTTATCAGGGAAGTTTTATATGCTTGTGAAAACTGCTGTATATTGTGTGCTTCATTGAGTTATATCTTTTATGTCTTGAGACTGAATCGCATCTTAATAAAACCATTATTCCATATTCTGGTAGGAAGCATTCAAAATTTACTTAAAATATAGCACATGACTAGCCTTTTAGCGCCCCATATGTTTTCTGAATCAATTTCTAAATGGGGGTAACTGCCTGTGCATGGCACTTGAGTAAACATCTATCGAAGTATTCTGACTTTTCTGTATAATGGAAGATTATCCTCCTGATGGCGCAAGTTTTTCTGATTCACTAAAGTGGTGGCAACTGATCGTCGATAGCATTCAACTAGATATCGATGGAAATTGATCCACTCATTTACTTTTAGGTCCAAACAACTTTTTTTTTTTTATCAAAACGAAGAAAAGTTACTGTGATAAGTGTTTTGTTCTCATATATTTGGCACCTGTTATTTATATCCTTTGACACAAGAAATCATCTGGTTCTATTGTTCAGTTGTTAGCACTGTGTGATAAAGTCAATTTACACGTGTGTGTTATTTATAAAAGGAGTTAATTTAAGGAAAAAATTGGGACAACCTCCCCACGCCTGATGTAAAGGATCACAAAAAACGAGCTAGCTTATAAAATTCTCATATGAGCAATACTGTTGTCTAAAGAGAACTTACCTTCTTTTGTTAGTGTCTCTGGATCTGAATGTTTGCCATCAATTTGAGCATGTCATGCTGATAGTGTAATTTTTATCCTTCCAGTGATGTGGTGGAGATGGCAAGCTATGCACCTCTTTTTGTCAATGACAATGACCGCAGGTTTATCTGAAACTGTAGTTTATTATATTTTAACTTGCTTTTTTTTGTCTTCCCTTCTGACATAGGGAATAGTCATTTCTGTTTTCCTGATGTCTTATGTTTCATATGTTTAAAACAGGTGGAACCCAGATGCCATTGTCTTCAATTCATGGCAACAGTATGGAACTCCTAGTTATTGGATGCAACACTTCTTCAAGGAATCTAGTGGTGCTACTCTTCTTCAGTCAACAGTTCAAGCAAATTCTTCTGTTTCTTTGGTTGCCTCTGCTATTACTTGGCAGAGCTCCGAGGATGATGGGTTTTACCTGAGAATAAAGGTTGCCACTCTCTGTACTGGTTTGACATTTTATTTTTGGTTAATAGTGTTAAATATTTACTGTCTCAATCGTTCTATTCTGCATACTGAATTCCATGCCCTAGAGAGACTTGAAGCCTAAACCTAAAATTAGGAATATCTGAACCCTACTACCCCTCCCTCCATGTGGTCAATGAACCATCATCGAATCGATATAGCATTTTAGACTTTGGTAATTTATTCAACTAAATTTAACCATTTCCTCCCTCATCCAGTTGAACTTGGCAGGAATTTTTGTGATAAAGCATTATCTCATACAACTGAGACCTGATTGTTGAAAGACTTCTCATTTACTTTCTACTTGTTGTAATGTTTTATTCACCTTGCTATTAATCAGATATTACAAGATGCATACTTGTTTTCTGTTAGAATGATTCACCCAATGAGCATTCATCAAAATTTCTGTCACGAAAGTGGATTTTCTATTTGGTGTGATTGAATTTATGTTCTATGAAATAGAGAATGGTGCAGTAACTTCCCTTTTCTTCTTCTGGTACTGAATTTTCTGCAAAAGGTCAACTTTTCTGTTCTGTTTCTGTGCTTTTATGATCTCCTCTAAGCTTTATTATAGCTGTTTGATTAAATTTGTAGATCCATGCCCATAGATTGTGATTTAATAAAGTTATTTCCTCTTATCACAATTTTTATGCTAAACAAATAACAGGTTGTCAACTATGGAAGTAGCGCTGTGAATCTCAAGATTTCTGTGTCTGGCCTAAGCCCTAACTCTATTAATCCAACTGGTTCAAAGAAGATTATACTTACTTCCACCAATTTGATGGATGAAAATTCTTTCAAGGAACCAAATAAGGTAAATAGTCGCTTTCTATTCATTTGCTTGAGTTACATGAATGCTATGTTCTCGGACAATCATTAAAAAAACTATATGCTGCCGACTATTTCGTCTCTCCTACAAATGCAACTTTGAAATGAGACATGTTAACCAATTGATATGGTTGCCTACAATAACTTCATGGCAACCAAATTGTCTGATTTGGTAGGCCTCATTGATGGCCGGGTGGCCAAAATTTTCATTGCAAGCCGGATTATACCAAATTACCACGATTTTGAGTATGATGGGTTGCAGCATCCAAACAGCGAAATGACCTGAAAACATTTATTAAACTTAAGCATTTTAGAATTTCCATGATTAATCGTCTTTGAGGATTTAAAAAGGCAACCATGTCTTTCCATGTACTCATTTTTATTATACAAGACATATAGGATAATAGTTCTCCACTGTCTCATCTTGATTACCAGTCTGCATGAATTATAATAACTCCACTTCTGTTACCATCGTATTATTTGATTCCTTAGAATTATGAAGACCATTATTTCACTATGTAATGGTTTTTCTACGGTCTGTAACATGCAGGTGGTGCCCGTGGTGTCTGCCCTACCAAATGCAGCGACAGATATGACGGTTCAGTTATCCCCACGTTCCTTAAACGCGTTGGATATTTCTCTCAATCCAGCCATCAAACCGGTATACGACTTATCTATTTAAATGAAGCAAAAATGAAGGCTGGGTAGTAAAACAGATGAGAAAATAAAGAGAAGCCGAGGTCCACAGGCTGGGTGACCCGAAAATGGAGTACCGACGAAATCGCTTGACGGAGATTGAAGGGTTGAAAGGTCGGAGTGGAACGTATGCAGCTGATAGCGGATATGGTTCCACCCTGTAACTTTTATTCTAGATGAATAACAAAGTTTGTTTTCTTGTAAATTATGTTGTTCGAATAATTCAGTAAGTAATATTTATCTCTTGGCGAGTGAGTGGTTTACCTACTTACATTATTACATAATGAGATTCTCGGTTCCACGTAAAGATCGTGGGTTGCCCAATATTCCCAGTTGTACGAACTATGGCACTTGGAAGAGGCAGGTGACACACTGAAGATTCAGTCAATTTATTTTTTTTTTTTTTTTTTTTTTTTATTTTTTTATTTTTTTTATTTTTTTATGGTACTTGTCCAGAATTATACGAGGGTTGTTCATGGATTATCTACTTATTAGCATACAAAAAATTAATTAGCTGTTGCGTTGTCTGTCTACATAGTATCTTTCTTGTCCTGGTGCTGACCTTGTGGGAAAACTACATTCTAACTAGCTCCTCTGTCTGTCACGCTCACTACCCACGAGCCTGGAGCCAGCTATTTGCCTCTTTATCGAGATTCTTAATTCCTATTCCGAGATTTTCGACGAAGAGGAGGGATTGTGCCCCCCCCTTCGTAATCTTTTACTAAGATGGTTAATAATTGTCTTTTTTTTCCCCGAATGTCGCAAGTCGCAAGGAACAAGAGAAGTTGCCATGAAAGAGGGCGGGCAAAGCGGGGAAGCATGCCCCAGGGAAGGAAAAAAAAAAAACGACGACTCCTTAGTCCTTACTTAATCGGAGATAAGAAAATGAAACCTTCATTCGAATTTAGAACAGGCTTAAGTCAAGGCTGGCTTTGTAGGGGTGCTCTAGCCTCTAGGAAGGTAACGGCAGGTGACAAACACTATTAAACCAATCAGCATTCCGAATTAAAGCAGCAGTCAAGTCTCATTGAACAGAAGTAATTACTTTTACGGAACGTGTCACAGTATCCCACTGTAATGTACTAATTAATGTACATGAATATTTATTAATTGTCAATGAAAATGAGTAACCCACCAACCCAACCTCCCACTTATTGTCCCCCACAAGGACTTGTTCTCTTCTCCTCCTAAAAAGACCAGTCCACCATATATTGGAATGGGAAGTGGGGAACCCCACTTACCCGCATTTCCAGTTCCCTTCTTCTGTTGTTTTTTTTTCCCTTCTTCAACCATTAGTTACATTATAAAACCGAATATGTAACAAGACACTAAGTTAGTAGGTAATATCAATTAATTATTTGCATTATTTGCCAAAGTTTGTAGGTTACTACTCTTCAGGTGTGTGTGGACGACCAAATCCTCCTCCCCCGTTCGGCCGTTCCCAAGGGCCAAGACCATGTCTGTGTTGCAGAAGAACCCGCCTCGGTTGGGCCGTGGAGAGAGACGTGGAGTCGATGGAAGGAATAATGGGGTCTCTCTGGTAAATCGTATTTCGTAACGCGTCTTGGGTGAGGAGGCACCGTGCGTTCGCTTCGACGCCGAAACCCTCTCTCCACCGGTCCTCTCTGCCTCCCCTCCGCAGCTCCTGTGAGGCAAACTGCAACAGGAGGCGAAGACATAAACAAGAGACGACGACGAGGGGGGAAGAGGAGAGGAAAAAGAAGAATCGAGACAGAAGCTGCAGGATCTCCGGAACCCCCAATCCTTCTCCCTCTTCTCGTCTCCTCCTACCGGTCTCTATTTTCCTTTGAAGAAAAATGGAGGACGACGAACCCACCTCGGGTGGGCCTCTCCTGCACCCTCGATCGCCGCCCAGCCCCTGTAGTCCCCTCTCCCTGCTCCTTAGCCGGAGGATTATGAGGGATTCTTCGTCGAGGATTGTGCGCGAGACCGCGGCGTTTCAGTTGGACGAGCGTCAGACGGATTGGGGTTATTCCCGCCCCGTTGTCGTCATTGACCTCGTCTGGAACCTAGCCTTCGTCGTTGTCTCCACCGTCTTCCTCTTCACCACTTTCAGGGAGAAGCCTTCCAGGCCGCTCAGGGTCTGGATTGCGGGCTATGCTATTCAGTGCCTCCTCCATGTGGGTTTGGTGTTTTTGGAGTATCGAAGGAGGGTCGCCGCCGGTCGTGTTCAGGACGATGCAACCTCCGACGGGGAAGCCAGGTGTGAAATCCCTATTTCGTTTGTTTACCCGTGATAAATTTGAGCAGATCCAAATGGCTCTCTTTTCGCATTCCGCATTTCCGTATGCGTTTTTGAATTGTTCTGTGTTGAACCTCTTTTTTTTTTTTTTTTGTTCGAATCGCTCTTCGTCCGCGAGAATGTTAGTTGTCCTGCGGAAGAGCTACGTTGCTGTTTAGATTTTTTTTCCATGCTATAGTTTTTGGTTTTGCATTTACGGATTTGACTTTGCAGTTTCGATTCTTGGGGCTTCCCTTGGTTGTTTGGGTTACGGTTGAGTCATGTGTTGTCGTGGGAGTCGATTGCTTTCTCTAGGTCGTTAATTGTTTTTCCATGATAAATTTCAGCTTTAAAGCTGCAGGAATTTAATTTGTATAATAAACGCACTTCGCTGGGGTACGCCCAGCTTTATCACGTACATCTCTTTCCTGCCTCAACTGCTTCTGCACAGATGTAGTGCTGAGGGAGACTCCTAACATGAATTGTCCCACCCCCTACGTTTACCTGTTTTTCGCAGCTTCCTGTGAACCTTCCGGAGGCTTCATTTATCACATTACTGTCCACGGGGTTGGATAAAAATCTGCGATTCATATTGAAGCCCTAAAATGGGTGGTCAAGGTTTTCTTGTCATGGGATTTTCTCTCTGCTTGTGCATGCAGCAGGTTTTCATTGTACTAAAGTTGTAGCTTTCTCACCTGTCTTACCTGTCTGCTCAATGATATTTTTCTGTGGTCCAATAATTCGAAGTCATAGCACTTTGTCTTGGTGGTAGTCCTTTTGTCATTTCAAATCTTTAGTTAACCTCTTTGAACGCTTTTGTTCCTTTCTTCTAGTGCCGCATTAGAGAACTA
This sequence comes from Aristolochia fimbriata, assembly GCA_019845555.1. Lineage (NCBI taxonomy): Eukaryota > Viridiplantae > Streptophyta > Magnoliopsida > Piperales > Aristolochiaceae > Aristolochia > Aristolochia fimbriata. The sequence goes on from CM034082.1 coordinate 6,988,687, forward strand.
AGTAACTGATTTTCGCTTCAAATTTTTGTTCGTCTATTTTTTTTGCAATTGTATATTTAAAACATAGATGTATTTTTGCAACTTTCTATTGTGAAGTTGCTGTAAAATATCAGATTCAGTTATACTTTTGCTTGGAACCTAATCCTGGCTTATGTGTATCTAAACTTTGTGTTTGTGTCGACTTACTAAGTTCTCAAAACCAGTCATATAGAATGTCCTACAATAGGAAAGAAGCGGCAGTTCATAGAGTTGGAATGCAAATAATCACATGTCCACTGTAGCCTAATACTTGAGATTTGTCAGTAATTCTGAATGTTTTTGTGATGGATATTTAAGCTGTTTTTTTACTATTGGAAATCTGCTACATGAGATGGCACAGTAGGTATTGTACCGTCACTGGCATTTTCATTGGAAGACAATCTGCTCTCTCTCTCTCTCTCTCTCTCTCTCTCTCTTGCTTCTGTTCAAGTTTTTTGTTTCTTTTTGTTTTCCCACAAATCACAGATTAACTCAGGTTTCTTTTTTGCCAATGAATCCTGCCGTTTCTAACAAGTCAACAACACCCCTTTTTTGAGAAAATCTGTGTTTGATTCAGCTGGTGGTTGGTTCAGAAGTTATTGTGGTCAGCTCAGCTTGAATCTGGGTGTATAGTTAAGATATACCTGGTTGTGAGTCACTCATTTTTGCTAGGCCTTATTTATTTTTACTCATAATATCATTGATGATGTGCTTTATTTGGAGATTTTGGGTAGCTGGATTCTTAAATTGTTTGTCATGGTCAAGAAACACAAAAAAAAAAATCATTTATGTTATTATTTTACTTATTTCTAATCTAAGTTTTCCTTGACTTCTGCTTCTTAATCTCAGCTTTACCAAAAAGTTGGAGTCTACTAATACGATGGTCTCCTTTCTGTGGTGGATCGTTGGGTTCTACTGGATTGTGGTTGGTGGCCAGACACTGCTGCAGGATGCACCTCGTCTGTATTGGTAAAGGATTCATTTTTTATTTTTTATTTTTTTATTTTTTTATTTTTTTTCTGTTTTCCTGTTTTAGTTATTGATGATTGCAAATGTTCTCTGTTCATGCAACAATAAAGTTAGATTACAAGAAGAGAGATTGACTTAATTTTTTCAAGCAAAATATTCTAAGTGAATTGTGTCATAATTGCAGGACATATTTAACTTGTTTATGGCAGATACATTAGTTTTTGGTTAGCCATTGTATTTGGTGGAAGCTCTAGAAGCTAGACTCTGAATGAATTGTCAGCACACATTTTATCTACTTCATGAGAAGTTGCATTAACTTTATTTCTTAGATTGAAATACGTGCAAAGTTGGTAAGTGCTTCCTAATATTGAAGTAAATAGGAAGTAGTCTATGTATGTCCAATATTAATAAGTGCTTCCTAATACTGAAGTAACTAGGAAGTAGTCTATCTTCTTAGATTGAAATATGTGCAAAATTGGTAAGTGCTTCCTAATATTGAAGTAAATAGGAAGTAGTCTATGTATGTCCAATATTAATAAGTGCTAATGTTGAAGTAGCTAGGAAGTAGTCTATCTAGAGTAATTACTCGTAGAGGATATTTACCTTTATCTACGACGACTATTGGGTACTAGTTAGAGCTTTATGCTTACAGTCAGCGCTGGTAACTTTGAAGCATGGCTCATAGATCATGTCTTGAAGATTCCCATATATTTGTGGGTTCCTTACACAATCTCATGTGGCTTATTTTTTGGTGCACATTAAATATATTAATGTAATCCTTACCGGATTTTACTATCCTTTGCAGGTTAACAGTGGTTTTTCTTGCATTCGATGTGTTTTTTGCGATATTTTGCATCTTGTTAGCATGCGTCATTGGAATCGCTCTGTGCTGTTGCCTACCTTGCATAATAGCATTTTTATATGCTGTGGCGGGTCAGGAAGGAGCTTCGGAAGCAGATATAAGTGTTCTTCCCAGGTTCAGGTATCGCAGGGTTAGCCCGCTCGAGGAGGACTTTGATAAGAATGTGCAGCAAGTGGTTCCAGGACTAACACGACAGCTGAGGGTTGGAGGTTCAATAGATGAAGTTGCTCTTTCGCCTGATGATTCGGTTAGTACATCTGCTTCATTCTGCATTGTTCTTGTATTGAGTTTCTTGTGTGATTTATAATATGTTCGAGAGTGCTGTTTTTGTAGCTGTTGCCTGGTCAGTCTGTGAAGGTTTGCCCGGCTTTGAAAATTCAATTAACCGCTTGTAAATGGCCCAAGGTGGTTTGTAGTTGTTGGGAGTGCTGTTTTTTCTACTATCTTTTTGTGTTTGTATCATCCTATAACTAAAGACATCCATGCCTGTTGTGGATTTAGCGTTCTTGTCACTCACATAGGGTGGTGAATAACCGTTGTTGCAGGAATGCTGCATCTGCTTAACGCAGTACGAGGATGGAGTGGAGCTTCACTCGCTTCCATGCAACCACCATTTCCACTCAGATTGCATCATCAAATGGCTTCGAATCAATGCCACGTGCCCACTGTGCAAATACAACATTCTTAGAGGAGACGAACAGGTCTGACTGTTCGTTTTGTTGTGGCCTAATTTGGCTGTAATTGTTTTTTTGGGCGAATCTTCAGTTGAGAGAGGAGGAGAGAGAGTGAAGATGATTGTTGGTTTTGGGGATCTTGTTGTACTGTTTTGGACGGGGGTCATACGTTGTTGTTGTACTGTTTCGAGCAAGTGAAAATTGTGTATATTTCGTTTCACTGGCTCAGAATCACTTTGAAGCCTCCTTTTTGCTATGTTCCTGAATCCAGTTTCTTAAACCCACCCGCAGCTTCTTGTAACTTGGGAGGAGACGGCGAGTGGGAAACTGCAGCATCAAGTCCGACGGGTTCAGGCAAAATGGGGCTGCTGCCCCCTCATCCAAGAGTCAAGACGAAAACCATTCTTATTTTCCATGTATGTGTCGTGTAAAGAAAAGATAGCAAGTATGGGGCAAAAATGGGATACTCGACCGTTGTCTGAGATTGCATCGGGGTCTCCATTCACACAAATATGTTATCCTTTATCACATTCTTATCAACCACTCTATATATGATAACCGCACCATTACACAATCTAAGCTTTTAATTTGCCGTCCGAGTTTTCTCTGGGCTTAAAGTGTTACTGGTGTCAAACTGTGAAACATCAGGAGAGCAAATGACTCCCGACTCTATGATTTAATCTGTTTATATTTAAGATTTCTTTCCATGAACATGGCATAATATGACATTGTTTCACCACGATGTTATTTAAGGTTCCAGGTATTTGAATTTCAAAATTATCTTTGATGGTTCCACAACCCATGAGAATGTGTTCTAATATCTTCAACAAGCCATACCTCTAAATCCTTAGAGAAACCAGATGGTTACGGATTCAAATGGAACTAATTTGACATACTCTCTTCTTTTACTAGCAAAAGAGAACCATTCTAAGGTAAGGTATATATAGCCATCAATGTGTAATCTGTTCTTTGGGGTATTTGATTTAGAAGACAACAAGCATATCTCCAAGGTGCTTAACCTGAAACTCGTGCCGTCAATTACAAATGGAACGTATTCAAGAGTATTTATAACAGGGAAAAGAACAAATTAGAATGCAAAAACATAAATTGAAACTAAAGCTAGTTATAAACCTGAAAAAGCAAAGGTGGGCACATCAAACATTCTTGTTCTTCTTCATCTTAGAGGGAGGCCACCTACCCTTCTTCCTCATCCTTCTTTTACGAACAAGCCTCTTCCTCCGCAGCCTTATTTTCTTTGCCAGTTTCATCTTCATCCTCTGTTCAAGTATCATTTGCTGCTTAGATTCCAAGGGAAGATTTTCGAATGACACTGACTCTTCGGATGGCTTAGCCGGTGGGGATTCTGAACCTTCAGCACCGGCTCCATCTATCTCTGACGAAGCCCGAACAACCACCAGCTGCCCTTTTTCTCGAACAGTACGCGTGCAAAACCAAGCTCTATCCAAGAAGCTAGGCTGGAGATTCAGCTTTCCCCTCTGCAACCTGGACGCTGGATACCGATTCAAAGTTATGACACTGAGAGGGGTTCGAAGCTTATAAGAAGAACAAAGGTCCAAATAGTGAAGAACATATGAGAATGCTCGATATGTCTTTACTGAGATTATTCAATCAGATAGAAGTTTAAGCAGTTTGCCAGAAGTTGTCGAATGAGGGTAACAAATATCACAAAAATAATTAATGTTCACAACGAAGGCGTACTCAGAGGTCTCTTCCCGTTTTCCAGGCGGCAAATTTCAGCTCAGAAAAAAAGAATTTCAAGGACCCAGTTTTCACAAAGAGAAAATGCAAAATGGTACCAAACGCAGAGTTATAGTAGGCATAAGAAACACAAAAGGAAACTGAAATAGGACGATTCTTAGATCGGAAAATCCCTTACTACGAGTAGCTGAACGGAGTTGTACAAACAAAGAAACAAACGACAACAATAAACAAAGAACGAGGGACGAATTAAACACAGAGACGAAAGAGGAAATGCGAAGGAACAACAAAGTTCCTCAAAGAAAACGCAAATCTTCAGCAGTTTCAGTTTCACTCGAAGTTGTAACACGTTGATAAACCTTCACTGAATCACAAAAATCCTCAAACAGACTCGGTCGGACACCAGTTGTTTCCTTCAATCCGCACATATATAAAAGCAAAATCTGACATTTAAAATCAGAAGAAAAAAAAACTCAAAAATGTGACTTACAGGGATTTGCTACCATCGCCATCGATGGATACGACGAGGAGGAGGGAGCTAAAGAAGAGAGGGGGTAGAGGAAGAGGAGAGCCATCTCTCCTACGGTCCGAGCGATCTTCTTCTCAGGATAAGCAGCTGCTATAAAAACCAAACCACGGAGATGAAATGATAAACAATTGGGCCCACCCACTCGTAACTCTCCTACTTTTATTTCTGGACCCGCATTCTCTAACTCAGGCTTGGGTCATCGTAAATGGTCCAGACCCTATCCGGTCTAAATCAAACCCAGGTCGACCCGCCGGTTAAGAAAATTTATGATTATAAATCTTTGTTAAACTGAACCTAATCTTATATAATTCTTTAAAATCTCCTGCTTGTCTATTTATATTTTATCAACATAATACCTTTTTTTTTTTTTTTTTTTTTTTTTTTTTTTTGTTATATCTTTGTTTTCAATGGATAATCTCGAATAAAATACAAGCTAATGGATGAGTAACTGAACTGCCAAATTAACACACTAGCTTGCTTTTTTTTCATTTATTCTTTTGTTGTACAGTTATACAACTGCTTTCTTAAAACTGTTTCTGTAACTTATATATTGTACAGATTGATCCTTAACAAGAGTGGAAAATTTTCTGGCAGCTATCCCTCTTACTGCTGTGACTTCATACTTCTCCTTGATGCAGCACAAAAATACACCAGTTACAGACTTTGGTGTAACCCAGAAGATGACACAACACCATAAGCCTGTCAGTTCCTTCGCTACCTGGAATTTGAAAATCCATGTCTCAGCAAGAAGAAAAGAGACCCATACTGCTGGAAAGGATTTTCTCTCTTCTGAAGCAGTTAAAGCCACTACTACAAACTTGGCTTTTGGAGGCTGGTTAAGCCCATCCTTAAATACATAAAGGTCAGTCGCCAAAATATAGATAAACCGTCCCTATATAAATGACACCCATTCTTTAGTCACCAAGAACTTAAGGTGACTAATTATATCAGTCCCCATTGTATTTGCATCTATGGTTACTAATGAACAGTCCTTATTAGAACTTATTGTGGGAGATTGGTGGTCAGTCACAAATAAGTTACGTATGGAAACTGATTTTTGCCAGTCACCACAAAGAAGTATTATAGTGATTGGTACGTTTGTACCGGTCAACCTTTATGTAACCTATGGTGACTGATTGCATCATACCAATCACCATTATAGTATAAATGGGGACTGTTGTAACCAGTCACCATTTGTATTTTAATTTTATTTTATATATTTAAAATTATTATTACAAGATATGCAATTCCCTTATTAAAATTTGATGAAAAAGTAATAAATAACAAAAGTCCATCCAATAACAAAAAAAAAAAATTATAAAAAAATTAAAAGTATATACAACTATACTCCAAAAATTCTGCACAAAGAGAGATGTGGTACTACTGTTTAAGCCCTTCAAAACATGTTTGTGAAGGCCTACATAAACAAAAACGATGGTTTATTTCATATAAAAACGAATGATAAAAAATAGACTGTGGACCAGGATTATGCATTTTCAGAAGGTCGGACACTCTACATGTGCAGAAAAATTATTCAGAAAAAGAAACTAATATGTAGAATTGTAGGGAAGAAGGGGGGTAAAGGAGAGCAATTTAACAGCAATGACGAATATATATTACAAGAAGCATTGTCATGGTTTCTCTCGACATGGTTTAGTTTACATCATCTCCAGGGCCCCAGTAGATGGTGCTACAAAAGGACACCAATATAAGCAAACTTCCCACGACCCTACGCAACGAAGAGGTGACTCTTTGGGAACGAACTCCAAAAATTTGCATCAGAAATACCTGTTCAGACAAATGATCACCATTAGTGCCTTGCATTAAGCCCTGTACCCAGCAATACAATGATGGAGTTTTATGGGAGCCATATATGCGTCGTAGATTATCTGATTGAGGGCATTTAATTGGCAATGCAGATACAAAAGGACTATCTTAAATCAAATTTGTATCTGCCTTATCAGTGAGCAAGCAATACAACAATTTTGCCGACCAAACCAGTGAATGGACTGCGAACATGAGAGAACAAGAACAAATCCAAGTATGAGCCAAGTAGATAACAACCATGCTAACATTGATTATACAACACTGTTCTAAGGTTCATTTAGTACTATGTTGATGTAATTACCATTAGATAAGGATAAATTGTAGCATGTACTTGTCCTACAAATAGTCGCTAGCCAGCGCCACAAGGAAATGGGGCTGTAAGGTTGAATAGACATCTTTTAATCTGATGGAGAGTTGCCAACTAGACCCCATTAAAAATGACATTCTGGGTCAAATGGATTCAGCCAAATTATTCTGGTGTCTTTTACCCCCATAATGAATGAGACTTGTTGTCTACCTGAAGGGATCAGCAGGCCTCTTCATCTTTACTCCCTGATAATTAGTATTTTGGCACTGCACTTTCTCATTCCCTCCTTTTTTACCCATTTTCTTTTTTCTCTTACTAATCAAATTCTTCATAATGTCATGTGAAGTCCTACTTGGTTATCTAGATCATTTAAGTTCAGGGATCTAACTGCTCATGGATAAGTTTTAGTCCATTTACACCCTAATATTATGGTGTTTACTGAATGGATAACCTAGATGTGGCTTGGGTACTGATCTGCCCAAAATTTATGTCACTGCTATCTCCTTACAAGAAGATGTAACTTTCAACTGCAGCCACAGTTATCAGGATCTAACCGCTCATGAGCACAACAAGACCTAATAAACAGCAAGCTAAAAAGATAAACTAGTGTTTCTTTGGTGACCCTCTTCTCTTTTTTTCTTCACAAACATTTCCAAAAACGCCATCTGCTTAAATTAATTCAGTTTGTCAAAAAAAAGAAACTTTGCATTTCCCTAGTTTTCTCTATAGTGGAACAAGAGAATGACCTCAATGAACTTTATATTAGCAACTTTGCAGGTTTTCTCAAGCTGGAATCCCCGAGCTAAAAGCACCTGTAGGAAGCACTCAAGCCCATAAGTTGAACAAATTAATTAGCAGATAATAATTTGTGCAAACATTTAGATAGAAACTTAAAAGCAGAATAAATACAAGTACCTCCGCAAAAAATGCGAATACACCAAGTAAAGTCATGCGGAAAAATGTGGAAAAGCTTGGTAGTACAAAATCCTACAAGAAAGCCAGTATATAAAGTCAGATGCTGAAGTTCTCTTCCTACAAACAGGTCAAAGCACTTGCTTGCATCATTAAACCGATAGTAGTTGAATAAAAATAATAAAATAAAAAAAGAAAATCAATTCAGCTTCTATGAAGTGCTCAATAAAGCCTGACCAGACATTTGGTATGGACTCAAAAAGGAACTGTTTGGAGGGCAGACAACAAAGGCGTCTCTGGCCTCACTGATATCAGCTTTTTTAGTTAATTTCCATTTTCCTTTATTACAGCATCTTCAGCACTTTGTAAGAGGTTAATTTGGTCTCTTGCTAAGTTTTGTATGAGGCCCCAGTCTCAGGATAATTGTAGCTGTAAAGAGCACCAGCGCCTAGGGGAATGTCTGTTATTTTTTTTAAATAAGACTCAATGGAATCAAACCTAATTTTGAGAGGGCATTCATTCAGCCTCTCACAGCTTTTCTCTAGTATTTTCTGTGTTTCTTTGTGCAACCTGTAATCTGGGTACTCTTTCTCTTCCCTACTGATGATCTTGGCAGATCAAGATATGACCCTGATAGATCAAGTTATTACTTACACTCTCTAAAAGGCACCTGCAGCTCAAGAATGTTATAACATTGCATTAGAAAATGAGCAAGCAAACGACATGTGCTTAATAGTCCGTGGTGAACTTTTAATCTTTGGTGTTAGAAAATGAATTACACGAGAATAAAAACCACATAAAACAAATTAGAAAAGCATAATATTATAAACAGATGAAACAAGACAATGCCTAAGAAAGTTTGCTAATGGCTCAAAATTCTTCTAGTGGGTTATGGATATCATTGACACCACAGAAATATGAGGGCTTAAAGGAAAATTAGGTCCTGTCAATAAACTTTTATTTTTCTGAGGAAAATATCTCAATAAACTTCATAAACTAATAACAGTGAATTGTTTACAGAAGCCACTTTACCAACTATCTTTTTCCTAATATTAAGAGCATAACTCCATCTCGTAACTGGAAATTTTACCTTTCAATAGGAGACGAAATCAGATAAACAAGTCATTCCAAATGAGTGGGATAATTTAAGAAAATCTAAAAAGAAATATATACCTCTGATAGATGTCTTCCTCATGAAGATCACCAATAGAGGAAAGCCAATCCAGGCTACGACCAACATTTAAACATGATTCGTACTGTGATACTACATTTGCATTCTCAAGAAATGATGCTTTGGAGCCAGATCCACCTTCAAACTTTCTTTGGCCAAAGAGCCAGTTTGGACTTTTGAGTTGTATCTCTCCGGAAATAAATCCTAGGAGAACAGCTTTTAGATATTTCTGACATAAATCAACATTGAATTGAAAATTTTATTCTACTTTAAACTAGCATAAGAAGTATTCCTCATTCCTTTGCTTTTAAACTCAGTCTGCCAGAATATTTGAACATTATATACAGGTATTTTAAAAGAAAAAAGGATCCAAGGTCTTAAAAGATGATATCTCTCAGGTCCCAGAATAAACTTTTTATTAACTAATTTGGAATCACCTCTTGATGAAATAAGCAACCGTACTAGCTCCAAATGAAATTATTAAATTTCTAAAATGCACAATTCTAATTGCTTTATTATAACATCCAAGTGATAAAGCAATGATCTTATGCTGCATCTGGTGCCATTCCAGAATTTCCAGCACCCCCACCTGCTTTCATATCAGGTTCAAGACAGAGCCTCACATTTTTTATTGCACTACATGTCTTCTCAATTAGACTATCAAATGAAGTTAACTTCATCCTTGTAAAATCTTCTTTGCATGCTGGAACAGGCGCAAGGGTAGGTTTGGGATGCTCTGCAGGTTTAGCATCCTCAGACACACTACAAAAAAGATGAAACATAATTTTAAACTGATTATTTAGAAAATGACATAACTCATAGCAGCATAACAATGGTTTTTTTTTTTTTTTTTTTTTTGGAAATAAAAGGAGGGGGGTTGCGTGGGTGTGGGTGTGGGTGTGAGTGTGTGTGCAGGTGCGGGTGCGGGGTGTGTGGGTGTGTGGGTGCGCGGGTGCGATCAGCAGAATTGGTTGCTCTGAGATCTCCTAGTGAAGGATCTCTGTAATAAGGGAGAAAAAGAATATATATCAACAAGATTTAACAATTAGATATTAGGTTGATTTTCCTCCAAATCACATTACAAGATCAATCCACTAGTTTATCACCTTCAGCATGATTCCTGGGAACACAAATTGAAAACATAGAGCTAGCCAATCAATCAAATTGGACAGTAAAGTGAAAGTTCTATAAAACAGACACTATCCAATCAGATAATCATAATGGACAGTTATTGTGTTAATTTCCCAATGACAACTTGAAAAGTCGTCCAACTAGTGGCTTACTTTGATGGTATTACTGTTAAAGGATTTCTTAAATGTCACATGTGCAAATAATAATCTCAATGTATATCGTAGACAGATTCATAATTATATACAAGAACAGTGCTTAGACCTCTCTACTATAACATTGACAATTTGAGTTAAATAGCTTTCTTAATGGCAATAAGCTTTTAATAATTAAGCATTGCAATAGTGATACAACGTTTGTGATTTTTTTGAGAAAAATGAGAAGAAGAATTCATAATCAAAAGGGGAAAATACAAGAGCTGGGGAAAGCATAAACAAATAACAACAAAAATAAAGCACACAGTATTGACTAAGCTCAGCATAGTGATACAAAATAGTATACAACATGCAGCACAAAACGCTTCAGCGAGTTGCTCAAAGGAGGGCTTGATGGCTAGATTTACTCTAGAAGCCCATTCATTTGCACCTGTATTAATGACTCAGCTGAATCTATGAAAAATCACTTTCAAAGCATTTACGTACTTAAAAATGTATATGCAAGATATAAGTGAATGTGCTTCATCAATATTCAAGATGGAAGAAAACCAACCTTCCAGTGCTAGTTTGACTTAGGGGAGTGCTTTTTACTTTACAACAGCAGGCTTTCCACTATAGTAGAAACCAGTCAGATCAAGCGCTTCACTAGCAACTACACCCAAAACGGCCAAGACATTGGCAGACTTACTGTACAAGCATAAAATGAAGGACTGCTGTTAGCAAATTGGGAAAGGTTCTATCAAACAAAATCACAAACTAAGTAATCAAACTACCTCTTAGCAAACTTATGAAAATCCCAATGGATAAATTTCAGATGACTTTCCTCTGAAAGAATCTGGTTCAGATAGCCCACAGCGTTAACAAATTCACGTCTCAGCATCATTTCTCGTGGCCTTTTCTCCACAGTCTGCATGTTTTTTTTATGCAACTACTTAAGTCTTGAAATGAATAGCTGATTTGTAAGAAAATGCATGACAGGATTCGATGAATAGTTATCCTAGGCATGCTTCAAGGAGCATAAAGACAAGCAATGACGTAAGTTGCTTCATCATATTTAAAAATGACGCATCACATAAAAAAAAAGAAACGAAAAGAAAGTAAAGAAAACTAAAATTCATAAAATTTCACGAACTGAGACAGCCATTTGAGAGATTGCAATCGAATGAATGGCAGATGTCTGTCTCAAAGAAAGCAATAATCTCTGCACCAGTACGATGCCATAGTCCATGACTCGAGGAGAAGACAGCACAGCCAAAGAAGAAGCTCATAATACAATTAAATCAGTAGAAAGGGCAATAAGCAAAGTACAGAAATGTAATTGAAGTAATAAAAGTGATGAGCTCTTAAAGTTGAATTCCAACCTTAATGAGATCTGGCTCTTCTGGCCAGATCTTCAAAGTGTAGCTCTGTAGACTGGTATGTAGGATCATATCTCTGCACTGAAATGGAAACCAGAAACCAAAGGCTCTCTGAGCTGGTATTTTGGCATTCAGCTCCTAAAGTAGTGAAAAGAAGAAAGCACAGGAAACAAAAACTAGAACTTACAGATGATATCAGGTTTAGGACTGAATCTAGATGCCACTAACAATTTGGTTTAGGACAATATTTCATGTAAATATTGTATGATACTTGGCGCATAAAGCATCAAATTGACTGAAAGCTACCAGACCAAATTGTTGCTAAAATAACTGCCAAGGAAACAGTAACAGATCATCCTCCATGGAAGCTCAGTGAGTCGAGTAAATAAAGGAACTATATAAATTTGTATACCTTTATTTTCTGATGACTACCAATCAGAAGCAAATTACCATCTATATGTGCACTTGAAATCACCACCTGATGTATCAAAGACAACAAATAACATAAACATACACCAGCAATATGACATAGAACAGAAATTTGCAGCTTGAGGTACAAAAAGCTATACTTGCGATACTCTCCTGAATCCTTTTCTTTAAAAAAAAAGAAAAAATAAAATAACAATCAACCTAAGGAACTTCCTAAAAAAACTTAATGCTCCAGCACTATTGCTGGAATCAAACAATGTTCAACCATGCACTATAAATTAACTTGAATCATGACTACATTCACCGAATTGTCCATGAACTATAAGAACTGCACCCTCACATGGTGCTATCCGGGCCATGATTACAGTGGTTGACAAAGTTCTCTTCTAAATGAATATACTATAACGTTGAATTGTAAAGTTCCAAGGAGGATGCATTCCCAATCCATCAACTGTATTTTTCATAAGGTCATTCCAGCTAACTATATAGATGGTCATGAGCTGCATTCTCAATCAATAATCCTCTCGCCAGTTGAAAACACCAAAAACAAAAATGAGCTAAATATGCAAAGATAACTTGGAATGAGAAACACAGGTTTCCTTATATAAGAGAACATATCTCCCACCATCTTTAAAAGTATTCATACAGTAAATTCACTGGTATTAATCACCATTTTTATCCTTCAACACTAAGAAACAGAAAAACAATGTATTAAACATATTAGCAGAATTGGTTTGCATAATAGTAAGAAGCACGAAGAAGGCAAGTGATCAAAACCAAAAGCAAATTACAAATCTCTAACAGCAAGCCACGAAAATGCCTTACAAAAAAAAAAAATCCACATAAAAAGGGATCAATGCCTTCAGATTCAATAAACCGTGTAGCTCAGTTTATCGATTCAATAAACTGTGCTACCCTTCAGATTGCTAGAAATACAGAAAAGACTTCAATAACTTAAGTGAATGAAAAGGAAAAAAACAGAAACGAATAATTTTTTAAACATGAAACAGATTGCTCAGTTTATGAATCAACCAATCGATTTGAAAATTTTACCAATAAAACAAAAGCATAATATAGCTCCTTTTATCTGCCGAAAGATCTGAAGTAGTGGAAAAGAAGAAGAAGAAGAAGAAGATATTGCCGACCCGACGGTATTCCGACGCGGAATCGAAACAACTACACTAAGCAGGAATGATAAGGAAACAGAGCAGAGAGAATCGACGGGAAGCCTACAATTGACTGAAATTAGAAGAAGAAGAAGAAGATATTGCCGACCCGAGGGTATTCCGACGTGGAATCGAAACAACTACACTAAGCAGGAATGATAAGGAAACAGAACAGAGAGAATGAGATATTAACTCACCTTCGATAGACCAAACGGGAGGAGAAATGAGAGCTTCGATCGACCGAACAATGACACTATTGCAGCGGTGAGTTTCGATCGACCAGCCGGCTACAGGTTCCAAACTGTCTCAACTCGATTTCAACTGGCGATTCATCTCAATTTCAGCCAGCTTCGAATGGATTTCTGCCGGAAGGTGGATGGGAAGCATGCACGCCATGAAGGATGGGAATTTGGCGGGGAGGAGAGTGGGAAGGGAAATTTTATGAATGGATCGACTGATATAAACAGTCGCCTTAGGGTCTGTCAACAATCGCGAAGACATAGGTATTTGGTCACGGTTAAATGGAATCACTTATATATTATGAAATGGCAACTGTACCCACCAGTCACCTAATATTTTCCATTTTAAGGATTGACTATACCAACAGTCCATAAATTTTGCAAAAATAATGACTGCCATAACAATCGTTAAATGAAAATATTGGTGACAGATAATTAAAATCAATCGCAAATAAATTTTTTTTGAGACACACATAGATAAACCGGTGGCCATAAAAAAAATCAATCGGTATAGATAACCTTTAGGGACTGGCTATGAGAAACCAGTCACCAAAAGGGGGTTTTGTACTAGTGAGCCTACCAGGAGATGTCTCTCCTAGCTTTTTTTGGCACCAAAGCTCGTACTCGATTCACTGTGATCCGACTTGGCTAGCACCCATTGCACCTCGTGATGCTCATCTTGTTGTTTGTCGAGTGAGATACGGTGCATGGAAGCATGGACGCCTGTCAATGTAGCCTTAGGAGGGCAGAAAACCATAAGGAGTCAGGGATTGCCCTAGAACTGCTGCAAGTGGTGGCTGCAGATGCCCCGCGGTTGCTTTCCAGTAACAGACATGGTCTTTTCCAGTATCTCTTCCCCTTCAAGAGATAAGAAATGCTACCTCATACAAGCTCCGAATGCAATTTCTGTTGGTAGTTAAAAGTTTCCTTGAACTAGCCTTCCCAATTCGAACTAGTTACAGGCATCTGTCATTGACATTTAAATTAAAGTCTGTGTACATTATTTATAGCAAGCAGTTATAATGATTTCAGAGGACATAAGCTATTAACTAAGAGAAGAGAAGAGCATACCAGGAAGTTGATAGCCCCTTTGTCTGACCGGCCTAAATGAAGAGTACATGAGTACTAGTCAGCAATCGACAAGCTTGCTTCTCCCCGGTTGTCGATAAACCATATTTAGTTTTTAACTGAACCACAGTTACACACTTTATCATGCAATCATCGAGGGAGGTCTCCCTCTTTCTGCTGTAGGTTCATAAATTTCCTTGATGCAGGCCAAAAATGCAGCAGTTACAGACTTTCATGTAATCTAGCTGATATCACTGTCACATCCTGCTCTTCAGTTACTTCCACCACCTAGGAAAATGAAAACGTGCCTGACTCAGCAAGAAGGGGGAGAACATAATGCTGGATAGGATTTTGTCTCTCTTGAAGAAGCAGAACCCTACCTGGAGATGACTCCTATGCTGCAAAGCTCGTCCTGGATTGTAATCCAACTTGGGCAACTGTCAGTTGCATCTCGTGGTGCTCTTCTTGCTGTTTGTAGGGTGATGTATGGTGCATTGATTCCAGCCAACATATCCTTTTTGCGGCAGGAAGCTATAGGAAGTGCCCAGCACTGCTTCAAGTGGTGCCTTCATATGCTCGACAGCTAACTGTAGTTGAAACCTGTGAAGGATATGGCCTCGTATGGGCCTCAGAGCATAATTACCACTGGTAGTTAAAAGGTTCTTGAACCAGATTTGCCAATCTCTGAATTTGTTAAAGGCATCTGTCATTTACACTGCATGGAATATTTAAGATTAGATCCTCTGTCTGTTATTTAATTGCAGCCAGTTGCAAGGGTCTCAGAGGAGATGAGCTATTAAATAGAGAGAAGAAGTACATACTGAAAGGAAGTTGAGAGCCCTTTTCTCTGAGCTGCCAAAGCGGAAGAGTAGATGACTGCAAGTCAGCAATCTCCAGACAGGTGAAAACATTGTTGATTAGTTTCAATACCTACTGCAAGGAAGTTTAGAGCTCTTTTGTCTGATCCGCTAAAACAAAAGAATAGCGAATACAAGTGAGCGATTTCCAGACAAATGAAAACATTATTTATTCATTTCAATACCTCTTCAATCCCTTTCTTGAAGTGGAACCACAATATCGAAGCTTGAAGTTTCTCTATCAATTCCTTTCATGCTCTGATTCCTTGTCATTCTTAAGCGTTTATCAAATTCCTTTCATGCACCCGTCCCCTTGCCAATCTTAAGCATTTCTATGAAATTCAATTCACGCTTTGATCCCTTGGTATCCTTAAGGACTTCAATCAAATTCATTTCTGCTCTGATC
The DNA here is from genome assembly GCA_019845555.1 of Aristolochia fimbriata. NCBI lineage: Eukaryota > Viridiplantae > Streptophyta > Magnoliopsida > Piperales > Aristolochiaceae > Aristolochia > Aristolochia fimbriata. The sequence continues at coordinate 7,004,481 of CM034082.1, forward strand.
CTTCGGTAACCTTAAGCATTTCCACCACTCTCTTTCAGGTCACACACTCTTGCAGTCCATGCATCCAATCTAGACATTTTACCAGAGATAAGTCAATTTGCATCTCTTAATAGTGCTGAATCAAAAAATATGAACCAACATATTTGTCTACATCAGTCAAGTGAAGCCTTTATCCCCCCAAATCAAACATGTCCTGGTAGATAGATCCATCAAGTTCAATTCTCTTTTCCGTCAACAAGGCATGCAGTTTTGTGGCTACATGCCCTAATGCATTCTCCACCCCATTTTTGTGACAACCATGGAGAAGTATCCTATAGGTAGCATTATTTGGCACCAGCCCTTGTTCCATCATCATATTTACCAACTTCCAAGCATCTCTTAACTTGCCTTCCCCCGAAAACCCATTTATAAGAATGTTATACAATAATAAATCAGGAACCAAACCAGCCTCTAGCATCTTATAAAATAGATCTTCTGCCTTCTTTGTTTGCTGAGATTGCAAAAAAAGCATTAAGTAAAGCACTACATACAACTAGATCAGGTTTCATACCATTTTCATTCATGCGACACCATATAAGATATGCATCCTCAAAATTTCCCTCCTTGAAATTTGTCTCAATCATGCTTGCAAATGTGAATTTGTCAGGACAAAGACCCCTCTTAACAAGTTCATCCATAATTTGCCTGGCTTCCTTTGAATATCCCCTCTTGATAAGCCCATGTATGAGAATGTTATATGTAGTTGTATCGGGATTGCAATTACCTCTCTCCATCAGATCAAGCCATTTGAAAGCTTTGTGCAGAAGACCCTTTTTACAATATCCATCAATAATCACATTGTAAATGATAACATCTGGCTGGATATTCTCTTCTTTCATCATATTCAATACACACTCTGCTTGACTAAAATCACCTCCTTTACAGAAGTAATCTATCAGCAAATTGTACGTGACAATAGAAGGTTTAACACCCCTTCTTAACATTTCTCCAAACAGCTTAAGAGCTTGAACTATGTCAGAAACTTTACAATAGCCACCAATCATGGTTTGTGTAGTTATGACAATCTAGAGAAATGCCTGACTCCGACATATTGGCAAGCAACTTAGTAGCTTCTACCATGTCACCATCTGTACATAACTTTGAAATAAAACAATTATACACAAAGTTATCAGGCTGACAACCTGAGATTTCTAAGATATCCATTGCTTCTGTTAGTTTTCGGATTTACAGTAATTATCAATAAGAGAAGTTATGGATGCGGATCAGGATGCATACCCAATTGGATTATTTTAAAAAATAAAACAGTGGCCTCTTTTAAAAGGCTTATTTTGCACAACGCCTTGATTAGCATTGTGTAAGAAACAATATCTGCTTCATAACCATGCTTCTTCATTTCAAATAGCAATTTAGATGCACAAGTCACATTTCCTTTGGCACAGTAGTCATGAATAAATAAACTCATCATAAAAATTGTTCCATTGTTATGACAATGCATTTCCTCAAACACATCCCAAGCTAATTTCATCTGATTTGACTTTAATAAAGCCTTAAGAAGATATTTATAGACTACGGTTGAAGGGAAGACTTTGAGAGGTTTCATCAAATTGAGAAACTTGAGAGCCAAATCTATCATATTTTCCTTCACATAAGAGCTGACCAACATGCTACACACTGTCTCCAAGACCTGTCTATCCTTACAAGTTAGACGGATGATGCCAAACATTAGGTTATGCCAATGACTATCCCCACTATTAATTGTAATGAGATAGTGAAGAATTTTCATAGCGATGTGGTTCAGATTCCCCCGAAAACTGCAATGTTTACCATTGTACACATTGAGAAAACACCATGCCTTGAACCACTGGACTTCTCTGACCATTTAAAGAAGTAATAAGCAAGTGCAGCATTGGAGCTCTCACCAAACAAGTCATTCAGCATTCTGGTCACATTTACATCGTCAAGTTCAATCACAATACCATCCGAAAAATCAATTTTCCATCCTCGTTCGAAAGAATAGATATTATCTTCTTGGCAGCGTTTTTGTTCTTCTTTCCCGCCTTCCAACCTTAACAATTTTTTGTTAATATCGCCCAGTATCTTTCCATTAGCCAGTCGGATTTTCCCAAATGAATCACCACGGTCCTCAAAAGCTGAAAAATCATCCCAAGATACTTGTAAACATGGAGCCACAAAATTCCTCTTTAAAAGAAAGCACTTCTGATATATTTTTGCATTTCAATCTCCTAACACAGTCATGAATAGGAAAAAGATGAGAAAAGTCTCATCCAAATATTCATTTGACAGAGAAATTCTCCAAAGTATTTCCTGGAAAACAATGAAATTTCTTTTAAAACGATTTTTTAAATAATAATTTTGTTTGAAAATATGAGTAAGAGCTTTTTTTTTTTTTTTGAGGAAATTGTGATTATATTACTTCAAAATGATGATTACATTGGTAATTACTTCATAATGTTTCCATGTTCAATTCCTCACTATTAAACTTGCTTAACTGATATTGAAATTCACATAAAAAATCGTTTCATATTCATCGGGAGGGGGGACACGCGAGGTGTGGGTTGGTAAGGGGAGGGAGGAGTAACAAAATACAGATCCTCCCTTACCCAAATCAAAATCTCCAGCATAGGGTTCACAAATCCTTCACCGTGAAGCAAAATCTTCCCCCTCGGAAGGTCCACAAAGGGTTTAGGTTTTGATCCTTTCTTGGTGGGGTTGAAATAGAGACACTCATCAGTTGCTGCTTCTTTTCCGTATGGCTGAAATCTTGCCACCGGCCGAAGTAAGAATCTCTTTAAACAAGACCATAATTTCCACCCAATTTCCTTGCATAAAACAATCTTCCAGCAGAAAAAAAACCCACGAGGTTGTTTAGTTCAAGTATATCCAATCTATTTCCCATCAAATTCACCTATTAAATGACCTCATTCATCAACTAAATACCTACACGCTTCTGCTCAAGTATGCTTATAGTCTCTGCTATTCCATTCTATGAGATTCTTGTCAAAGACATTTTTCAAATGACGGTAGGAATATTTTCTCTCAGATTTTTTACCGGTAACAAAGCATGAAAGCCTTGGGAGTGAGCTAATAACGAAAAAAACAGCTTTTGACACTGAGACACTAGAATAAGAAATGGATTACCTGAATCCGGCAGAGACATCAGCAAAGTCGCAGTTGGAGAGATGAACACTACGTGTAACTGAAAAAGATAAGTGAAGCAGGAGATGTGCTATCCGTATACAGACGAAGATGAGTAGCCAAAACTCGTTAAAGGAGAGCACCCGCGAGTGATGGAGCTCCAGATGAAACTCGACCCGTTTTTACGCGAGACTACTTGAGCTCGTCTGGCAAAATCATGCTAGAACAAAGTACAACACCGGTCGCTGGGTTTTTCTTCGTATCCGTCGACCATCATTCTTCTCTCTTCTAGTTTTTTCTCAGTTTCTCTGTTACGACTTCCGAACGTAGCAAGGAAACAGCGCCTTGGCTCGAGAGCGAGTTCGATCGGCTCCGAGTCCCCGTCATTCCAAGCTCAACACGGCAGAGCGACTCGGCCGGGTCGTATCAGGTTTTAAGCTGCATGTTTTTCGCAATGCAAAATATTTGCCTTGGATGTAAATTGTAGTGTACTATTTTTGTATTTTCCTGCCGATCCTTCCATTTATGGAGATAAATGAGTTTGTGGTAGGACACAGTTTGAAACAGCAACTAAAGTAAAATTGTTCGAGCTGGTGTATTTTAGGTAATCTGTATGCATTTTTGTCTCTGGAAACTATTCTTTTTTTAAAATTCTTTTGGTGCAATCCAATCTGCTTACAAAAGAAGAACTAAGGAACACTGACTAAACTATATGATAAACGGGGCTACAAGCTATGAAAAAGTTCCCCAACATTTTTCTCACTTTGCACTTGCCTCCTGTAGTAATATCTCTCTGAATCTTTTTATCTCCCAGAAGGCCCTGAAGGGAGATAACGAAGTCAAAAACTGGAGTTCATGAAAGTCAAAAGAACACTTCACCCAAGCATGCTTACTGAATCCTAAAAATTGACCATTGGCCATGTGAAATGCCAAAGTGTGGGTTAACCAGCATATTATGATATATATCAAGCGAAAAGGGAGCTTAAAACCTGATACGACCCGACCGAGTCGCTCTGGCATGTTGAACTTGGAATGACGGGGACTCGGAGCCGATCGAACTCGCTCTCGAGCCAAGGCGCCGTTTCCTTGCTACGTTCGAAAGTCATAACAGAGAAACTGAGAAAAAACCAGAAGAGAGAAGAACGATGGTTGACAGATACGAAGAAAAACCCAGCGACCGGTGTTGTACTTTGTTCCAGCAAGATTTTGCCAGACGAGCTCAAGTAGTCTCACGTAAAAACGGGTCGAGTTTCATCTGGAGCTCCATCACTCACGGGTGCTCTCCTTTAACGAGTTTTGGCTACTCATCTTCGTCTGTATTTGGATAGCACCTCTCCTGCTTCACTTATCTTTTTCTGTTACACGTAGTGTTCATCTCTCCAACTGCGACTTTGCTGATGTCTCTGCCGGATTCAGGTAATCCATTTCTTATTCGAATGTCTCAGTGTCAAAAGCTGTTTTTTTCGTTATTAGCTCACTCCCAAGGCTTTCATGCTTTGTTACCGGTAAAAAACCTGAGAGAAAATATTCCTACCATCATTTGAAAAAAGCCTTTGACTAGAATATCATAGAATGGAATAGCAGAGACTATAAGCATACTTGAGCAGAAGCGTGTAGGTATTTAGTTGATGAATGAGGTCATTTATTAGGTGAATTTGATGGGAAATAGATTGGATGTACTGGAACTAAACAACCTCGTGGGTTTTTTTTCCGCTGGAAGATTGTTTTATGCAAGGAAATTGGGTGGAAATTATGGTCTTGTTTAAAGAGATTCTTACCTCGGCCGGTGGCAAGATTTCAGCCATACGGAGAAGAGGCAGCAGCTGATGAATGTCTCTATTTCAACCCCACCAAGAAAGGATCAAAACCTAAACCCTTTGTGGACCTTCCGAGGGGGAAGATTTTGCTTCACGGTGAAGGATTTGTGAACCCTATGCTGGAGATTTTGATTTGCGTAAGGGAGGATCTGTATTTTGTTACTCCTCCCTCCCCCTACCACCCCACACCCCCCTCATCATTTAAGCAAGTTTAACAGTGAGGAATTGAACATGTAAACATTATAAAGTAATTACCAATGTAATCATCATTTTGAAGTAATATAATCACAATTTCCTCAAACAGACTCGGTCGGACACCAGTTGTTTCCTTCAATCCGCACATATATAAAAGCAAAATCTGACATTTAAAATCAGAAGAAAAAAAAACTCAAAAATGTGACTTACAGGGATTTGCTACCATCGCCATCGATGGATATGACGAGGAGGAGGGAGCTAAAGAAGAGAGGGGGTAGAGGAAGAGGAGAGCCATCTCTCCTACGGTCCGAGCGATCTTCTTCTCAGGATAAGCAGCTGCTATAAAAACCAAACCACGGAGATGAAATGATAAACAATTGGGCCCACCCACTCGTAACTCTCCTACTTTTATTTCTGGACCCGCATTCTCTAACTCAGGCTTGGGTCATCGTAAATGGTCCAGACCCTATCCGGTCTAAATCAAACCCAGGTCGACCCGCCGGTTAAGAAAATTTATGATTATAAATCTTTGTTAAACTGAACCTAATCTTATATAATTCTTTAAAATCTCCTGCTTGTCTATTTATATTTTATCAACATAATACCTTTTTTTTTTTTTTTTTTTTTTTTTTTGTTTGTTATATCTCGTTTTCAATGGATAATCTCGAATAAAATACAAGCTAATGGATGAGTAACAGAACTGCCAAATTAACACACTAGCTTGCTTTTTTTTCATTTATTCTTTTGTTGTACAGTTATACAACTGCTTTCTTAAAACTGTTTCTGTAACTTATATATTGTACAGATTGATCCTTAACAAGAGTGGAAAATTTTCTGGCAGCTATCCCTCTTACTGCTGTGACTTCATACTTCTCCTTGATGCAGCACAAAAATACACCAGTTACAGACTTTGGTGTAACCCAGAAGATGACACAACACCATAAGCCTGTCAGTTCCTTCGCTACCTGGAATTTGAAAATCCATGTCTCAGCAAGAAGAAAAGAGACCCATACTGCTGGAAAGGATTTTCTCTCTTCTGAAGCAGTTAAAGCGCGCCTACCGGGAGATGTCTCTCCTAGCTTTTTTTTGGCACCAAAGCTCGTACTCGATTCACTGTGATCCGACTTGGCTAGCACCCATTGCACCTCGTGATGCTATCTTGTTGTTTGTCGAGTGAGATACGGTGCATGGAAGCATGGACACCTGTCAATGAAGCCTTACGAGGGCAGAAAAGCATGAGTCAGGGATTGCCCTAGAACTGCTGCAAGTGGTGGCTGCAGATGCCCACGGTTGCTTTCTAATAACTGACATGGTCTTTTCCAGTATCTCTTCCCCTTCTGGAGATAAGAAATGCTACCTCATACAAGCTCCGAATGCAATTTGTGTTGGTAGTTAAAAGTTTCTATAGGTCTCATTTCTTGTCTGGTGTTATAATATATAGGTGTTACAATACTGAAGCGACTCCAACACTTAGAATCTGGAACAGCAAACAAACAGAAATATAAGAAGTGGACGTACATATGAATTTGATGAAATACAGAGGTGTGTAAACACACTTCTGTATTACGGGGCATACAATCCTTATCAAGGAATCTTATTTATGCTTGTAAGACAATATTACAACAGTAGACTTTTCAACAAAAGCAAACTATAAACTTACAACGATAGATAATCCACTCAACACACACGTGAGTGGAAGAGAACATCTCAGACCTCCTTGACCTTAGTTGTTGCTCTCCTCCAGAGAGCTTCGCAACGTACTTCACTCGTGACTTTAGAAACGATATTGCAAATCTCTCTTTTCACTCTACTCCTTTTCCTTTCTGTTTTTGCTTGTTCATCGATCAATCTAATTCCCTTAACTTTTATAGGTACCAAGGATCCTAATCCTGGCTTAATCATGATCCACAAAATCAGATAGTCCAAATATAAAAATACAACCATGACTTGTTTTGGGAAACCAATAATAGACGTGGTTGTGTATCCCACGTCTCCCTTGATGTGACAAAAGATGGCTACCTGTCCACGTCCTTCTGCCAAAAAGAGAACCACTTAATTTGGTCCTAACAGTTTCCTTGAACTAGCCTTCCCGATTCGAACTAGTTACAGGCATCTGTCATTGACATTTAAATTAAAGTCTGTGTAATTTATTTATAGCAAGCAGTTATAATGATTTCAGAGGACATAAGCTATTAACTAAGAGAAGAGAAGAGCATACCAGGAAGTTGATAGCCCCTTTGTCTGACCGGCCTAAATGAAGAGTACATGAGTACTAGTCAGCAATCGACAAGCTTGCTTCTCCCCGGTTGTCGATAAACCATATTTAGTTTTTAACTGAACCACAGTTACACACTTTATCATGCAATCATCGAGGGAGGTCTCCCTCTTTCTGCTGTAGGTTCATAAATTTCCTTGATGCAGGCCAAAAATGCAGCAGTTACAGACTTTCATGTAATCTAGCTGATATCACTGTCACATCCTGCTCTTCAGTTACTTCCACCACCTAGGAAAATGAAAACGTGCCTGACTCAGCAAGAAGGGGGAGAACATAATGCTGGATAGGATTTTGTCTCTCTTGAAGAAGCAGAACCCTACCTGGAGATGACTCCTATGCTGCAAAGCTCGTCCTGGATTGTAATCCAACTTGGGCAACTGTCAGTTGCATCTCGTGGTGCTCTTCTTGCTGTTTGTAGGGTGATGTATGGTGCATTGATTCCAGCCAACATATCCTTTTGCGGCAGGAAGCTATAGGAAGTGCCCAGCACTGCTTCAAGTGGTGCCTTCATATGCTCGACAGCTAACTGTAGTTGAAACCTGTGAAGGATATGGCCTCGTATGGGCCCGTAACGCAATTACCACTGGTAGTTAAAAGGTTCTTGAACCAGATTTGCCAATCTCTGAATTTGTTAAAGGCATCTGTCATTTACACTGCATGGAATATTTAAGATTAGATCCTCTGTCTGTTATTTAATTGCAGCCAGTTGCAAGGGTCTCAGAGGAGATGAGCTATTAAATAGAGAGAAGAAGTACATACTGAAAGGAAGTTGAGAGCCCTTTTCTCTGAGCTGCCAAAACGGAAGAGTAGATGACTGCAAGTCAGCAATCTCCAGACAGGTGAAAACATTGTTGATTAGTTTCAATACCTACTGCAAGGAAGTTTAGAGCTCTTTTGTCTGATCCGCTAAAACAAAAGAATAGACGAATACAAGTGAGCGATTTCCAGACAAATGAAAACATTATTTATTCATTTCAATACCTCTTCAATCCCTTTCTTGAAGTGGAACCACAATATCGAAGCTTGAAGTTTCTCTATCAATTCCTTTCATGCTCTGATTCCTTGTCATTCTTAAGCGTTTATCAAATTCCTTTCATGCACCCGTCCCCTTGCCAATCTTAAGCATTTCTATGAAATTCAATTCACGCTTTGATCCCTTGGTATCCTTAAGGACTTCAATCAAATTCATTTCTGCTCTGATCCTTCGGTAACCTTAAGCATTTCCACCACTCTCTTTCAGGCCACACACTCTTGCAGTCCATGCATCCAATCTAGACATTTTACCAGAGATAAGTCAATTTGCATCTCTTAATAGTGCTGAATCAAAAAATATGAACCAAAATATTTGTCTACATCAGTCAAGTGAAGCCTTTATCCCCCCAAATCAAACATGTCCTGGTAGATAGATCCATCAAGTTCAATTCTCTTTTCCGTCAACAAGGCATGCAGTTTTGTGGCTACATGCCCTAATGCATTCTCCACCCCATTTTTGTGACAACCATGGAGAAGTATCCTATAGGTAGCATTATTTGGCACCAGCCCTTGTTCCATCATCATATTTACCAACTTCCAAGCATCTCTTAACTTGCCTTCCCCCGAAAACCCATTTATAAGAATGTTATACAATAATAAATCAGGAACCAAACCAGCCTCTAGCATCTTATAAAATAGATCTTCTGCCTTCTTTGTTTGCTGAGATTTGCAAAAAGCATTAAGTAAAGCACTACATACAACTAGATCAGGTTTCATACCATTTTCATTCATGCGACACCATATAAGATATGCATCCTCAAAATTTCCCTCCTTGAAATTTGTCTCAATCATGCTTGCAAATGTGAATTTGTCAGGACAAAGACCCCTCTTAACAAGTTCATCCATAATTTGCCTGGCTTCCTTTGAATATCCCCTCTTGATAAGCCCATGTATGAGAATGTTATATGTAGTTGTATCGGGATTGCAATTACCTCTCTCCATCAGATCAAGCCATTTGAAAGCTTTGTGCAGAAGACCCTTTTTACAATATCCATCAATAATCACATTGTAAATGATAACATCTGGCTGGATATTCTCTTCTTTCATCATATTCAATACACACTCTGCTTGACTAAAATCACCTCCTTTACAGAAGTAATCTATCAGCAAATTGTACGTGACAATAGAAGGTTTAACACCCCTTCTTAACATTTCTCCAAACAGCTTAAGAGCTTGAACTATGTCAGAAACTTTACAATAGCCACCAATCATGGTTGTGTAGTTATGACAATCTAGAGAAATGCCTGACTCCGACATATTGGCAAGCAACTTAGTAGCTTCTACCATGTCACCATCTGTACATAACTTTGAAATAAAACAATTATACACAAAGTTATCAGGCTGACAACCTGAGATTTCTAAGATATCCATTGCTTCTGTTAGTTTTCCGGATTTACAGTAATTATCAATAAGAGAAGTTATGGATGCCGGATCAGGATGCATACCCAATTGGATTATTTTAAAAAATAAAACAGTGGCCTCTTTTAAAAGGCTTATTTTGCACAACGCCTTGATTAGCATTGTGTAAGAAACAATATCTGCTTCATAACCATGCTTCTTCATTTCAAATAGCAATTTAGATGCACAAGTCACATTTCCTTTGGCACAGTAGTCATGAATAAATAAACTCATCATAAAAATTGTTCCATTGTTATGACAATGCATTTCCTCAAACACATCCCAAGCTAATTTCATCTGATTTGACTTTAATAAAGCCTTAAGAAGATATTTATAGACTACGGTTGAAGGGAAGACTTTGAGAGGTTTCATCAAATTGAGAAACTTGAGAGCCAAATCTATCATATTTTCCTTCACATAAGAGCTGACCAACATGCTACACACTGTCTCCAAGACCTGTCTATCCTTACAAGTTAGACGGATGATGCCAAACATTAGGTTATGCCAATGACTATCCCCACTATTAATTGTAATGAGATAGTGAAGAATTTTCATAGCGATGTGGTTCAGATTCCCCGAAACTGCAATGTTTACCATTGTACACATTGAGAAAACACCATGCCTTGAACCACTGGACTTCTCTGACCATTTAAAGAAGTAATAAGCAAGTGCAGCATTGGAGCTCTCACCAAACAAGTCATTCAGCATTCTGGTCACATTTACATCGTCAAGTTCAATCACAATACCATCCGAAAAATCAATTTTCCATCCTCGTTCCGAAAGAATAGATATTATCTTCTTGGCAGCGTTTTGTTCTTCTTTCCCGCCTTCCAACCTTAACAATTTTTTGTTAATATCGCCCAGTATCTTTCCATTAGCCAGTCGGATTTTCCCAAATGAATCACCACGGTCCTCAAAAGCTGAAAAATCATCCCAAGATACTTGTAAACACGGAGCCACAAAATTCCTCTTTAAAACGAGCACTTCTGATATATTTTTGCATTTCAATCTCCTAACACAGCCATGAATAGGAAAAGATGAGAAAAGTCTCATCCAAATATTCATTTGACAGAGAAATTCTCCAAAGTATTTCCTGGAAAACAATGAAATTTCTTTTAAAACGATTTTTTAAATAATAATTTTGTTTGAAAATATGAGTAAGAGCTTTTTTTTTTTTTTTTTTTTTTTTTGAGGAAATTGTGATTATATTACTTCAAAATGATGATTACATTGGTAATTACTTCATAATGTTTCCATGTTCAATTCCTCACTATTAAACTTGCTTAACTGATATTGAAATTCACATAAAAAATCGTTTCATATTCATCGGGAGGGGGGACACACCAGGTGTGGGGTGGTAAGGGGAGGGAGGAGTAACAACATACAGATCCTCCCTTACCCAAATCAAAATTTCCAGCATAGGGTTCACAAATCCTTCACCGTGAAGCAAAATCTTCCCCCTCGGAAGGTCCACAAAGGGTTTAAGGTTTTGATACTTTCTTGGTGGGGTTGAAATAGAGACATTCATCAGCTGTTGCCTCTTCTCCGTATGGCTGAAATCTTGCCACCAGCCGAGGTAAGAATCTCTTTAAACAAGATTATAATTTCCACCTAATTTCCTTGCATAAAACAATAGCAGAAAAAAAGACCCACGAGGTTGTTTAGTTCCAGTACATCCAATCTATTTCCCATCAAATTCACTTAATAAATGACCTCATTCATCAACTAAATACCTACACGCTTCTGCTCAAGTATGCTATAGTTGCAAGGCCTGCTTGGGGTGTGATCGCTTCTACACGTATCTTCCATCCCCCTAGCCCTCCAGCAACATGGATTCCTCCACCGGCAGGTACAATCAAAGTCAACTTCGATGGATCTTCATTAGGCAACCCTGGCCCAGCTGGTTATGGGGGGGTGTTCCGGAATTCAGAAGGTGAGATTCTTATGTCCTTTGCTGGTCCTATTGGGATTGAAGACTCCACCTCAGCTGAAGTACATGGTGTTCTTTACGCGCTAAGACATTTTCAGAATCACTTCTCTGGTCCCTTACTCATTGAAGGTGACTCTAGCAATGTCATTGGCTGGTGCAAGCAAACCTCGCCCCCTCCATGGAGGTTCCTATATATATTTAGAGAGATCTCATTTCTGACTTCTTCATTTGTTCATGAGTGGCATTGTACTCCTAGATCCGCCAATTCCTTGGCAGACTCTTTAGCTTAAGAGGGGACTCAACTCTCGGCTCCTATTGTGAGAGTGACCCCACCCTTTGTAAATTAATTTCTCATATATTCAATAAAACAGCAAATTTCTCAAAAAAAAAAATGACGATAGGAATATTTTCTCTCAGGTTTTTTACCGGTAACAAAGTATGGATTCCTTGGGAGTGAGCTAATAATGAAAAAAACAGCTTTTGACACTGAGACATTCGAATAAGAAAAAGATTACCTGAATCCAGCAGAGACATAGCAAAGTCGCAGTTGGAGAGACGAACACTACGTGTAACAGAAAAAGATCGTTGAAGGAGAGCACCCGCGAGTGATGGAGCTCCAGATGAAACTCAACCCGTTTTTACGCGAGACTACTTGAGCTCGTCTGGCAAAATCTTGCTGAAACAAAGTACAACACTGATCGCTTGGTTTTTCTTTGTATCCGTCGACCATCATTCTTCTCTCTTCTGGTTTTTTTCTCAATTTCTCTGTTACGACTTCCGAATGTAGCAAGGAAACAACGCTTGATGTATATCATAATATGCTGGTTAAGCCACACTTTGGCATTTCACATGGCCAGTGGTCAATTTTTAGGATTCAGTAAGCAAGCTTGGGTGAATAATTCACCAAGTGCTCTTTTGATTTTCATGAACTCCAGTTTATGACTTCCGTATCTCCCTTCAGGGCCTTCTTGGAGAAAAAAAAGTTTCAGAGAGATATTACCACAAAAGGCAAGTGCAACGTGACAAAAATGCTGGGGGACTTTTTCATAGCTTGTAGCCCCGTTTATCATATAGTTTTCAATTTCCGTGGCTAAGGGTTAGTCAGTATTCCTTAGTTCTTGTTTTGTAAGCAGATTGGATTGCACCAAAAAAATTTAAAAAAAGAATAGTTTCCACAGACAGAAATGCATACAGATTACCTAAAATACACCAGCTCGAACAATGTTACATTAGATGCTGTTTCAGAATATGTGTCCTACCACAAACTCATTTATCTCCATAAATGGAAGGATCGGCAGGAAAATACAAAAATAGTACACTACAATTTACATCCAAGGCAAATATTTTGCATTGCAAAAAACATGCATCCTTCTCCACAACATCCCTGAGAGCTACAATCTACAAAAGATAAGGAAAAAGTGAGGACAAGTCTGCATCAGGCTGTAGCAGCAAGTGTAACAGCTGGTGAGTCTTCATATCCAGTGATGCCAGTAATCCTAATCCGTGTGATAGGCTGCAAAAGTAATCAGCAATTCCATTCAGATTCGAGACAGTCAAAGTGCCAGTCTTCAAGTAAGATAACAAAGAACTCAAGTTCCTGATGTACTTAATAAATGATTCAGTATAATAAGTCATGGAGTATAAAGTGAGTCAATAGAATGTCTACTTTGCGCAACAGTTTGTGAAAAATTATTCAGGAAAAGGTAACTGTTTGCAGTAAAGGGCCATAACCCACTTACATTTGGTTAGAGCATTTCAATGAAACAAACTGTTTATGTGTTGGAATCAACACTCTGAAAAATAAAACTAAGACTTACAAAAACCAATCTTCAGTTACCCATTTCAGCAATTTCAAAAAAATAAAATAAAATAATTACGCATTCCATGATATAAGATATGTAAGCTGATTATCTTTTCATCTAAGGAAAGCCAAACTAAAAGTGGGTAGCAAACCAAACTAAATGGGCATGCATTTCCAACCAAACTAAGCAGGGTTGGCACTATCAGGACTAAATTGTAGGTCCTCATCAACCAATCCATTAGGCAAAAGCTCAACCCCAGATTCATTTGATCCTCATTGCAGCTACATAACACATTTAATTGACTGATCATGCGACAAGATTACATCGTACGAATTACCTGTCGATGACCAATAGTTCTTCGATAGTTCTTCTTTTTCTTGTACTTGAAAACAATTACTTTTTTGTCCAATGCCTGCACATGAGTGAAGCACAATGTAAGGCATGAAGCTTAATATTTGTTAGTCAGTAGCAGAGAGCTCACCTGTTCTTCAATTACAGCATGCACTGCAGCATTTGTCACGACAGGTTTTCCAATATAAGTTTTTGATTTGGTTCCCACTAGTAAAACCTTGTTCAGGATTATCTGCAGAAATGAAAAATTTATAAATAGATACTCATATTTAAGTGTCTGGACCACTTCTTAGAAACTAAAAGACAACAAAACTGTAGCTATCTTCAGCTTTTCCAGGTTAGAGAAATCTCAGTTCGTCGTATTTGCTCAAAAGCTATAGGTAAGATGAAGAAACAATTGAAATTGTTGAACAATTGAAATGTATAAAGGAATACACAAGTCATAAAAGAATGTGAGGGAGTGTATCTTAAATACCTAGATTCCTGCATCATCCATTGCGTTGGAAAAACTAGATATTTCAAGCTCTAAAGATCAATTCAGTTGAATGTCATGCTGTGCAAACATTTTCTGTTATATGCTAACACTGCTAGTATACAGTTTAAAATCTGTCCAGAATGTAAGGAAGGCACTACTAGTATCCATTTTTGACTCAGGACTGCAACTATTAGCCTTCCAACAATGTCATAACCATTTCCTCCTGTAGGCACTGAACCTCAAAACTGATAAAATAAAACATTATCACCCTTGAAATTCTGAAGCAATTGCGAAAATAGTTGTGTCAGAAATCCCTTCTCAGAGGACACCAAACTTCCTGATCAAGTAAATAGACAGCATAAAACCACAGAAGGTGGTAGCTTCATTCCAGAAGAACTTGGCTTACAACTAAATATTGATAAATCCTTATCATGTTTATCTTCTTCTTCTTGACCTAGTTTTTCACAATTTCCCAGCAAGTTTTCCGCTGTTAAAATAAGTTGAAAATATTCTTGGCTACCACATATTCCAGGGATAGTCATGAATTACAACAGATGCATCAACACCGGAAGCAACAAAAATTTTTAGCATTTCCATCAGTAAGAACAATTCATGCTTGGAGAAAAGTGAATAAAGTGAAAATTACCAAAAACAGAAAATAACATGAGAAGGGGAAGAAAGTAGTCCGAATAAAAGAATTGATCAATAATACAACCATCCATGCTGACATATGTTATCAGGAGAGAAGTTAATCAATGTCCATCATCAGTGAGAAATTCCCATAATCAAAAGGGCAAACCACTATTACATCTTAATAACATAAAACAAAGCGGGAATTCGCAAGTGTATCTTCTAAAGTTGAGGAGTTAAAAAGAAAATCAATGCATTGCAAGAAATAGAGAAGAAAATCACAGCATAGAAGAACCAGAGTGGAAAATCCTTTACCTTGTCGTTGA
This sequence comes from Aristolochia fimbriata, assembly GCA_019845555.1. Taxonomy (NCBI): domain Eukaryota; kingdom Viridiplantae; phylum Streptophyta; class Magnoliopsida; order Piperales; family Aristolochiaceae; genus Aristolochia; species Aristolochia fimbriata. Next base: position 7,019,868 of record CM034082.1, read on the forward strand.
CATTGGCACCTTTGAGCCTTTGGGTGTAGATAAAGCGCCCCGGAAAGACAATGTACTGACGGGACCCCACCTAAAATCCGTAAAAAGAAGTAATGAAGTTAGATACTAACCAGAAAATATTAATGATCTAGAACACAATGCAATGGAAAATTCAAGAAAAAGTAAAGCCCAGACAATGTGTTATTAAACACTAACAAAAATTTCAAGTGCTAAACGAACGACATTCCAAAACGAAACAGAAGAAATGAAAAAAATTAAAAAAAAAAAAAAAAATCAAATCTTCCACTCACCATGACTACAGCAAATACCTCCTCCCCTTTAGGAATTTCGATTCTGTTCTTTTTCTTATCCGTTTTCGCAGTTGCTTCAGCATCCGAATCAGCTTCAGTGTCCACAACCGTCGCTTCGACGACCAATGCCTCCTCCGTTTGAGAGGACTCAGTAGCTGCAGCGACGGGTATCCTCCAATTCTGAGACACAGCTAAAGAAGACGGAGCCACAGTAAAAATAGAAGACGAAAGACCGACGGAATTAAGATTGTTTCTGAAGAAAACAGATGCCGGAGTCTGCCTGGCTTTGGTCACTGGTGTCAATATCGTTGAAGGAGTCGTCGAGAAACTGAGGCCCATGGAAGCCATGACTTCTCTCGTAGCTTCTCTGCACTAGCTTCAAAACTACGCTGCTGCCGGTTCTCTTCACTCCTCTATCTTATCTGCCCAACTATGTAATGACATAACTGACCTCAAAGAAATAGCCTGGTCTCACAAATCCATGCAAGCCTAAATGACTCATATATTAATTGTAGCTAAAACGCTAATTCATATATAGATGTTGCTAAAATGATAAATCATAAATTTTATAATGAAAATTCAACCCTAGTTACAAACTAACATGCTAGTCCTTAATGAAAAACTACGTTATGGGTACCCAAGATAATACACATATATAAATCAGCATTTTGGCAACAATGGATAATCAATCGTTATTTTTCATAGTATCTATGGGTATATATTCTCCTAAAACAAAATCAGAAGTTCTAACACAAAATATACTTAGAGAGATAGGGTTAAAACCCAACTCCATGAACCTTTTGTCAAGCATTAAGTCTTCATGGAAATAATCGTTAAGTTACCAATATTAAAACAAAATGTCGATCAGCTAAATTTCTGAAACTAAAGGCTTTTTACATTTTTAATTTTCTTTTCATTGACATTCGTAACAAAATCCAAGTCTGCAGTTGATTTTATTATATAACCCTTGTACATAAATTACATCACCAAAAGAAACATAAACATGGCCGCTATTTGTGTGAAAAAATCGTATTCCAACCCTGCAATGAAAGGGAAGATCTGAAAAAAGTAGAAACACCCACTTGAAGACTACAAATGGAAGAAAACTGGGTAACACCGTGCTTCACTTTTCCGATACGATGTATGCAGGGAGGCCTCCCTGTACAGATGAACTCATCTACCTATAAGATCCGGGATTAGCCTTAACATCGTAACATATCCGGATACATATTGCCAACTCGAAGCAAATTCAAACATTCTCTTGAGATTACCATCATCACAGTTCACAATTCAATTGTCGATGGTTCGTCTTCAACTTCTTCACCTGGTAACCAAATCATCCACAACGATAAAAAATAGATCAGTATCAACATAATGCCTCAAGGAAACATAAAAGACACCACCGTTAGAAATATTGCTAGTAAAGCAACTATAGATTTGTTAAAGTTTCGTCCTGGTGCTTCTTAAAGCTACCCCAAGTTAAGAAACTAATTCCACAAGTAATAAACACAAATATTTTCCTAGCCCAGCAACCATATGAGACATACTGATACTCCCTCTCCTGTGCTGTCCTCTATGGGTCTTACACTTGAATGATTTGGAGCAAGTTAAACATACAATTATCGGCAATATGTTGTAGTTGGGTCCAGGTCCATGACAACAATATCAAACCAAATGGCACAGTGGACTGCCATAACCCTTTAAGTAAGATAAGTTCACAACATTCAAATAACGAACCGAGTTTCTGATTTAGCTGCAAAAAAATTTTCTTATTAGCACTAACAGAAATGATAAATGAACTTAATAGGTTATACCTCAACATTATGAAAGTAGATGTGATCGAAATATGAGTGGATATGAACAACACCAGCCACTGCTCCAGCACTGCAAGAAAACTCGTATCAGAAAAGCAACAGCACAAACATATTGGACACCCTAGATTTCAAAGTTTGCATTAGTGAAAAGGAACTAGAGCTCATACCACAGATAAAATAGGTCCCTGCTTGAATCCATCATGAAAGGAAAACGCAAGTGGTGTCGGTTTATCACCAGGCCCTCTAATAAATCCACTAAAACATTCATGAGGGAAATAGTGAGTAGAGAACCTACTAAAAAAACCCAGGGAGGGAGGGAGGGAGGGAGGGAGGGGAAGCAAAAATCAGTACTATGCATGCTTACATAAGTGATGCGGATATGAGTGGACTACGTCTAATGTCATATACAGCAACAAGTCCAGCATAGGTTTCATTTCCACCTTTATATGATAAAGCCAATCGCTCGCCTGAAGCATCCCACGCGATCTTCTCTATGCCACCGCTGCATCAGTGAAGGCATACGAAAACAAAATAAGAAGTTAACGAGAGGGCAAGCTAGGTGCCAGCATATTGAATGCATCAAGATAACTGTCAGAAAACCAAATCAAACAATGAAGTTTTAATCCTTTAGTTGGACTAAAACAAACTTCCTTGACTGCTTGGGGCTGGTAATTTAATGACAATACTATCATCAAAAGTACATCTTTATACTAAGCTTAAAACGAAAGTTTCCCTTTGGCAGAAGCAAAACAGATTAAGCAAGTAATAAAAGATGGCGAGAACCTTAAATAGGAGAATTCTACCTGCCTGTCAAGGTTGCTATCTCTGAGAAGTCCACTGGTAACAGATGTGCATCTAAACAGGAGATCAAGAGGTCATGGGCAGATCAGGACTAGCTCAGATGATTCAACACAAACGTACTTTTCCATTTTACGAAGGTGGACAAAAAAAAAGAAAAAGCACACTATAAGCAAATGAAAGGAAAAGGTCAAACAAGCGAAAAGTAGTTATGAGCCATGCCAGGGGCGTCACAAATAAAGAGGTTTGGAGATGCTAGACCAGCATGCTTCCCCAGAATGCAAGGGAGGTCGATGACTGGTTGATCACCAGTCACTACTCATTAACCAATCATATATTGCCACTAGGAATTTTTTTTTTTTTTTTTTTTTAGGAAATAGGAAATTCACTTTTTAGTGACCATAAAGATCAATCACTGGCATTACCCAAAGAAGGAGGCTTTGATGAAAAGTGAATTGAGCCCAAAGTTGTGGATTCAGAGAACCCCAGTAGTATCATGTGTCCATCAGGATCCCATGAAGCACCCTGACAGTGGAAAACAGCAAAATTGGGAAAATACAGAACCAAGAAAAATAAACAAATAATGGACAAGTACAAAATATAATAAACTCTATGAATTGACAAAGGGTTTGATAGATAACATGTCAAACAAAAATCGGTTAACGAAAAACTAATGTTTATAAACAACTTAGTCAAGTCTTTACTAACGGTGACATATCCACCAGAGGAAGACCAAGGTTCTGAAGTCCATGTGTTTGTCTCCCATAAGTAAAATGTTCCATCACTACAAAAAACACACATTATCAATGAAAATGAACAGCAAATTATCCTCTGAATAAGAATTACATGACCCGATCATAAAGTTAACATTAGATGTAATTAAACATACAATTTAGCAGTGAAAAAATAATCTCCAGTAGGTGACCATGTCAACTTTGATATGCCACCTAATCCACGTCGAATAGGTGTCCCTGACCCTGCATATTCAAACAGGAATCACATGAACCCATCACAAATTTAACATTATATATAATAAAACATAAATAGCTTCATTTGATGTGTAACAATTAATAATGCAATGTCATACCTTGAGCAACATCCCATATGGTGAAAGACGAGCTATCAAAGGAGGCAGATGCCAAATATGTGAAAAATGGTCAAGGAGTGGTACAAATGAACAAAGAACTTCGTCAAGAGATTAAGACAAATTTAATACAACTAGGATAACTCTTTTTAATAAAAAGAGGTAATGAAAACACCACTGAAATTTAAATATGAAAAAATGGTCAGGGATTGATACAAATGAACAAAGAACTTTGTCAAAAGATTAAAAGAAATTTAATGCAAATAGGATAACCCTTTCAAATTAAAAAGTTACGAGAAATCCACAGAAATTTAAATGTAGGCGTCTCTGAAACTAAACTGGATATCTTCCACTTGGGCTCCACGAGAGAGCGCTAACTTCTTCACCGTTTGGACTTTGAAGAATATCCACCATGGTCCACCAAACACCTGAGCCCCTGGATGTTCTGCCCATATAGGAGGCAACTCCCGATCTTATCACTGCTGCATTGCCTGGGTATGAAGCAGACCAAATGCAAATGCCCCCCCTAAAATGTTGGAACACAAATCCAATTACAAGTTGAAACCAAGTGGTAACAGTCATGCAAAGAAATAACAGGGGTGAAATTGAATGAGTTTCAATAGAATTGCAGGTGATCATGATACTTGCTTGCATCCAACAGCGAGCGTCTTTCCACCATTTGGTCTCCATTCAAGCACTTTAACGCCTCTCTGGGATTCACTTGTCAAAACGCAGGGATCCTTAACTTCTGTTCACACATAATTTAATGTGGTTCGCATATATTAATTTTTGATAGGTGTCAGAAAAAACAGTGTGTAGCAGTTCTTGGTCACACAACAAATAAAAGAATGATAGGAATGAAGGATTGACCTGAATCCTCATAATCACGGACAGTTACATGATTTGGGCCAGATATGAATGCTAAGATGTGCTTATGACGATGCCAGCTGACTCCTTGAAGATTTAGATCAGTCAGCAAACTTGCCTGTAAGTGTAAATAGAAGAGAGGCAAACATGCCATCAATAAAGAGGAAGAAATTAGAAACAACATCCAGAGCTATCCTCACTTGGATTCAAAGCATACATGGCCTCCCACCCTTCCCTCTTCTGGTGATTAAAAGATTATGAACTCTGATTGCCCAATTCAAAGTCAAAACCCACCCCAAAATGGTGGAATGGTCACCACCTGACCACCCTTTTCTCAAGCTCAACTTCGACGGTTCCTCTAGAGGGAACCTGGGGCCAGCAGGGATGGGGAGGGTAATAAGAAACAGCTTGGGGCAGGTTCTGCATGCCTTTTCTGGCCCTGATGTATATGCAACTCAAATGAAGCTGAGGCTAAAGCTCTCCTCACAGGAATCAGGCTTTTCATTCAACACCATCAGGTCCCGCACATTGTTGAAGGGAACTCTCAGCTAGTCATTGGCTGGACCATGAAAAATACAGCCCCTTGGGGGCTGAAGTATATCTTTGATGAGATCAGTGAGCTCACTAGACAGTGGAGAATAGCACGGACTGCTGCCCCAAGGTCCGCAAACTCCATAGCAGGTAGGTTAGCAAAGAACGGAGCTAGGAAAGGAAGTACTTACAAAGGGACTGACATTGAGGATGTTATCCTAAATCTGTAAAGGGCTCAAAGCCCATGCTTTCTCAAAGTCTTGTACCATTACTGTTGAATCATTAAATCTCTGTAACTCTATCTTACCATCAATAAAGTATCACCATTTAAAAAAAAAATAAAGTGGAAGAAATATAGTGACAGACTCTCACAGTTCTACCAAAAAAAAAAAGGATAGATAATTTTCCAGGTTGACTAAAAATGGTACTTTCTTCCACAACTGGAGGGTTGCATCCATAAGAGCTCTCTCCAGTTGGTTGATATTATGTCTATTTAATCCTCTACTGTGGTTTTTTGGAAGCATTGCCCTAGAGAATCTTAAAAGTCCTCTTGCTTTAAATTAAGTTCTTACCAACAAAAGAAATTTTCAGTCAAACTATTGAATTTTGACAGGACAGAAGTATGTAACTAAATTTTCTGAAGACTGAAGACCTAAAGTTTCTCCTCTTCATCAATAGTTGAGCCCGGAAGGGATTCAACAGTTACCATCTCATGTGTCTAGGAGAAAGACTCTGCCAATACGACATCTTGAATTTTTTTATGCTTAGAGGACATCAGTTGTTCTAGGACACCATTAGTTGGCTGCATGCTCTGAGAGAAGCAAATGACTAGGGGAATAAACTTCACAAAGAAGGGTGACATGTCAGCATCTCGCTTTCACCTTCCCTATTTGATGCCACCAAAGCATGTCCATGTCCAGCCTTTGTCCCCCTTTTTTTTTTGTCTGCTTCCTTTGTTTTATTGTAGCTACTAGAGGTTTGCCCGGACACTGTACTCTCCCCCTTCCAGGACTTTTTATGAATCTAAACTCTTGTTGCTTCTCCAAAATAAGACCTTATTCACCTGAATCAGAGACCAATTTAGCACAGCCATTTCACCTATGTCAGTATTCGACGAGTCTCAAATGGACCACCTAGGCACATACATAACATCTTTCCAGCTACACTGAGGCAAATCTTTTCTTTTTTTATGAAATCACGAACATAAATCAATTTGCATTAATGCCCAAGTACTTCCATGCTTCAAAGCAACTTGAGACTTAATCTAACTTCCATCCATGTAAAACAGAACCAGAAGTAGCATATCCATTTGTGATTTCATATCTATGGTTGTGCTGGATCTTGCCAAACAATTGTTATTTTCATCGCCTGCCCTCAGGAAAAACCAAAATATAAGCGGTTATCATTCAAGATTTATAGTAAAATTAGATAAGTATGAATAGATGGGGTATGCAGAAAGAAATTTATATATAAAATTTGATAAGTATCATTTACCTGGTCGGAGGAAAAAAATCAAACAAAGATCCCTATCCTTCTTGCTTTGTATTTCAACACATTGTTTAACAAAATCATTATCAGACACTTCTATTTACTAGAACTTCTGCAGAGCTGAAAATCATGTAAAAAACATGGATAAAGCCATAAAGGTATTAACCAACTCACTTCTTTAGAAGGGAGAAACCACTTGAAGGACTTCAACAAGCGTTCCTGAAGGGCAGATAAACCACTTGCATGCAAGATCTCTCCACTTCCTTGTTCAGCGACCTGTTCATTGTTGAGAAGGTCTGACTGAAATGGAACAGGGCTGAATACAACTCCCTGAGAAAACAAAAGAAATATCCTTCGTGACAAAATGCAGGCAACGAACTAAAAAACAATGGCATGATCCAGGACGCAAGGGATAATACACAAAATTTACCTTTAGATGCATGCAAAAATCTGCAAAAGCAGCCCGAGTGAAACATACTATAAGACTTCAACAGCCTTCAACAGTTCAATTAACCATGAAAACACAAACTCAGCTTTGTGAATGACTATTTACCAACTATTAACATATGATAACCAAACTCTCACAAAACTAGTGATATAAAACGCAGGGTGTCTCCAACAAGGGCAACCAAGATCCGTCGAAGTTCTGAACCATACCCATGGGCTAGAAAAATGAAAGCATAAGCACTAAGATAAAATGTACCGCCAATTACTACAAGAAGTGTAGGTACTTAACCACTCTCCTTAAGGCAGAATCGGTATGAACTACGGAGATATGAGTCACAAGTCAAAACACAATAATAACGTATAATGTAGAAAAAGAAAAATCACACAGGCTAGACAACCAACTACAACATTGAACCTCCAAACAAGATGGTCGGTTTTAAGTACATGTGAAAACAAAAGTTCCATCCAACTTACGAGTATTTTCCCATAAGTTTCTCTGGCTTGTTCATCCGAAAGGGCTTCCGCCACAACTGTACAAGTTCAAAACCCACAAAGAAAAGAAGATATGGGTCACTAAAATCACTGAATTCCGACAGCTAAAAAATACCTCAAAGCACACAAAAATGTTAATCATCAACACGAATGCGGGAACGATCTTCACTTACTAAAATCTCGGTTAATCTCGCAGACCGTGACCGACCCAATAGCGGTAAGGCACGGCATTTTCCGAAACAGAATGGGAGGCGCCAAGGCGGACGAGAAAGAGTGATATTTGTCTGAAGTAGGCGCACAGCGAACGGCGCTTTTGAACCCAAGTATAAATTTATTTCAGTTCAATACCTCATTTAGGGACCGTAGTGGGTTCCCGAAACTGGGGAACAGGCCCCGACCAACCCGCTTAAAGCGGTTTTGGGTTTGGGTTTTCGGTTGGGACGGGTTTCAACTTTTTTTTTTAAAAAAAAAAGAAATGTATTTGTTTTGGCGAAAAACGTTCGGTCCACTAAAAGGTGATCGATTGACTAATTCGACTGAAATACAGAGAAAATTATAATTTGTGTTTTAGAATTTGAAAAATTTTGCGGGTGCGATTTCTTAGTTTTTCTCTTATTCGATCTCCGATATGGTTGACAGTTTAGTCACTGTCTTCTGCAGTTCGACGATGAATTTCGAGTCTCCAAGTAAGTGCCCACGAACGACGATGGGTATAGTATGCCAGATGAAAGTATTTGTGTTCTGTGTATTTGGTATATTGACGTCATCGGTGAACATGTAGAGCTTCTTCGGTAGACTATTTGTATTCCGACGAACCGGAGAATTTGTGAACTTCAGGTTTTAGAAAGTTTGTGAGTTGAGTAACTTTGAATGAAATTTTGTGAACCTCTGTGTGTCTAACCCTTTTTCCGTTCAGTCTTTGACTATTTGTACTAGTATTTGATTTGTTTGCTGGATCTCGATCCTCAAAAAGGGGATTTTGATTAATTTCTTTTGCTTCAAGACTTTCTTTTTTCCTTCCCTGTAATTGAGGGATTAACCATACGTAGATTGATGTTTTCTCTGTCGTGACCTTTTTAGCCGGCTATCGAGTGACTTGAGAAGCCTGGCGTGGCTTTAATTTTGACTGACTGCCAATTAATTTGAGGAATTGATTTGGCTAGATGTCGGGCCCATAGGTGGGTTGTCTCGTTGAAGTTGATGAGTGGACTGTTGAAAAGTCCGAGGAGTACACAAAGTAGACCTTCGGATGGTTTATTTGGTGGATTGTTGCATGGACTTGTCGAATTTGGGCCGCGTTGGATTTTGATGCCTACAATATTATTATTTATTATGAATATAATACATCAGTATTTAGGGATTTATAAAAACAAAGAGTTGACTAAAGACACCTTGATTTGCTAATAAATATGCAAAAACTTGTATCCAGTTTATGTGTCCTTCCATATTCCATATAGCATTGGAGTGAACCTCCACGGTGGCTATACTTTCTAACTAGTCCACTTGATGATGATATTGAGTGAATCTCCTTGGCTTCATTAAAATGGATGTTATAATCTTCACAACGCTCTCATTTCTGAGGCAAAAAAGCTCCTCTTGTCGGGAAAAGTCATTCTTACAATAATACTTGAGTTTGGGTTAACCTTCTTATAGATTAATCTCTTTCAAAGAAGAAAATTTTGGTTCTTCGAAAGATCTCCAAAACAAGAGAACTTGAGCAGTAGCTCCGTAGTCCTTACCATAAGGAGTTATATTGTGAGAAATCTTGGGTCCTTTATGGATCCGGGTCATGTAGACAATACAAAGGTGAATCGGTTCGCAAACTAACAAGTCTGGGGAAATCATCTTTTGACGAACTGAACCAAACCCACGTCCGGAGTAATACAGGCAAATAGGAACCTTAAAAATTAGGTGTGAAGAGGATAGGTGGTCACTCACCAGTTTCCTCGATTACTCCAACTAATTAGAATGCCTTTGGTGGCTTCTACTAAATCTTTGTTCGAAAATTAACAAAGCCAAACACTATCTAAACGCTGACTTAGTTGCCCTGGATGTTGCTTGGACGGTTGCTTTTAATTAAATGAAGAAAAGACAATTCCATGTTTTGTTTTTCATACAGAAGCCGAAATTTTCTCAGGTCACTTGGGGGCAGAAACATTTATCATTTATGCTTAATAAAACGGCACAATTTAAAGCATAAAAGACTTTGATGTTTCCCTCTGTTGTGTCATCGTCTGTCGTAATCTATTTTGCCCCCCAACAACTTGTGAGTAATAGATAAAACAGGCAAAGCCACAATCAACTGCTCGTTCAGTTCGTACAGTTGAATCCGGATATTATCATTCAGTCTTTGCTCTTTTTGCATTCAACGTAACCAAATGGGTTTCTTTGCTCTGAAGATTCAGGCTAACGCTCATCATATCATTTATCTCCAAGAACCATTGGATTTCCAAACCTCTCTGTTCTCGGTAAGAAAGGCTTCTTCTACCAACATTTGTATCAGATCATGTGTTGATAATTTTTACTCAATGGATGGGTACAAAATATGAAGCCTAGTGGGGCTTCCACCACAAGAACAGTCTCCTCAAATCCCACCCACCTTCTCCATTGACTCATACACCAGAAACCGCCTTTTATCGCCAAAACATCTGGCCGCCGGCTTATGTGGGAAGAATTCCGGTACTGCCAATTAGATAGAAGCAATTACTAATCAAAAGAACTTCATGCTGAGCTGAAGACACGATACTAAGCACTAACAAAAACCACAAGAGGATTAGAAAAGTAACAGCATTGTTGTAAAACAAGTATTACATACACAGCATGCCCCACAAGAGAGTTAAAATATTCACCTTACATATCCTTACTAAAGTTTTAAGCTTTAATGAAGGTAAAGATATACGACTAGGAAGGTAACAAGAAGGAAAAATAGTCGCAAAAACAAGTTAAGAGAAGTACCAGTCTCACCTAACTGGCAGCCTATGAGTGATGGCAAGAAAATATTAGGGCCAAACCGGAGCTCAGACGAACATCACCAACTCTGGCCTACTATAGATATTGTTCTCCTCATCCTCCAAAGCAGGGTAAGCTGAGACAAGTGCATCTTGTGATCCAATATACAATGAGTTATAAATCTTCCAATAGACCTCCCTTACTTTCCTAGCTGGGTGAAATAACCCCTGAAGACAGTAATTAAGAACGGCAGTTGGACCCAATGCCACTCTCATCCCTTCTATGGCTTCCATTACTGCATTGATAACATGAGGCGATGTCTCAAATATGTTTGGCCACACATAGTTAAGCAAATGCACCAAAGCATCCTCACAGCCAAGACCAGCAACACCCAATGCCATATGCTTAACAGCAGAAGCAGCCGTCTGCCTATGAACTAAGTCTCGATCCATAAGAGCATCCTCGAGCAACGGTGTAACAGCGTAAATATAGTCCTTTCCCATCTCTCCAATATATTCAAACAAAAATGAGAGAGACTTCAAGACTCCATTCTGCACATTCAGCTCAGGCACCCGGTACTCATTCATCAAAGCTGGTAGGACGGTAAACGGAGAGCAAGTCTCAGCAACAATGGCAATTGCTACAGTTGTGCAGACACGATTCTGACGTTCCTGAACCTTCAGATTGTTCAACAGGGTTGCCAACACATCTTGCGGCCCAATAGCTTTGGCAATGTAACCAAATGTGTTTACAGTAGCTCTCCTGATACCCTTCTTGTGAGCCTTTAACATTTCAAGAAGTTCAAAACAGATCCTCATCCATTCACGGGCAGGGACAAACTCAGCTCCACGATCTGCAATTCGGCCAACAAGATCAATGCAGTTTTCTTGCACCTTCTCATGCCTGTTTTTCAAAATAGGGGTTAACCTTGGAAGAAGATCCTTGATTGGAGGAGTCATCTTAGTCATACCAATGACATTAACAATTGCTTTAAGTGCCCCCAAAATGGACCCAAGGACCTCAGGGTACTCTTCTCCTAAGTATTCATACAAAACTACACCCAAGTGACCCATAAGCTGTTCTTCTTGACACTGCTTCATAACAACAGCAATCCTGGAAATTAGATCTGCAGCTTGCTGCCTCACCTTCGCACTCTTATTATTCAAACGCCATTTTATCGTACCACAAATCTGGGGAAGGTATGGTTTAACCCTTTGACCAAGAGCATTAACCACAGCTCCAAACCCATTAAGCATCACATTAGCATCATCACTAGTCTGTTCTTGGAAGGCATACAAGATGCCATCAATGAGAAGCTCTTCTAGCCGAGCATCAATGTCTGATGCCCCCAAATTGGCTACAACTTTCTCGATTGTCTCCATCACCATTCTTCGGTATGGCTCACTTTCGTCTTTAAGGTCTTCAACAATTCTACCAACAATATCAGCAACACCCACTTTATTTGCAATCTCCACAGTAGTATCCACAAGCTGCCGATAGTTTCTGCGGTCCAATGCCATCCTTCTAACCCAGAAATTCCTGAAAAACTCTGGAAGGATATCACTCCGGATATAATCAGCCTCTACACCCTCTGTACTAACACATTGCTTAACCACTTTGAGAACTATCTTCTTCATTTCTTCATCAGGTGATTGAAACTCACGGATAAGTATAAACATGACTTCCTTTGTATAGTAGCTGGCGTACATGGCATCCATAAGAGGGATAATAAAACCAATAGCTTTTAAAAAGGCTGCCAAGACCTTCCCACGGTGGGACCTAATGCCCTTCCATAAAGGTTTCAAGACTGAATCAAAGCTCTCAATCCCATAAGGTGCTGCAGCCTCTGCAAGAGCAGCAAGAGATAATGCAGTTATAGTTCTCACTTTCTGGTTCTCGTCATTCAGTCCATGTTCTATAATTTCCACAAGAGACCTCAGATGTGGCAAGACAGCACATCCCATCAGAATTGCAATCTGTTGTACAATTTTGATACCTGTGTGTCGAGCCTGCCATGACTTCTTACTCTGGCACACAGCTTTCAGAAATGGCAAAAGTGCAGGAATTCCTAGTGCAGAGGCAACAACACTAAAAGCCCTGGCAGTAGTGTTTCTGACATATTCATCAATATTGTCAATGTCTGGTCTCATTGCAGCAATCATGGTAGCTAAGCCAGCTGCTTTGCTGAGATTGGAGATAATTTCCCTACCCTCCACACGAGCATAATAGTCCTCATCAATCAAAAGAGGCTCAATGACCACCAGAATTTTGTGCACAAAGGGCCTAACAAGCTCATCCAATTTATACAACACCCTGTCAATAACTTTAACCAAAAGGTGGCGCTCCTGATCTTCCAAAGTCGGCTGCATGAGCAAGGGCAAAATTCTATTGAACAGAGGACCAGCCCCAAACTCCCGTGCCTTATCCGTAAGCTGTCGCAAAGCTGTTTTTCTCTGAGGTGGAGTACCATTTTTCACCTTAAGGAGGAGTTTCATGATTTTCCGTTCTTTTTGTTCCTCAGCAGACAACTCTTCCTCGTCCTCTTCATTCAGGAGAGCACCAAAGTATTGATAATCCTCAGGCTTAAAGAAAGGCAAACCTCCAGGCGCTTCCTTGGGGACATCAAATTGCTGACCACGGTTCTCTTCAGGAATTGTATATAGAGGAGTCCCCAATGGTGTCGGTGTCGCAAGAAGTTTCCTTGCAGGAGTTCTGATGGGAACATAAGTTGCAGGTGGAGGTAGAATCACATAACCCTCCTGTGGGAACATAGCATCCAACTCTTCATCAGTCAAGGGCCGGTTGCGTTCTTCAATATCCCTTTCCCATCTAAGCAGGTTATACTGCTCAGGAGTAATGGCACCCCGGAGATTGATAGCTCCTGGTGTTGGGGTAGCAAGATCAACACCCCCAACAGGAGTGACACCCGGAGTATATGCTGCAGCGGGTGTGGCCCCAGGCAAGGGTGTAGCACTACCCATACTTGCAGGTGTTTCATCCCATCTCGATCTCTGGCGCTTTGGAGTTGGAGTGGCCAGCCCTGCCAGCTTTGGTGTTGCATCCCAAGTCATTCCAGCCGGTGTAGCTCCAGGAGTGACTCCAGCGGCAGGAGTTGCATCTGCATCAGCCAAGCGCCCTGGTGTTGGTGTCTCATCCCAACGGTTTCGCCTGGAGAGAGACGGGGTGGCATCAGCAGCCACTCTACCTGGTGTAGGAGTAGCATCCCATCGGCCAATTCCAGGAGTTGAATCTGGCATATCCCAGTCCGAGCTTGCTGCAGTTTTTGCCTTCTTACTAGAACTATCTTGATCCTGAGATTGATCCCATCGGTTTCTCCTCTTTTGAGTAGCCTGAGCGGGTGCTGTACTAGCATCTTTGCCACGGTCCAAAGCCTTGTTCTCTTCTTCTTCTTTCTTCTTCATGGCAATAGCTCTCAGTGTCTCTTCCTTTTCCCTCTTCAATGCCTCCTCTTTCATAATATCAGCATAAGTCCTCACATTCACATCAGGAGTTTTCTCCCCCATAGCAAACGGATCATTTCTCTCGGGTGAAATTATCCGATTAAGTCTCCTTTGCCTATACTCATCTTCTCTATCAATAATTTTGGAAGGCTTCTTGAATCCCACATCCTCATCCTCCATTCCTCTTGGCAATTCTTTCATCACCGACTTAGGCGCGGTGTAAGAAGCCAATCTACGGGCAACTTCTCGTTCTCCCGCATCTTGGTCTTCCTCGTCTTCGTTAACAGCTATTGACCGCTCATAACCCTCAAACCGGTTGCTCTCTCCATAGAGATCTTTATCAAAAGCAACAGCAGTCAGAGAAGCAAGTTCCTGCTCCTTCTTTCTCCTCTCTTCTTGGATCCTAGCTGCGTCGGAATCTACGGTATCCATATTTCTGGTATCTCCCGCTTCCGTGCCCTAATTTACACACCGACAACCTCACTCACCAATCTCAATTCTAAAAGCACAAAACCAAGAACAAAATCAAAATTCTGAATCGAAAAAGGGTAAGCGAACTAACAAAATCAAACCAAACAACCCTAGATCACCAGATAAGTTAAACGCACCCTTTCAACGCGGAACTAACTCTTGCTTGCCCAAACAAGGTAGCGACTTCAGAGCTCTCCAATGTCGACACAGCCTTAACAACGAATGCAGAGTCAGCCCTGCAAAAACCCTAAACGTAGAGCAATCCACGAGCAAAATTAGACCGGAAATGAAAAGACAAAACAAACTTCTAACCAGGAACACGACGACGTGGACGCAAGGAAGGGCAGTGTAACTGTAAATTACCTTGACGTCGGCGTCGCTACTCGCTAGCTCACTTCCAGTGTCGCGGGACGTGAAGGGGAAACCAAAAGGGGCACTCGCTCTCCCCCTTAACAGACGACCGAAGTGCAGGAATTATCTCCTTTCATGAATATATATGTGCCGGAGATTGGCAGATGATAATCCCGACTTAATCGCAATAACACTCTCGCCGCCCCCGGAAGGGTGTTCTCGTCTTTTTGTTAAGGGGGCAAGAAAATAGTTTCTGAAGCCCACAATGACTCTCGGCCCACTAAAGTTGTTTCCAGCTTAGAGAGCCACAATTGATCCAGGATATAGCTATATCATCTAAATATAAAAGTTAAATGTTTGAGATTATTCTTATTATTATTACAATTAAAGGATGATTTAATTATATTTCTGAATTCTGACATAAAAAAAATAATTTTAAAATAAATAATGATAGGGGTACTCTACAGTACCCCACCAGGTACCTTACAGCGTGGACACACAGTTGGCGTCCACGCTGGAATAACAATTCCTATTTTACAGGGTAATCCTGTAGCTGAGGAGGTGGCTGCGGCCCTCGTGAGTGGGAGAGAGCATCTTCTCCCTCCTGGCTCCTGGGTCTCGTGAGGAAGCTATCTCCTCTCTGTTTCGCCTAGGTTTGGGCGATATTTTTGAATTCGATATTGTACGGGCGGAATCGCAGCCAGACCACCCCTAGTACCTATCATTATTCATCTTGAAACTTCTCTATTATACATAATAAGTCTTTATTTTTATTTCTTGATTTTACTTTTAATATTTTTTCTACTTTTATTCTGTTATAATATGTAATTATGTATCTTACTTAAGGGTATTATTGTAATTTATCTTTGTATACCTAGTGTATAAGAACCTCTCTATTTAATAAAAGGTTGAGCTGATTTTTATAAAATTATCATGGTAACAAAGCCATAGACACCTAATTTTGTATGACTTCGTCCCAAATCGTTGAAATTTGGACTCAATTCGGCCAAACTCGACCTTCTTTCAGTGGCGCGAGTCATCTTCAACCCTGGATTAGGGTTTTCAGTACTTTTTTGGGTTTGCGATTTTTGGCATTTCAAGCCACGAAATCATTGAAAAAACTACAACCGTGGTCGTTTTGGGTTGATCTATGATTTCCCTCTTGAGATTTTGAGGGATTTGGTGTTTAACTCAGAAATATTTTGGCTTTTCGTTGGCGTCGTTGATTCGGCTTTGGGGCTTCGAGTTTGGTTCTTTGTTTGAAATTTCAACCAGGTTTCGACGCCGCAAACAGCGTTTGGAGGCTCTTTCACTAAAAATCCGTCGGTCCGCGAAGAAGCGCAACCGAGAGAGTAATTCAGTTTTTGACTGAGTATTTGTGTTACAATTTGTATTTGAATATCAAGGAATGCGATTACAATATCCTATTCTTCCTCTAATTCGATCTCCGTGTGAATTGATGAAATTTCGGCTTCTGGCGAGTTGACGTCGAAACGAGTTCTGGAACGAGTGTGCACGAACGGTGACGACTTTGGTCGGTCGGACGGAAGTATTTGTGGTCTGTGTGTATCGACTTGTTGGCGTTCTTGGGTGAAGCGTGTAGAGTCGCTCCGGTCGAGCCCGATGAATCTCGACGAACTGCGAGTCACTTAACTTCTTCGGCTCGAGAGAGCTTCTGTGCATAAGATTTCTTCTCGACAAAAGGTTTTCGAACCCCTTTGACAGAACATTTATGGCTATTTGTAGCCGTTTCTGTCCATTTGTTGAGGGTTGATCCTTGGAATGGGGATCACGATCCTCTTTCTGCTGCTTTTGTTGAGATGGGACGAGGACTTGGGCGCTCCTCTTTTGGATCCAACATCGTCGGTGGTTTTTCTCGGCTTCTTCAGTTGGCGACCAGGCTTGGTCGTTTAACTACTGAAGTGGTTTGCAAGATGACTAGCAGCTGAGTGGTGCTGACGCGGCGGTTTATTGCTGACTAGAGGGACGATTGTACTGGTGACGCGGCGAGACGAATGGGTCCGACGATGCGCTGTGACAGAACACATCAAAAATCGATGGAGCCTACCCACGACGATCGACCGCTGGATTGATGGGCGTTTTGGCTCGTCGCATTTGGGCCGATCACATTTTTGTGTATACAGAGGCAAACTTAGTTTTATTCGACTTCCAGCCGGCTGCAAGCTTGTTTGCGACTGGTTCAGGTGGGATTTCTTGCTCTCTAAGCATTCTTATAGTGCGATTTTGGTGTTTTCGTGGTCGTTTTTGCGTGCAAGACATGCTACTCCACAGATTTGGTAGTGATAAGCAGATTTGGGTGAACTTCGGCGACATCAGTGGTTCTCTGTCTCTCCTGCGAGTTTGGTGTGTGCTTTGTGCCTTCCTGGTTCAGCAATTAGTTGCGTGACTTGACTTCCTAGTTTGGCTTAGTTGTTTTGATTTTATTCTTGGCATTGGTACATGATTTGGCTGATTTGTTGTGCAAGTTCATTATTGTAGTTTGCTCTTTACTACTTGCTCCTTCATTGACTTTGTTAGCTTGGTTGGTTTAATGGCTTCAACAATTGAAAGTGTTCAAATTGTACCAGTTAAGTTGGACAATTCCAACTATGTTCATTGGGTGTCACTCATGCGCAATTTCCTCAAAGGTCACAATATGTGGAAGTATGTTATGGGCAATTGCAAGATGCACATCGCGACTTCGGATGTCTCTTCGGCTAAAGCCATAGAGGAATGGGAGATTAATTATTCCAGAGCAATCACTCTGTTGGCCAGTGCGGTATCCACATCAATTAGTCTCCAAGTTGGTAAATTTGAGCTTGTTGTTGATGCCTAGTCTTTTTTAGAGAAACGTTTTATGGGTACCAACTTTGCACAGAAATATAAGTTGAAAATGGACATTCAGTCATTGCGTCAAAGGCCTTCACAATCTATCTCTGATTTCTGTGCACAAATGTCTTTGTTATGGGATAAGTTGGCGGTTATGGATCCTAAGTTTGAATGTGATAAGGATACCTTACTGTTTCAGTGTTATATGAATGAGGTCAAACTTGTTCAATTTCTGATGGCACTTCGTGAAGACTATGAGTCTGTACGCTCCTCTATGCTTCATCGAAGCCCTCTACCTTCAGTTGAGAGTGCATTATCTCAATTGTTGTCGGAGGAAACTCAACGCTTTACAGGGGGACCTCTTGGTTCATATATATCTGACACTGAGATTGTTTTTGTTGCTGCTCCTCGGAGATCTTTTAGCTCCTATGCGCCCAAGTCTGGACGGTCTCGTGATATGTCTTGTGTGTAGTGTAACTACTGCAAGGACTTTGGTCATATGAAGTTCACCTGTCCAAAGCTTAAGAAATCATCTCCAACCACTACTGCTCATCATTGTACTGCCGCTTCTACCTCTCCTGCTGCCACTTTATGTGTCGAGCCTCAGTCTTCCTCTACATTGACTGCCCTTGACGTCCAAGATATGATTACCAAGGCCCTTTTCGGTCTTGGTCAAGGTACCTCTTCTGCTCCGGCTTTATCTGCTCATTTTGGTAAGTCCTTGTAGATTATTGATTTTGGCGCTTCTAATCATATGTCTTCTGATTCGTTCTTGTTTGTTTCTACATCTTTTGCTTCTGGTTCTTTCTCTCCGATTTGTACTGTTGATGGTTCTCAGTTGTCTGTCTCATGTGTTGGTTCTATTTGCATTCCATCTGGCATTCATCTTTTTGATGTTCTCTATGTTCCTTAGTTATCATTGAACTTGGGTCAGTTATGTGATCTTGGTTTTCATGTTTTGTTCACATCTTCTAGCTGTCAGGTACAGGATTCGACCTCGGGAAAGGTTCTTGGGAGATGGTGTAAAGTGGGCAGACTATTCGAACTTGAAGCCTTGGAACTTTGTCTCATTTCCCTTTGAATTATAGTTTCACTGCTAGTTATGATTCTGAGTTTGCTTTCTGGCATAGTAGATTGGGATATGTATCTTCACACACTATCGAAATTAATCTCCAATGGTCTATTAGGCTCTGTTGCATATGTGTCTCTGAATTGTATTAGTTTTAAACTTGGAAAACATATTGCTTTGTTATTTCATTCTAGTGATACTCGTGCTTCTGCTCCTTTTGATCTTATTCATTCTGATGTTTGAGGACTTCTCCTATATCTACTATAGATGGTTCTACTTATTATGTTGTGTTCATTGATGATTTTTCTCGATTTGTTTGGATATATCTCCACTAGTCTCGTTTTGCGTTTTATAACGCTTATGTTGAGTTCTCTATTATTGTGCACTCTCAATTTTCTAAAACTATTAAAAAATTTCGTTCTGACTCTGGAGGTGAATATATTTCCCATCAATTCCGTGCTCTTTTAAAGAGTCATGGGACACAACATCAGCTTTCGTGTTCGTACACTCCACAATAGAATGGAGTTGCTGAGTGAAAGCATAGACATATTAATGAAACTACGCGGGCACTCCTCTTGTCCTCTTCGATTCCTCGTGCTTTTTGGGGTGAAGTCGTTCTTATTTTTGTTTACATCATTAATCATTTGCCATCACCCGTTTTGAAGAATAGTACACCATTTGTCTCTTTATATGGTGTTTCACCTGATTACTCGTCTCTTCGCGTTTTTGGTTCCACGTGCTTTGTGTTGCTTCCTGAGCGTGAACGAGACAAATTGTCTGCTAGATCTACTATGTGTGTTTTCCTTGGTTATGACATTCAACAGAATGGTTTTCGATGTTTCGATCCAGTGGCAAATAAATTGCGTATCTCTCACTACGTTACATTTTGGGAAAAGATACCATTTTATTCATTGCCACAACATAAGTCCCAATCTGATATCTCGCCAGTTGGTGTCTTTGATTTGTTTCCAGATATTTTTTTGCCTCTTTCATCTTCTGTTGAACAAGATCTTGTATCATCGCTGCAACTCCGCTGTCCCCTGAACCCTCTGGGTCTGCCGCCTGTACCACCTTTGGACTTGCCTTCATCTTCTTCGTCTACTCCTCCATTGGTAGTGGATACCTCCTCCAGGCACCCTTCTCGTGTACGTCAGCCACCTGCTCACCTTAATGATTATGAGTGCTATTTTTCTGCTTTGTGTTCTATTCATGAACTTCTTCCTATAGAGAGGCTTCTTCTGTCCCTCTTTGGCAGAAAGCTATAACAAAAGAATTGCATGCCTTGAGCAAGATTCAGACATGGGAGTAAGTGGATCTTTAAGGTTAAAACTACGATAGATGGTTCTGTTGACTGGTACAAAGCTCGGTTGGTGGCAAAGGGGTATACATAGGAGTATGGTATTGACTATGAGGTTGCCCTGGTTGCTCGTTTGACTTTTGTTCGTCTTTTGATTGCTCTAGCTGCAGTATGTCAGTGGGATCTATTTCAGATGGATGTCAAGAATGATTTTTTGAATGGTACCATTGCAGAGGAGGTTTATATGAAACCTCCATCGGGATACTCTCACTTACCAGGCCAGGTGTGTAAACTTAGGCGTGCCTTGTATGGGTTGAAACAAGCTCCATGAGCTTGGTTCTCAATGTTTTGCTCGAAGATCGTTGAGTTTGGCTACAAGCAGAGTAGTGTGACTCGGCTTGCACTTCCCATGGTATGGTGTTAGTTTTGTTATATGCGAATGATATGGTGATTATAGGTGATGATCTATCGGGCATCTCTGATCTTAAAACTTATCTTAGTTCTTGCTTTGAGATGAAGGATCTTGGTCCGTTGCGATACTTTCTTGGGTTAGAGGTCCTTCCTTTATTTGGCGGTTATGATATCTCTCAAGTCAAATATACTTCTGATCTCATAAGTCGTGCTGGTCTTTCCGATAACAAGACTTTTGATACACAACTTGAACTTATTGTCAAGTTCCGACCTTTTGATGGTTAGGTATTGGCTGATCCTACGTTTTATATTCAATTGGTAGGTGGATTGCTATATTTGAGTATTACTCGTCTTGATATTAGTTATGCAGTATATGTTGTGAGTTAATTTATGGCAGCTCCCAGGTTGGTTCATTATGTTGCAGTACTTCGTATCTTGCTATATGTTAAGGGTATTCTGTTGCAAGGATTCTTCATGTCCTCTGCCTCCCCAATTACACTATTAGCTTATTTTGATGCTAACTGGGCTGGGGATATTACTGATCGGCGGTCCACTACTGGATACATGGTGTTTCTGGGATTCTCATTTCGTGGCGTAGTAAGAAGCAGTTTACTGTCTCTCGCTCTAGCACAGAGGCTGAGTATTGCGCTCTAGCCGATACTACATTGAAGCTTGTCTAGTTTCGTTGGTTGCTTCAGGATATGGGTGTTCATCTGGATTCGTTTTCTCCACTTTAATATGACAATAAGAGTGCTATACATATTGCACACAATGGCATTTTTCATAAAAGCACCAAACACATTGAAGTAGATTGTCATTTTATTCATCATCACTGTGCTCTTAGGACTGTGAACTTGTTATATGTACCTTCTGAAGATCAGATAGCTGATTTGTTTACCAAGTCGCTCACTATGTTCCAGACTTCATATGTGTTCTTTTGACCCTTGAGTTTGAGGGGATGCTATAATATATAATTATATATTTTGTGTAAGGATATTCTTGTAATTTAATATTTGTATACCTAGTATATAAAAAACCTTTTAAAGGTTGAGCTAATTTTTATAAAATTATCATATTCGAGATTCCGGAAGGCTGTAAAATGGAAGTGAATTTTCGAAAAGAAAATCTGTCTTGAACCGCAAGATCAGAGTCAAAGTGTCTGGTCACAATGTCAGCAAAGGCGTCCCACTCTTCTTTCTTCTTCGATTCCTGCTTTGAATAAGGTGGTTCCGTCTTCGGGTGTCTCTCTGTCTGTCTATCACCCTTCGTTCTTCTTCGATTCGTGCTCTGAATCAGGTGGTTCCGTCTTCAGGCCTCCGTGTCTATAAATGCTTGTTTATCATGAGAATTGACCAGAAACAGAGTAACAGCGTTCGGGCAGGAATCGAAACAGAATTTGGCTTTTTTCTTCAGAGAAGCAACGGTGAGTTAGGAATCGAAGATGGTGGAGATTTTGGAGGACGTGGTGATCGTAGGTGGAGGAATCGCGGGGCTGGCAACTGCTGTCGCGTTGCAGAGGTTAGGCATTCGCAGCCTGGTTTTGGAGAGATCCCACGAGCTGCGAACAACCGGAACCTCTATAACCCTCTCTCCCAACGCGTGGAGAGCTCTCGATGCGCTCGGTGTCGCTCACAAGCTCTCCCCTCTGTATGATTCAATTTCCAAGTAAGATCATGCTTCTTCTTAATTCTGCATCACTTCACTCACATTCTCTCATGGCGATACAATACTTACAGTCATCGTTATTCGATGCGCTCAGGTCATACGTCACCGATGTTGCTACCGGGAAGACGGGAGTGGTTCATTTGACGGAACCTGGAAGGTAATTCAGTACTGTTCTTCATCTCCGTTTCGATTGCGAATACGAAACGCAATCATCGGTAATTTTCGGGCTGATTTTGAAAAAAAAAATGCAGCGATTCGGGAGCAAAGCTAGTGCACAGATCCCGCCTGTTGGAGTCTCTCGCCGAAGAGCTGCCCCAAAATACGATCCGCTTCAATGCAAAACTTGCCTCCTTTAACACGGAGACCACCATCGACGGTTCATCGGCTGCAATCCTGAACTTGGAAGATGGTACTATCATCAAAGCCAAGGTGAGAGACGAGTTCTGATTAATTCATCTTATCTTCTACCTTCGCCCTGCTCTGTTTCCGGATCAAACGGATTGATTCATGTCGTTTCTTAACGGTAGGCGGTAATTGGGTGCGACGGCGTGCACTCTGTTGTAGCAGAGTGGCTAGGGCTTAGCGCCCCAGTCGAATCGGGACGATCTGCCGTGAGAGGTTTAACGATTTATCCCGAAGGGCATGGCGTCAAGGAAGTCCAACAGTTTCTCGGGGATGGGGCCAGAGCAGGTTTTGCCCCTCTCACTGCTACGGAGCTCTACTGGTTCATCACCTACACGGGTACCGATTTTTCCCCATTCCATATCTCAGTGACGCTAGCCTTACTCCGTCGAGCATCTCCAATGTCTGAACTCTGAACCCTTCTTTGAAATTTCTCAACAGGTACGGATAGCTCGAGGGATCCGGAACTGATAAAGAAGCTCGTGATCGAGAACAAGGGCAAGGGCTTCCCTAAAAGCTACATCGACGCCGTGGAGCGGTCGGAGCCGGATTCGCTCACTCTGGACAAACTGAAGTTCCGATCGCCGTGGAACCTCGTACTCCGACCGGCCCACCGGGGCAACGTGACCGTCGCGGGGGACGCGATGCACCCGATGACGCCGGACCTGGGGCAGGGGGGCTGCATGGCGCTGGAGGACGCGGTGGTCCTCGGCCGGAACATGGGCAAACTGAGGCGGGCGGACGGGAGCGTCGAATGGGGGAGAATCGGGGAGGCGCTGGGGGTGTACGCGAAGGAGAGGCGGTGGCGCGTCGCCGGCGTCGTCGCCGGAGCTTATTTCTCTGGCCGCGCACAACAGGGCGAGACGGGGTGGATGACCTGGTTCTCGTGGGTGACCAAGTTTTTCAGGGACTATCTCTTCTACGGGTTGGTATTCAATAGGTTCCTGGTTCGAGTCAGGGACTACGATTGTGGCAGATTGACTGAACCGGCGACGTCGGCAGCGCCAAAACTAGATTGATTTACGAACTTACGAACTTAATAAATCCATATTAATAGTATCATTTTTTTCCTAGTCTTTGAAGTAAGACGAAGATCATTTCATTCTTATGTTTGTGTGAATAAAAGCTTATGCGATTCTCATATATGCTGATATTTTGACATTTGTACAGAACTGTTGTACTGTTCAGTTTTTACCATATTAAAAAAAAAATGAACACCTAAATAGTGTTTTTAATCCTGACTAATAATAAAAATATTTGCTAGTGAATATATATTTAATATTTTCGTCACCCATTTTACTCGAATAAAAATTCCTTATTCCGTCACCCGAATTTATTACCCGGTAGTCGGGTAATCAGGTAAATAAATGAATAAATAATATTTAATAAATTTAATTATCTTACCCTTATAAATTAAAAAAATACAAAATATTTATAATTTGTACAAATAAAATAGTATCAATAAAATTATAAAAATAACGTAATATTTGAATAACACTAATAAATAAAACTATTAGAAGTCTATTAAATTAAATATTTCAAAAATTCAAAATTCAAAATCATATGAAAATTACATCCCAATTTTTAAGTTTATCTAAATACAACTCAAACAAACGTTATTATCTAAAAATAACATCAATTACATTAAGTTTATCTAAATAAAAACCATAAAGTTAAAACAAATTACCAAATTACCATTCGAGTAATGGGGTAATCAGGTAATCGGCTTAACTAATAATAATTATCTATATCAGTTGCGATTAAGAGACGGGTAATCAGGTAATTGGATAATCGAGTAATCGGATAATCAAAACGTAAAATTTTTGTTTCTTATACATCCGATTACTACTCGGGTAATTGGGTAATCAGGTAAAATTGACACCCTTATCCGGTTCTGGTTCAGGTCAGGCTGGTCTTAAAACACCCGTTAATTCCAATATAAGAAATAATAATGTGAAAAGCAAGAAAGAATAATCTAAAACTATTCAATTTACAAAATTACATCACTAAAAGATAAAAAAAAAATGTAAAAAATAAAATAAATTTATCAGCCAAAACGTGAGAAGTATTAAGTATCAACTAATGATAATACACAAAGAATTATAGGTACAGTCCTAGGTACAGTCCGCAGTACACTCACAAAGTGTATAATTAATCTGAGTAAAAAGCGAATTTCAAAAAACCCAATAATGGATGGATCAGTTCACTTGATTAATCCAAATATGCAAATTCCAATCCGTGCTTGACCCAAATCCTTAGTCCCTGACCCGTGAAATGTCAAGCCTTGACTCTCCGGCGACAAATCGGCAGAAATTTTTTTCCTGAAATCTCAGCCTGGAGATGAAAGGCTTCGGAAGCTTCATGTCATGGTTTTTCCGGAAGAGAAAATTTTGACCCGGAATCTCACAGACATTTTTCTCAAGGCCTGGAGGATCAAAGGCTTCCGAAGCTTCCCCAGAATTGTGTCACTCTCAGATAAAATCGCAGACCTCCCTGTCCCCTTCGTTTGGGCGTTTACGATTCCGACGAAAATTGCGTCGATTAGTGTTGGTTGCTTGAATCCCAAGAATGGACAAAATCAATGCAGTCATCGAAGGTGTTCTGGTCTCTTCCCGGTTTCTTATCTTCTTCCTCGGCATCGATTAGTATTAAATGCTTCGAATAGCAGAGCAGCAACACCCAACAGAGCAAAATAGCTATCAAACACGAGGCAAGGCTTTCTTCAAGAATCAGAGTTCAACGAAAATGGAGATTCGGGAGGACGTGGTGATTGTCGGCGGAGGGATCGCTGGGCTCGCCACGGCCTTAGCGTTGAAGAGGATCGGCATTTGTAGCTTGGTTCTAGAAAGATCCCACGAGCTGCGAACTACGGGGGCCGCTCTCACTCTCTTTCCCAATGCTTGGCGAGCTCTCAGTGCGCTCGGCGTCGCCCACAAGATTAGCTCCCTCTATCCTCCCCTTTTCAAGTAATTTCTACGCACCCCGTTCCATCGATTTCTTCCATTTCTCAATCGGCAGTTTGTGCTCAATCTGTTTTTTTGTTTTCTTTTTCAGGGGTTATTTCACTGATGTTGCGACTGGTGAGACAAGACAAGTTTCTCTGAGTAGAACAGAAGAGACCGACAGGTATGAAACAACCCAAGTGAATCTCTAAATAAGAAGCTGTGATTATGTAATCTGATTTGAAGTGAATTGCAGGAGCGAGTTGGGACCCAAGGCTGTGCACAGAAGGATCCTGCTGGAGGCTCTCTCGGAGGAACTGCCGGCAGACATGATCCGCTTCTCTGCGAAGCTCGCTTCTATCCACACCGAGGCCGTCAATGGTGAAACAATTGCCGTCCTTCGCTTGGAAGACGGCACCGTAATCAAAGCAAAGGTCAATTAAATTCAAGACCCATTCACCGATTCAAATAGTTCAATCTTGGATGATTCTTGGGTCTGCTCTGTTTTCTAAAATAGGTTTGCTCTGCTTTTCAGGCGGTGATTGGGTGCGACGGCGTCCACTCTGTAGTCGCACAATGGCTGGGACTGAGCCCCCCCGTCGACTCGGGACGATCTGCAGTGAGGGGTTTATCTGTTTATCCGCAAGGGCACGGGTACGCGAACGAGGTCCAGCAGTATCTGGCGGAGGCCGCGAGAGCCGGAGTTGTTCCTGTCAGCTCCACTGAGCTTTACTGGTTCATCGCCTACGAAGGTATAATCGATTAAATTGATCCCAACCTACGTTTCAATCACCCCCAACACATCCCTCTCACTGAAAAAAATTAAAAATTGCTCATCAGGCGAAGAGAGCTCGAGAGATCCGGAACTAATAAAACGGCTGGTGATGGAGAACAAGGCCAAAGGATTCCCCCAGAAATTCCTCGACGTCGTCGAGCATTCCGAGCTCGGGTCCCTCACCCTGGACCCGCTGAAGCTCCGGCTGCCGTGGAACCTCCTCCTCCGGTCGGCCCACCGAGCGAACGTGACGGTCGCCGGCGACGCGATGCACCCGATGACGCCCGATCTGGGGCAGGGCGGTTGCACGGCTCTGGAAGACGCGGTGGTCCTCGCCCGGAGCATCGGGAGGCTGGTGCGTGCCGACGGGGGGCTCGAGTGGGGGAGAATCGGGGAGGCGCTGGAGGCGTACGTGAAGGAGAGGCGGTGGCGGGTTGCCGGAGTCATCGCCGGAGCTTACTTTATGGGGCGAGCACAGCCGGGTGCATCGGGGTGGGTGAAGAAGTACTTCTCCTGGCTCACCGGCTTCGCCAGGAACATCTTCTTCAGGTTTGGGTACACGAGGATTTTGGCTGTCATGAACTACGACTGCGGGAAGCTGCCCATACGCCCTGTCGAAGCTGCTTCCTCCAAAGTAGATTGATTAAGCAGCTTCACCATCTCGTTAACACTTAATAATGATTATAAATGTGTCCCATTTATAATCCTTAGTGGCCAATTGTTGATTGATTGACAAATAAAGTTGTATTGATTAATTTTATTTTGTTTAGTTTTGATAGTTTGATAGCAAATACTCCCAATAGGGCTACAAGTTTGGATCTTATTTTAAAACTTTTTATTATTTAATACAAGCCTATTTTCTGATTTAATGATAGGTGATTCACTTGCTAAATGAAGTCATAAACTCAACTATAAATAAGGGGATAGTTGACCGTTCGATATGAGTTAATTTAATTTTTTAGATATTAAATTTTAGTAATCCATTTGTTAATTTTGAAGCCCAAAAACCCGACAAATTAAGTGAGGTTTATGTCTAAACTCTGACCAGCTTTAACACCGTACCTTGTAAACCTGTAACATTGTACTGCTTCGGAAAAAAAAACAGAGTTAAAATAAATTGAACTTGAGGCATGAAAACAGTTTTCTTTCAGGAATAATTACCCCCCACTTCCAATAGAAATTTGCTAATGGGTTATAAACAAAATTTCTCCTAAGATACAATGGAGTAGTGTGTTTAACGCATAACAAATATGTTTAAACACCCTTCCTCTTGCAAAGTATCGTAATTAAGAGACCTAGGAATTGGGAGAGAAGAAAAAAAGAGAATTTTCAAGATGGGAAGAAGTGATTGGAAGAATCTGAAGTTTTGAGAGTCAATCACTTATATATAAGTAATTAAATAGACTCTTTAGAGTCTCATGTTTTTTTGAAGAGTCATGACTTTCTGAAAAAACCTTTAAACAATGAGTAAATCAGTTTGCATGAAAATAAGCATCTTCTTGTTTTAAAATTCTCCAACAAAAATTGACTTTTGAAAAAACTCATTTTAATTTAATTTAATTCCTTAAAACAACAGTTTCTTCCCCCCTTTTTCTTTGCCTCTTCTCTCTCCTTGTTCTTTGCCTCTTCTCTCTCCTTGTTCTTTGCCTCTTCTCTCTCCTTGTTCTTTGCCTCTTCTCTCTCCTTGTTCTTTGCCTCTTCTCTCTCCTTGTTCTTTGCCTCTTCTCTCTCTTCTTCTCTGCCTCTTTTCTCTTCTCTTCTTGATCTCTCCCATTTCTTCTTCTCTTTGTTCTATTTCTTCTTCTTTTTCTTCCTCCCGTTCTTTTCTTCTCTGCCTCTTCTTCTTTTTCTTCTTCTCTTGCTTCTTCCTTTTCTTCCTCCCATTTTTCTTCCCTCCTCCTCTCCCTCTCTTCTCCTTCTTCTCCTCTCTCTCTCTTCTCCTTCTTCTCTATCTCCCTCTCTTCTCTCATTTTCCTCTCCCTCTCTTCTCTCATATATGTTAAACACCCATCCTCTTGCAAAGTATCGTAATTAAGAGAGCTAGGAAGTGGGAGAGAAGAGAAAAAGAAAATTTTGAAGATGGGAAGAAGTGATTGGAAGGATCTGAAGTTTTGAGAGTCAATCACTTATATATAGGTAATTAAATAGACTCTTTAGAGTCTCATGTCTTTTTGAAGAGTCATGAGTTTCTGAAAAAACCTGTAAAAAACTTTTGAAAAAACTCCTTTTGATTTAATTTAATTACTTAACACAACAGTTTCTTCCCCCCTTCTTCTTTGCCTCTTCTCTGTCCTTGTTCTTTGCCTCTTCTCTGTCCTTGTTCTTTGCCTCTTCTCTCTCCTTTTTCTTTGCCTCTTCTCTCTCTTCTTCTCTACCTCTTCTCTTCTCTTCTTGATCTCTCCCATTTCTTCTTCTCCTTCTCTTTCTTCTTCTTTTTCTTCCTCCCGTTCTTTTCTTCTCTGCCTCTTTTTCCTTTTCTTCTTCTCTTGCTTCTTCCTTTTTCTCCTCTCCCTCTCTCCTTCTTCTTCCTCATTCTCTCTTCTCCTTCTTCTCCTCTCCTCTTCTTTCCTTTCTTCTCCTCTCCTCATTTTCTTCTCCTTTCTCCTCTCTCCCTCTCTTCTCCTCCTTGTTCCTCCTCTCCTCTCTTCTGTTTTCTTCTCTCTCCCTGTTTTTCTCCTTCTTCTCTCCCTCTCTTCTCTCCTTCTCTCTCCCTCTTCTCCTTCTCCTCCCCTCTTTTCTCTCCTTCTCCTCTCTCCCTTTCTCTCTCCTTATCTCCCTGTGTTCTCTTCTCTATTTTTCTCCTTCTCCTCTCTCTTGTAATCCTCCTTCTTCTCTCCTTCTCCTCTCCCTCTCTTCTTCCTCTCCCTCTCTTCTCTCCTTCTCCTCTCCCTCTCTTCTCTCCTTCTCCTCTCCC
This sequence comes from Aristolochia fimbriata, assembly GCA_019845555.1. Lineage (NCBI taxonomy): Eukaryota > Viridiplantae > Streptophyta > Magnoliopsida > Piperales > Aristolochiaceae > Aristolochia > Aristolochia fimbriata. The sequence continues at coordinate 7,049,215 of CM034082.1, forward strand.
TCTCCTCTCCTTCTCTTCTCTCCTTCTCCTCTCCTTCTCCTCTCCTTCTCCTCTTCCTCTCCTCTCCCTCTCTTCTCTCCTTCTCCTCTCCTCTCCTTCTCCTCTCCCTCTCTTCTCTGTTGTATTAAGTAATTAAATTAAGTCAAGGGAGTTTTTCAAAATCAGTTTTCGCTGGAGGATATTGAAACAAGAAGGTGCTTCTTTTCAAGCAAACTGATTTACTGGTTTTTTACTGGTTTTTCCAAATAGCCATGACTTTTCAAAGAGTCATGAGACTCCAAAGAGTCTCTTTAATCACCTATAAATAGGTGATTAATTCCATCTAGAAAACTCTATTTTTCTCTACTCTCCCAATTCCTAACTCTCATAATTACAGTACTTTGAAAGAGGAAGGGTGTTTAAACGTATTTGCTATACGTTAAACACATTACTTCGTTGTATCCTGAGAGGAATCTTGCTTGTAACCCATTAGCAAACTTCTATCGGAAGTGGGGGCAATTATTCCTTAAAGAAAGTTATTTTTGCGCCTCGGAGTTCGATTTATTCTAACTCTATTTTTTTTTCCGAAGAAGTACAGTGTTACAGGTATACAAGGTACAATGTTAAAGTTGGTTGGAGTATAGTGTTAGACCGTTGAAGCATACTACATTACAACAACTTGCAGATTTCTGAAATTCATATTCAAATCCATGAAGAAGTCTTCCAACAGAGGAAATTATCATCAAATTTCTCAACAATCTTAAGGAATAATTCTTCTCCAACATGGCTTCTTCAGAATCAAATGTGGCATCACTCAAGATCATGAATCAAGACCTTGTGAAGTTGGACCGATTCGAAGGCACAAACTATAAAAGATGGGCTGACAAAATGATGTTTCTTCTCACAGCTTTGAAGATTTCTTACATCCTGGATCCAAAACTTAAAGACCTTCCAAAACCTACAGAAAATGAAGACGACAAATTAAAAGAGGGACAAAAGCAAAGAGAAGAAGATGCTTTATTATGTAGAGGTCATATCTTACAAGCCATCTCTGATCGTCTTTTTGATCGTTACTCTCAAATGGAGTCAACAAAGGAAATATGGAAGGCCTTAGAATTCAAATACAAGGTAGAGGAACAAGGTACGAGCAAATATCTAATTTTTAAATACCTTGAGTTTAAAATGGTAGATGATAAGGCCATTCTAGACCAATTCCATGAGATGAAAACCATTGTTAATCAAATGAGTGTTTTATATATTAAGCTTCCTGAAACCTTTCAAGTAGGAGCTATGATTGCTAAATTACCTCCTTCATGGAAAAATTATCAAAAGAAACTCATCAATAAGATTGAAAATTTCACCCTCGAGCAATTACAAAGAAACCTTAGAATAGAAGAGGAGTTTAGAGTTAGAGACAAAAAAGAAGAACCTATTTCGAAGGCCAATGTAATAGAAAACAAACCCATAAAGAAAGCAAAAAAGACTTATAGAAATGAGAAGAAAAATGGTCCTTGTTATGTATGTGGAACATGCAAAAATCGAAAGAAAGATGCAAATATGGTTGAAGAGTTTATAGCCATGGTAACTGAAGTAAACACAGTGGATTCAATTTCTGGTTGGTGGCTGGACTCTGGTGCAACAATTCATATTTTCAAAGATAGATCAGCCTTTAAAACCTTTGAAGAGACAACCGATGGTCAAGAAGTGCAAATGGGAAATCAAAATCGAGCAAGGGTTGTGGGAAAAGGTCTGATAGATCTTCTCTTCACTTCTAGTAAAAAACTCACTCTCACAAATGTTCTACATGTTCCTGAGATGAGAAAGAACTTAATTTCTGTAGACATGTTATGTAAGGAGGGTTTCAAGGTCATATTTGAATCCAACAAAACTATTTTATCAAAGAATGGGTTGTTTGTTGGAAAATGTTATTCTTGTAATGGGATGTTTAAATTGAGTATTAATAATAGTGGTTCATCCTATATGGTAGACTCTTGTAGTTTGTAGCATTCAAGATTAGCTCATTTAAATTTTAATTCCATGAAGTTAATGAATAAAATGGGTTTAATCACACTTAACCAAAATGAAATGGAAAGATGTGAAATATGTCTTAAGTCTAAGATGACAAAAAGACCTTTCTCTAGCATTGAGAGAACATCAGAATTGTTAGAATTAGTTCACTCGGAAGTATGTGAATTAAATGGTGTAATCACTAGAGGAGGTAAGAAATACTTTATTATATTTATAGATGATTTTTCTAGATATATGTATGTTTATCTCATGAGGACTAAAGATGAAGCATTTTCTATGTTAAAGGCTTATAAGGCTGAAGTTGAAAACCAAAAGGAAAAGAAAACCAAAATTCTACGAAACGATAGAGGAGGAGAATATTTTTTATTAAAATTTTAAAGTTTTTGTGAAGAACATGGTATTGTACATCAAAAGACAACCCCTTATACTCCCCAACAAAATGGATTGGCTGAAAGGAGATCACCGAACTTTGGTAGAAATGGTAAATTCTATGCTTCTTAATTCTAGTTTACCATAGAATTTATGGGGTGAAGCATTGTTTTCAGCTTGTCACATATATAATAGGGTCTCATCTAGAAAGGACCAAACTTGTCCCTATGAGTTGTGGAAACGTAGAAAACAAAATATTTCATACTTTAAAGTTTGGGGTTGTATAGCATATTATAGGACACCTGATCCTAAAAGAACTAAATTAGGTTCTAGAGCATTAAAAAATGTGTTTATAGGTTATGCTCAAAATAGCAAAAGCTATAGATTACTAGATTGTGAATCTAATGTAATTGTTGAGTCTAGAGATGTTGAATTTCTAGAAAATAAATTTTTATCAAAAGATAATAATAGTGAATCAAGTAAGACTCCTAAGGATGCTTCTATAGAAGTAGAAGATGGCATTAACAAAAATGAAGAACCAAGGAGAAGTCAAAGAGTGAGAAAAAAAAAATCTCTAGGCCTTGATTTTATCTCCACTCAATCTATAATTTTTCTTGTAGAATGAGACAAAGACAAAGTATTGAATAAGACGCCTATAGAATTGAATGAAGATGATGTTCCTAAGACTTATAGTGAGGCTATGACATCTAGAGATTCAACCTTTTGGAAAGAAGCAATTAATGATGAAATGGATTCTATCATGTCAAATAGCACATGGGTTTTAACGGATTTGCCACAAGGTTCTATTCCTATAGATTGTAAATGGGTATTTAGGAAGAAATACAATTCAGATGGAACTTTACAAACCTTTAAAGTTAGGCTGGTAGCAAAAGGATTTAAACAAAAAGAAGGGATAAATTAACTTTGATACATATGCACCTGTGGCTAGAATATCTTCTATTAAAATTTTTTTTGCTTTAGCTTCCATATATCATTTGTATATTCATCAAATAGATGTTAAGACTGCATTTTTAAATGGTGATCTTGATGAAGAAATATATATGGAGCAACTAGAAGGATTTATTCTTCCAGATAATGAAGGTAAAGTTTGTAAGTTAGTGAAATCACTTTATGGTTTAAAGCAAGCACCTAAAAAATGGCATGAAAAGTTTGATGTTATTATTTTATCTTGTGACTTTAAACATAATAGTGCTGATAAATGCATTTACATGAAGTTTGTACATGAATATAATGTGATTTTGTGCTTGTATGTTGATGACATATTGATCATAAGCAACAATATGGTGGGGGTTCTTGAAACTAAGAAGTATCTCACTACTATGTTCAAGTTGAAAGACTTAGGTGAAGTGGATACTGTCTTAGGCATTAAAGTGAGAAAATAAAATGGATGTTATGCTTTAAATCAATCACATTATATAAAGAAGATCATTGATAAATAATTTTATTTGAAAATTTAAGGATTATAACACTCCTCATGATACTAGTATGAAATTAAGTATGAATTCTGGTAGAGCAATAACACAACTTGAATATGCTAGTGTTATTGGAAGTTTGATGTATGTTATGCATTGCACAAGACCAGATATTGCATATGTTATATGTAAATTAAGTGGATACACTAGTAATCCTAGAGCTATTCATTGGAAAGCAATTGGGAGAATCCTTGGGTATTTGAAATCATTTATTGCATATGAATTGAAATACAATGAATATCCTAATGTGTTAGAAGGATATTGTGATGCTAGTTGGATGAGTAGTTGTGATGATTATATGTCTACTAGTGGCTGAATTTTCACTTTAGGTGGAAGTGCTATTTCATGGGCTTCTAAGAAGCAAACTTGCATTTCACACTCAACTATGGAATCAGAATTTATTGCTTTGGCTGCTGCTGGTCGAGAAGCGGAATGGGTTAGGAATTTGTTGTTGGATATAAAATTCTTGCCTAATCCCATGCCTCCTATATCTATTCATTGTGATAGTGAAGCGATATTGTCTAGAGCATATAATAATATTTATAATGGTAAGTCTAGACACATTAGTCTAAGACATCAATATATGAAAGAATTGATACAATGAGGTATCATTACTATTACTTATGTGAGGTCAAGTGAGAACTTGGCGGATCCTCTTACCAAAGGTCTTTCTAGAGAAGTGGTACGAGAAACATCTCTTGAGATGGGATTGAGACCATTTTTTAGTCAACAGTGATGGTAACCCGGCCGAATGCTAGTAGAACACTAGTTCTAGGTTTAATGGGTAAGAAAAAGTTACTGTGAGTGATTAAGCATTGGAACTTGAAAGTCATTCTAATGTTGCCCGTTACGTTAATGAGGGTTGAGTTTTAACTCTTAATGAGGTTCGTATGATGTTGTTGTAACGAGAACACTAGAGGGCCTCATCTATGTGAACATAGAAGTGGTGCCGCTTCTCACGGAAGTTGAGGGTTTACTTCCGGGATTGTTCATGAAACCAGGGAGCACATGGCCATAAAAGTGCTAACAAGTTTCCTCGTTAAAAGTATGATGATGTTATGTGTGTGGTATTACCGGATTATGTCTAAGAGTACCTAGTTTAATGCTATATGCAACTAGTAACTTCCATAACTCTTTGTAGTGCTTACACTAAAAAAATGTTTAATTTGAAAGACACCTTCTTTTATGCATAACAAAATCAGTATGATAGAGAGCTAGAAATGCTTAATTTAATTACTTAGGTGAGGGATTGTTGTATTAAGTAATTAAATTAAGTCAAGGGAGTTTTTCAAAATCAGTTTTTGCCGGAGGATTTTGAAACAAGAAGATGCTTTTTTTCAAGCAAACTGATTTACTGGTTTTTTACTGGTTTTTCCAAATAGCCATGACTTTTCAAAGAGTCTCTTTAATCACCTATTTATAGGTGATTAATTCCAGAACTTCATTCATTAAAAATACTTCTTCTCATCTAGAAAACTCTGTTTTTCTCTACTCTCTCAATTCCTAGCTCTCTTAATTACAGTACTTTGAAAGAGGAAAGGTGTTTAAACATATTTGGTATACGTTAAACACATTACTCCGTTGTATCCTGGGAGAAAACTTGCTTGTAACCCATTAGCAAACTTCTATCGAAAGTGGGGGCAATTATTCCTTAAGGAAAGTTGTTTTCGCGACTCGGAGTTCGATTTATTTTAACTCTATGTTTTGTTTTCGAAGCAGTACAGTGTTACAGGTATACAAGGTACAATGTTAAAGCTGGTTGGAGTACAGTGTTAGACCGTTGAAGCATACTACATTAGAACAAGTTGCAGATTTCTGAAATTCATATTCAAATCCGTGAAGAAGTCTTCCAACAGAGGAAATTATCATCAAATTTCTCAACATTCTCTCCTTCCCCTCTCCCTCTCTTCTCTCCTCCTCTCCCTCTCTTCTCTCATTCTCCTCTCCCTCTCTTCTCTCCTTTTCCTCTCCCTCTTTTCTCTCATTCTCCTCTCCCTCTCTTCTCTCCTTCTCCTCTCCCTTTCTTCTTTTTCTTCCTTCTATTTTTTCGTACGGCTGTGCACTGAACACCTGGACCCTTCGATCCACAATTTTGGCCGGTACGGGTTACCGTTAAACTGCAAAACCCGACGGGTATTTCTGAATTAAACTCGGAAAAGAGACTGGGTCCGGTCCAAAATGGTCGAACCGGCCGAGCCAGGCCAGGTCTGATAACACTGGACTAACCAAAACCTCTTTAATTTAAAAAAGAGCCCTAAATAAGCCTTTCTTCGTATTTTAAAATTCCCTTTTTTCGTGATTTCATCTTTTTCTTTCTTTTGGGCGTTAATTACTCAATATACTCTCATTAATGGATCCTTCCAATAATATATCCTACATATATATAATAATCACTAGGTAATATTTGGTAATGTACATAAAATCAAAGAATATTAATTCAAAGGAAAGAAAATCGTATTTTCAGTTCCCTCCTGTACTATCTGACGGCCGCCACTTTCCCACCTTGGGACAGCGTTATCTCCTTAGTGACCAGCACTCGGGCCCTGTTAATGGTGACGAGGCACAAGTAAACGTGCTCCTCCAGCTCCTCCACCTGCTCCATGAACGCCTCGTCCGTCTTCCCCAGCTCCTTCACCACCTCCATCAAAGCAAACCTGTCCTCCCTCCTCTCCAGGCAAAACCGAATCATCGCCTTCCTGTGCTCGATCTCGTCCCGGAGCCGCTCCACCAGCCGACTCATCGTGTCGAAATCCCTGTTCAGAATGTACGTCCCCTTCGCCGCCGCGTCCAGCTCCTCCCTCGCCCTCCTCAACCTTAACCCGGTTCTCAACAACCCAAGCTTGGATAACGCCTTTACCTTCTTCTTGATCAGTCCTCCCAAGGGCGGGGAGAAGCCGAAGAGGGCCGGACCCAGGACCAGACCCGAGAGGGTGTGCACGGCGAGGACAGCCACCAAGGTGGCGAGCGCACCGCAGGCGGCGGTCAAAGCGATCTTTGACCCTCGGTTCAAGCACTTGAGGAGCAGGATCTTCCTGACCACTTTCTTCTTCTTACGCTTCAGGTGCGCCAGCATCGCCGAGTACCGGACCCGGATCGCGTCGAACTCGTTCCGGGTCGAGAACGGGTTCTTGGACCGGTTGAAGGACCCGAGCTCGGCCATGGCGGACGACCCGGACGAGTGGGCTTGTTTCACGAGGTCGAGGGCGTTGCGGATGAAGCGGTGGTTGGCGCGGGTGCGGCGGAGGCGGTCGAGGAGGGCGGTGCAGATACGGGAGGCGTCGGCGCTGACGTCGAAGTAGTCGCGTAGGGGGGCGGCCACCGAGTTTTTGGAGAAGACGGGCGAGTCGAGGAGGGCGGCGACCGTGTCCTGGCCGGGTTCGAGGAGGGACTGGGAGAGGTGAGCGTAGGAGGCCGGGGAGGGATGCTGCGCCAGGGATTGGGCTTTGGTGAAGTAGTCGGCGTAGGAGTCCGTTCTTAGGACGCTAAGGTACTCCTCGTTCACGTTCAGGCTCGTCGACTTCTGATATTGACCACCTGAAAAACATAAACGATTCAAATATTTAATTTGCTTTAGATCCTGCAGCTTTCATGGACTAGTTGTAAGAGAAGAAAGAAGCAACTATAGTTGCACTGTACAAGGTCGGTTCCTTTTTTTCGAATAAATTTCTGTTTTATTAATTTTTCCTTTCTTATTTTTCAGATCTTTAATACACTCTATATATACTTATATTTTAGTTGAATTTCTGTTTGTTTTTTTACTAGATTCCCCACTAGCTGGTTATACAATCCAGAATCTTAGTGAAAGTGATCTAATTAATCTGATGTTGCCATTTATATATGAAGTAACCCTATTTTCAGAAACCTGATGAGCAATATTATCAATGCATCAGTACTATATATATGATCGTCGGAGCTTTTTTTTCAGAAAATATTATAAATGTATACTGCAGAAGATGAACACCTAGGGTGGTACGTAGTGCAGAAGAAATTAAGAACTGATCGATGCTTCAAGGAAAGGAAATATTGAAGAGTTAATTTGATACGAAATTGAGCAAAGAATTTCGTCTTCTTCATGATGCTTCAAGGAAAAGATCTAGGATTTTGTAGATGGATCGTTTCAGGACATGACCGTGTATGAATGAATTAAAACCCAGAAAATTTTTCCGTATCTGAAACAAATTCTTTAATATATATATCTTTCATTGAACCACGATGAAATCGCGACGAAACATGAAGAAGAAGTACTAGATATTCTGAGGAGGAGGAGGACTCACCTTTGCGGAACGACGACAGAGCTCGCATCCTCGGCCACATCTTTGATTAATTAATTCCCGCTCGTATAATTCGATCCCTTCTCGGGCTCTCCCAAATCGAAGCCTGATCAATATTTATAATATCATACAAACAGGATCCCACAGCGCTTCCTGCTGCAGCTGCATGAAAACAACAGATGAAGAACCTTAATTTCCTCGTTCTATGGCGCCGAACTGAATGCGCGCTGTCCGAATCTTAAATTAAAAAAGGCCTCCTCACTTCCTTCTCCAAACTGTATCCAGCCTTTTAAACCGGCGAAAAGGCGATGTGGGTTTTGCTTTTTACCCTAACCGATCGAACACCGACCCAGGTGTTATCTTTACTTCCTTTTCATGATTTTTCTGTAATAAAGTCTCGATCCCATGCATATTGGAGAAGAAGAAAGAAGAAGAACTATGTAGTATATATATATACCCAGGTAAGAATTGAGATCATCCTCTTCTCAATATATCTATATATTGAGGGGAGACCTTTGTGTGCACACCATTAATGGGATCCTGGGTCCCAGCAACCTCCTTGCAGTTGGCCGTGTGGGCCCAACGTAGGTAGGTCTCCTGAGTCCTGACTTTGGGTATAGCCGTATAGTTCATCATGAACAGGAAAGAAAATTTACGGGAATATTCAGGACAGGAGCTGGGGATGGATGTAAAAGGGTTTCAACTTTCGGAGCTAGCTCAGGATTCTTCTTCTTGATTGGAATACCGTTTACGTAAGGAATTTATTAAAGAAAAAGGAGGGAAGAAGGGAAGAGAGAGAGAGAGAGAGGGGGGGAGGGGGGGAAGGGGGAAGCTAACTATCTAAGTTAGGGCAGTTGTGGTTCGTGGGAGGCTTGGGCGAGAAGATGATCCCATCTTCGTCTCTTCATGATGTTTTCATGACTCAGAAGAACCTTTTGACCTGGTTTTCAGTTGCCACAGCCACATGAAAGGATAGACATTGCACACTCATCGCCTCTGCTTTTGGTTTCTTTCTCCATATATATGGACGTTTTAATAAAACTCCAGCACGCTAAGCCATTCAGATACATAGTTTCATTCATGAATTCCCTCTCGGTTTTCAGGTCATCATCAAGATCCACCCTACAAGTGGCAACTGGCCATAGGTGGGGATGGTGGCATTTGGGTCGGAATTTTAAAAACCCGAAACCGACCCAACTTGCAAACCCAAATTAGGATAAATTTTAATTCAAATTTGCCACTTAAGTATTTATAAAACAATTTCTGGGTTAATCTGAATGATTAGTGATTTGTCTGGAAATCTGATGACATGCATGCATGTTTGTGCCTAGTCCCAGGCACATAGATATATATGTATTGTTTGATGAGGTGTCTTAATTACTTCACCAGTGAGCTAGCTAGTTTCGATATACCTTTGACTCAATTGACATGCATGGTATTATATAACTCTGACATATATATATCTAACTCCTGATTTGATTCTTAGATCAGTTTAATTGATCCTGCTGAGATTGCCAAAGAGTGTATGTACTTGTGCCTTTAGATATTAATTAATGGAAGAGGCCAGTTCCTTGATCGATATATATATGATATGAGGAACACTATTAATTGTTCCATATATGTATAGTCAAAGTGTTTTGATATCTATAATTTGGCCATCTTCGTGTCTTACGGCGTGGTGGCCTTGTCCATATTTTCATCAAATATGGTATATATAGCTAGGATGATGAGAGCCGAATTGGGTTAAATATTGGAAGTGAATTGAATACGCCCGGCGAGAATGAGTTGAAGCTTCTCTAAGGCAGGTTGGCATGCAGTTTGATTGCCACAAACAAGTGCTTTTAAGGACGCGACACAAACTAACGCTTAACATCATGCATGTAACAAAAACCCAGATTTTCTGCCTCTAACTGACGCCTTTCACCTCCTCCATCCATCATCATCTATATATATATATATCTAAAAAAAAAAAAAAAAAAATCCCGTTAAATTAACGATCGATCATATGCGCCACCTGAAGGAAAGGGAACAACGAAAGAAAGAGAGTTACGTGAGAAATTACACTTTTGAGGGGTTCCTGCATGCACAAGACACAGAAAGAGATTTCTTAGAAGCCTCAGTTTCAGCGGTCGCTGTTGCCTTTGCATGATCCGTTAAGAGTAGAGGGATGAGCTTCTCTGTCGCTTCATGCATATCAGTCGACCCTGAAGATCGATCTAGCTCTTGTAATGGAAGGATTCCCCAATATTATATTGATATCGTTTATATATCATCGATCATTTGGTCACTTAATTAATTAGTTGCTGAAACGCTTTGTGCTAATTAGTTGCTGAAACGCTTTGTGCCTTTCTCCTCGTGTGTATGTATGTATGTATATGTATATAACTCCAACAAATTAATATCTGATTAGTCTAGCTATATACATATAGAGTTAGCACTTGCTGGGACGACGACGTCGTATATTTAGTATTTCATACGTGTAGGAGTTGTATCTTGTTTGGAAACAGAGATGATGATCCAATTCCATTATTTCTTGGACGATAAGACAAGATATTCCGCTGAGAAAAGAAAGGGAATATTAAGACTCAAGAGCAAGGAGACAAAGCCGCCGGTCTTTAATTAATTCCCCACTTCAATATTCTCTTTAATTCCCGAAGAATATATAAAATTGAAAGGTACAAAGATATATTGAAGCTCTTGGAATCGGATTAATTGGCAGAATCTGCTGGGTAGAAGATTGGATGATAGAATCTGCTGGGTAGAAGATTGGATGATAATGCTGCAATTCAACTTCAATTATTGGATGCCAATATCCAATGGACCGGTCTAACGTGCGGCCGCACATTTTTTAACGGGACCAAATTTGCTACGCCCAGGCTCCCTCCGTACGACACGCAGTCGCGCATGGGGCCCACACTTCAGGGGGAAAATGGGAATTTCCCCCCTCCCTCTCCCCTCTGTTTCTTCCCCAACCCCCCAACTCCCCAACCCCCGCCTGGGCCCCGCCCCTCCCCTCCTTTGCCCGGCCCCCCCTTCGGGCCCCCCCGCCGGGCCCCCTGCGCCGGGCCCCCTTCCTAACGTTTCACCCACCGAAAGGGCTGAAGGGGAAGGGGCTGAGGGAGATGAGGGGGAAGGGGCTGAGGGAGATGAGGGGAAGGGGCTGAGGGAGATGAGGGGAAGGGGCTGAGGGAGATGAGGGGAAGGGGCTGAGGGAGATGAGGGGAAGGGGCTGAGGGAGATGAGGGGAAGGGACAGAGAGATGAGGGGGAAGGAGGAGGGAGGGGGAGGGGGGGAGGGGAGGGGACAGAGGGGGAAATGAGGGGGAAAGAGGACAGCGGGAAGGGGCGGAGGCGGAGGAAGAGGTGGAGGGGAGGCGGAGGCGAGGGGGGAGGCGGAGGAAGAGGCGGAGGGGGGAGGCGGAGGGGGGCGGAGATTGAGGGGGGGGGGTAGTGGGGGAAGGGGGGACGCGCACGGGGAAATTCCCATTTCCCCTGTGGGCCCCACGACGTCGGATGGTCGCCAGAGGGAGTCCGGCCAGCCAGGGCAACCCGGGCGCTAAATTTGGTCCTTTTAACGGTCTTAACGCTGGATAACAAATGTCGGTTAAGTATTTATTTTTTGATACCCAAAATACCCTTTTACCTTTCACTTACTTTTTTCTTTCATTTTTCTCCCTCCCGACTCTCGTCGTTCTTCTCCGTTCATCAACCTAGGTTTCCCGGTTCCCGTTCGTCAGTTGCCGCTTGCTGGTTGCCGCTCATCAGTTGCCGCTTGATGGCTGCTGCTTGATGGTTGACTGTCGCCCGTCGCCCGTCGCCCCTCTCCATTCGGAGCTAGCCCGTCGCCGCTCGCCCATCGCCGTTCGCCACTGTTCATAGCTTACCCGTTGATGTTCGCAGCTGGCCCATTGCTGTTCGCCACTGTTCGCAGCTCGCCCATCGTCGTTCGCCGCTCCCTCCCTGGTTGCTGAAAGTATAGGCGAAATGTTCTATTTGCTTTTCAAAATGTAGCAATTGAAATCGTCCTTCCCTCTCCACTTGCATAATCCATTTAAACCTGGAAAGCATGGGATTTCTTGCTTCTGCTCCATGGGCTTTCAACTTTCATTTCTGTACTTACAAGTCTATTTATTTTATTTACATAAAGCAACATGCTTTTGAGTAGGTTTGGCTGCAAGTGAAGAAGATTTAGGATAAGCTGATCCGGTTGCAAAGGATCTTGATGTACTCCAGGGAAGGTGGAAATTGATGTACGAAAGAAAATTTTTTGTCTCAAAGTATTGTAGGGAGCCATCCAGATCCACCTATGGGAAGATTGTTGCCATTTACTCTTTGCCAGGTCTTTCTCTCTCAAGTCTGACATAGACATAGAGTTACAATAAATCATTTTATTCATGCTATGAATATCAACTCATCTGAAATTTTATGTCTTAGCATGAAAATTGCAACATGATGTCTTTATTGATAAAAAATTTTTGGTTTGAGGACAGGCAGAAGGAAGTTGGAAATTTAAACCTAAATTTTATCACTTTTTGAGCCTTTGAGATTTTCCCAGTGTTATGCTTGGTTGCTTGATTGATACTAAATTTTTTCATGATTGATCAGCTCCTACTAACCTTTGGATTAGCTTGACCTCCCTTAACTTAATTCCCAACACTTGTGATCAAGGGTTTTTTTTTGAGAAATGGTGATTTTATTGATAATCAATATAGGTTCTGGGATGCGAGTTGCTGCTATTAGTTTGTTGTCCGTTCTTGCGTAGCGTTAGTAGACTCTGCAAGCAGTTATGTTGCCGTCTCGCAGCTCTTTGAGGATGGATATCTCTCCTACTATCGTAGTACCTCTTTGTTCGGCGATTTTGCAGGTGAGTTGACCATTAACATCTATTATACTTAGGAGAAATTTTCCTTGGCTCGTGGCTTGGCTTTTTCAATGGGTGCTTGTTGTCGTGATGACATAAAGGCCTTTGCAAAACTCTCTAGCTCCAACAACACGCGAACGAAAGATTTTCTTTTTGTGCTCTTTAGGTGATCTCCACTGCAATTTTTCCTTGGAGGGTCAATGTGTCAATGTAGAGCCGTGTCTCCGCTTCGATTCAACGGAAAGCCTGATGGAGATCTGCCGGAAGTTCAAATTTTTTCTTAATGTCCCACGACGGTCTCCGGTGGCCTGTTGCGACAGCGTCTTGCTATAGTTAGGAATGTCCCACCCTTTGTGATCAAGGCTTTTTATAGTTAGGAATGTTGAAAAGTTCCATGTTGTTCATGATATTGTGTCCTAGCTATCTTGCTTGATCGAATTTTTGAAGTGGAAACACATAATTGCTGTCAAGAGGTTGTTATGGAGCCTCATGAGCCCTCTCACTTGAAGTGGAAGACCTTTCCCCAAGACTCCCAACAATGCTGGAATGAGTTTTAGTTTCTGGTTAATTGCGTTCTAAGTTTTCTTGCTAGGTGATGGTTTTGAAAGGCAAAATTATAGTTTGGTCTAGGGTGGGAGTTATTGGAGCTTGCTGTAAAAAAGTATGAGACTGTCATGGGTTACTCTCTTAACAACGTATAGGTTTTAAAATTACTGAATGACTCTAGGTTCTTCATTACGTTAGCAAATTTTTCTAGCATATAGTGAAATGTTCTTTTCAAGGCTTCAACTCCCCTTTGATGACCAACATGTTCTTGTAATGATGAGATGGCTTGTTGTTCTTATTAAGTTTCTTCATCATTTTCTAAGCCTTTATCCTACTTGTGTTACTGCTGCTACATAATGCATATTCCTAGGTTTCATGCTAAGGGTAAGAATGAAGGTTTAACATTATTAGTTTCCCAGGTAAAAGGAGAGTTGTCTAATGGGATGATAATGCAGTAAGACATTTGTCTTTAGCTTTTTAATATCAAAATATCTTAAAAGGGAAGAAACGAGAAATTAATTTTCATTATGGTATTTCCCACTGAGTACAACTCTCCTGAAGATTGGTCATGTTATAAAGCCATGTATTGCCATCTTCATTTATATTGGTCATGTTTTATGAACATTTAGTCCCTAGCTCATACTTTTTATTCACTAGTTATTGTTGTTTTAAGATACACAAGTAAATGCCTCATTAGTTATTAAAATGACTATAAGGTGGTCGAGAAACCAGAAGTCATTCTATAATCATGCTTTTATTTTTCAATATTGTCTTCACCTTCAGTCTGCACCTTTTTCAGGTCTGGAGTACTGATTACTCATAGTTCACTAGTGACACATGTCCACTACCCTCCACCAGCTTGGTGGTAAGAATACAAAAAATTGTCATATGATAATGTTGTTTCAAATTTTTTACCTTCTTTTGGACCGAACAACTTACATTTATCTAATGACTTTGCTCAAAGCAGAGATGGCAAAAACTGTTCAACTTGTTATACACATATCAGAAAGCCTGCATAGATACCAACATATTCTGTAGGATTATCTTGCTTCCCTGTTCTTAGTTTAGTTCTGCTTACTAGCTGATGAATCCTAATCCCTGTTATAAATTGGATCTAGAATGTGGATTCATTCAGGAGAATGCCATTATATGCTTACAGAATCATAGACAGAAGAACACGATGGAGATATCTAGTTATCTCAATGCCTACCTTAGGGATCTAAAGATGCCTGGACCACACTGGGCCAGGAAGCTATTTTATATGGTCACAATGTTTGAACTTCCAAATTTAGTTGAAACTTGGAAAGAGGTGAACCTTTTGTGGCTAGCTGTGAGCAACACTAGTGCACTGTTAGGTTTGATCACATATGATCATTATGAGGTGATCACTATAACGTGTTTCAACGTCTTAATGGATCATTGCCCAAGAAAGTTATGATATAGTTCCACAACAACTGTAACTGATATACTTTTGTTCACATGTTTCTTTGCACCAGAGCCATGCTCCTTCCTTTTACCACTCCACCACACCCACTAATAGAATACGATAGTGGAAAATAATTATTCTAGTGAGCCGGTTGTTGATGTCTTCTTAGCCTCCTCACTATCAACATCATATGCTACAGATCTATGCAGTAGGTTCTTCCTCCAGCAATGGGATTCATCTGCTAGACTTCTACCCACGTTAAAGTTCAATTTGTCGTGTAGATTTCAAGTGAGTAGTGTATATTTTTTCATTCCAAAGTGTTGCTTTCTAGTTAGTTTCATAGATGATTAACAGGATTTTTTTCTACAGTTTGGGAGTAGAGAGCACAACAAACCAAATGACACAAAATACATTCATTCCATTATCAGGAAGTGTCATAGCTTGTGCTGCCCATCCTCTCAATGGTACTATTGTAGCTGGAACAAAGGTGTGTTTCACTTGATATGAAGCAGGACTTAAGGTAATGTCTTTTTTTAGTACCAGCGTTTTTCCACTCACTTTTCACTTTTGTTCACCTTATTCTTAACTTTATCTTAATATGTAATTTCAGATAAAGCGTTTGCCTTGTGCTTCCAAAAGACCGAGCATCTACAATAAAAAGCTTGAATAAGATCTCCAAGGAACCACTTTCTCATCCGCAAACTATACAGGTGCACTTTGTTGATATACATAATGTGTAAAAATTTCAAGTGTTCTGGTAATATTGACTAATTTAGTTATTGATTAATTAAAGGGACCCAATAAAAGCAGAGATCAGAAGCCCTTTGTAAAGCCCACTAAGTTTTTGTCAAGGACCAGTCTTCTCCCTGCAACGACCAGCAAACGAACACCCAATGATGCTCATGGGCTTCCAAAACTAGTTAATTGTGGTAAGAGTTTCATTGCATATGTTGATGGTCATGAGTACTCAGCGTTCTCAGTTGGCATCTTGAATTTTGCAAAGGGCAACTTTATTTACTTAAAGGACTTTAATAAAATTATTTTGTATGTCTCCTCTGAATTTGCAAATTGCAAGGGACACTGGTTATGGAAAGTTGTTGGCAATGGAAATGATCTACTCTCCTCTCAATTGGATGAAACACTACAAGTTATCTCTCTATAAAAAGAGGGTGGCCGAGAGAAAGGAGCTCATACAATTCAAAAGGAAGAGAAGATGCAGGTGTTCACCGAGTTTATGGAAGCGTATAACCAAAAGATGACTTTTTCCTCCCAAAGTATTTATCTAATTTGTGGTATTCATTTTATTAATTTGGATCACTATAGCTGATGATTAATTGATTATCATGTTTATTGTTATGCTTGTTGTTAATTAAACTTCACGGATAGTGAGGTAGGTGAAGCTCAATCAATGCCTCAATCATGATGTCATTACAAGGATTTACGTAAGTTAAATTTATATTTTCTTAAATTTGATGTTATTTTGTTTTATTTATCAATATAACCATATAAAATGCAATAAGATCTTTTTGTTATGTTTTGTAGGTGCATGACACGATGGTCGCATGTATACTTCATTTATGGTGCTACTTGAGAAGAGTCTTTCATGTCTTTTTGTAAATGTTAAACAACTTATGAGAAGTTTTATTTGAAATTGGAAGCATGATGTGGATGTATTATTTTATCATTCCGTGAAACATTATGTTATTGTAACACTTTTGTTAAAGCTTAGAATATATGTGGATGTATTATTTTAGCAATTAATGAAGGTGATAGACGATCCGGTACTGCTCTAAGACAAATAATGTCACTAACAAATTATTTCTCATATTTATTTTGTTCATGGAACCTAATATCTGTTTTTGTTGTTTTCATAGGTGAGAGATAACCATTTTCAAAAGAAAAAAGGTGAGAGAGATAACAGTAGTGTGGCAGACGGATGAATTTAGACGTCATAAGGCTACAATTGACGAAGCTATAGTTTGTAAATTAACATAAATTAAAATTTTATTCTGCTATTTCTGGCAATTATAGTAAAGATCTGCATGTATTTTTGAAAGCCTTGGCCCAGCTATGTTGATGTTGACTACATTGATGTTTTACATTATAATGGTGTATTGTATAATAATAAGCTAGTGATACACCTTCGTGTTTCTGTTTAGCAAACACCACCAGATGGTTCCCTTATTTTTCTAATAAATCCAATTCCTTTGGGTTCTTCCCTTGTTTCATTGCTCCGTTATGGTGTGGAGTCCCCTTTTGTTGGCAGCCTGAATTATGTCTTCTTTTGAGTATTTATAGTTCTGGGTAATTGTGTTTTAGCAAATAATTCTTATCCTTGTTGTATCTTCTTTTGTTTCTCTTTTTTATCAGGTTTGTATTCAACATGACTCAACTTGCACTCTCAGCTAGTTTATTCTGAGGCAGGTTAGTAGTACACATGCTCAATATGACCCTTTGTATTTTACTTTGCTGAAGCATGATTTTCATACATGTGCCCCAATCTTGAAGCTGCCGTGTGTGACGAATTTTGGATCGTAGATTTGGTGGGCCTCCCTCAAGTACATTGCATCTGATCATAAATTAAGGATGAATAGGTCCTTGATTTGTCACTTGGGTTGTATACGATAATGTATATTGTCACTAGGGTTGCCAACTGACAATGTACATTGTCACTTGGGTTGCAAGCGATAATGTACATTGTCACTTGAATTCCCAATCGACAATGTACATTGTCACTTGGGTTGCCAACCGACAATGTATATTGTCACTTGGGTTGTCAACCGACAATGTACATTGTCACTTGGATTTCCAACCGATAATGTACATTGTCACTTGGGGCGACAATGTACATTGTCACTTGGATTCCCAAGCGACAATGTACATTGTCACTTGGATTTTTAATACATTGTCACTTGAGTTGCAATCGACAATGTACATTGTCACTTGGGTTCCCAACCAACGATGTATATTATCACTTGGATTCCCAACCGACAATGTACAATGTCATTTGAGTTCCCAACCGACAATGTACATTGTCACTTGAATTGCAACTAACAATGTACATTTTTACTTGGGTTGTCAACCGCCAATGTACATTGTCATTTGAGTTGCCAACCGACAATGTACATTGTCACTTGGGTTGCTAAGCGACAATGTACATTGTCACTTGGATTCCCAACCGACAATGTACATTGCTACTTGGGGTTACAACCGACAATGTACATTGTCACTTGGGTTGCAATCGACAATGTACATTGTCACTTAGGTAGCAACCGACAATATACATTATCACTTGGGTTATCAACCGACAATATACAATATTATCACTTGGGTTGCCAATCGATAATGTACATTGTCACTTGGGTTCCTAATCAACAATGTACATTGTCACTTGGGTTACAATCGACAATTACAACCGACAATGTACATTGTCACTTGGGTTGCAATCGACAATGTACATTGTCACTTAGGTAGTAACCGACAATATACATTATCACTTGGGTTACCAACCGACAATATACAATATTATCACTTGGGTTGCCAATCGACAATGTACATTGTCACTTGGATTTCACATTGTCACTTGGGTTTCAAGCGACAATGTATATTGTCACTTGGGTTACCAACCGACAAAGTACATTGTCACTTGGGTTACCAACCGACAATGTACATTGTCACTTGGGTTCTCAACCGACAATGTATATTGTCACTTGGGTTGCATACGACAATGTACACTGTCACTTGGGTTCCTAAGCGACAATGTACATTGTCACTTGGATTCTCAACCGACAATGTACACTATCACTTGGGTTGCATTCGACAATGTACATTGTCACTTGGGTTCCCAACCGATAATCTACATTGTCACTTGGGTTCTCAATCGACAATGGGTTCCCAACCGACAATGTACATTATCACTTGGATTTCCAACCAACAATGTGCATTATCACTTGGGTTGTCAAATGATAATGTACATTGTCACTTGAGTTGTTAACCGACAATGTACATTGTCACTTGGATTTCCAACCGATAATGTACATTGTCATTTGGGTTGCATTACATTGTCCCTTGGGTTGTCAGGCGACAAAATTTAGTATTAATTCAGATTTAAGGTAATTGAACCCTCTCGATTGATACGTAGTCGATAATTTAACCGTCTCGCTTAATACGTAATTTTTAAAGGATAAATTCTGCTTTATTTGATAACAAAAATAGGTAAAAGTATTGACAAAACGTGTGAAATTAACTCAATTTTGTACCCCTTAAATTTCTACTTATCTTTGTAATTTAAGATTATGTTCAATGATATGCATCAACCCTTGTTGTACCATGGTTAAAATAACCACAAATAAAATAAAGGTTTTATTGGAATATTTAATATTTTATCTTGGATATGAATGAAATTTTAAATTATACAATAGGTATATAAAAGGGTATTTTTGGTTTTTTATCAACTTTAAAACTGTTAAAGGGAATTTTTAGAATATTTAATATATTTTGTGGGATATGAATGAAATTTTAAATTATACAATAGTTATATAGAAGGGTATTTCTAGTTTTTTATTAACTTTACAACCACTAAATGGTATTTTTGAAATATTTAATATTTTTATTGGGATATGAATAGAATTTTAAATTATAAAATACTTATATAGAAGGGTATTTCCAGTTTTTTATTAACTTTAAAACCGTTAAAGGGTATTTTTTAAAATAATTAATATTTTTTTTTGGGATATGAATTGATTTTTAAATTATACAATAGTTATG
The DNA here is from genome assembly GCA_019845555.1 of Aristolochia fimbriata. NCBI lineage: Eukaryota > Viridiplantae > Streptophyta > Magnoliopsida > Piperales > Aristolochiaceae > Aristolochia > Aristolochia fimbriata. The sequence goes on from CM034082.1 coordinate 7,068,954, forward strand.
TAGAAGGGTATTTCTGTTTTTTTATTAACTTTTAATATTTTTTCTAGGATATGAATGGAATTTTAAGTTATACTCTTCTACATAAGTACTTTTAATATATGTGCGGACTCACGGTGAGGCGCGAGCGCACGGAAGATATGGAATAACCCTATCTTGATCCAACATTAATTCAATGACGAGATGATTTGGAAGAAGAAATGCTAGGGGAGAATTCTCAACAAAATCAGAGCATACCGGGAGTTAATTTAGCCAAGCAGTCTGGGCCCATTTCTTCCTTTTTTTTTCATTTCTTCCGCCTTTTTCATGTCTACTACTTTGTTTTGATTTTAGGACTTGGGTTATATATATAACCCTTGATGTCCTGGGCAATAGTTCAGGTGGTCTTATCCGTCGTTGCGGGAGATCTCAGTTTAGAGTCTCCATAACAGTGATGAGAGTCACACAACAGTCATTGTACGTAATTACACACACTCTCTAGTCCAAATCTTATTGATCCCTTGAATTCATTTTTTTATTAAATGGATTCTGATTCAGATCCCTCTAAAAAAACCAAAAACAATAAGATTTTCTCAAACCCGCACAAAATGGGCTTGGGCTTGGGCTTGGGCCCGTGTTGAATCCTCCATGGATACCATATCATCAAAGGGCCAACTAAATGATATTATTAATGTGCCTCATCTCAAAGGAACAACTCCCGTTTCGCCACGCGTCTCCAGAAAGTGTAGGAACTTGCCTCTGAAATTGTGCCCCTCCCCTCCCTCCCCTATTCTCGACATTCTTTATGTGAAAAAAAGAGTTTCTTCTTTTGAGTCTGTTGGCCTTTATTTATAGTTTCACAGATAGATCATAGATGAAGAGACTTGAAAAAAGCTACACTTTTTAAAACTGCAACCTTTGGTCTGGTTCGAATGTGTGGTGCATATATATTTCGCCAGCTCTGGACAATCGGATTGAATCGAGTGACTGCTCTACTTTATTTCAATCCATGGCTCAATTAATAATGGCGGGATCCATATACAACAACAGAATCACGAAGCTAGTATTTCAAAACAGAATTTTCCTGTGTTTGTCGGCGGAAGAGGAAACAGATGAACTCTCCACTTTCCAGTTTCCCCACACCGCGAGGAGAGCGAAGTCACCGTAAAAGGTGACTACACATGGCTTTGGAAGATTTTCAATCCCGGTCTGGTCCATATATATATATATATATATCTCAGCGTCTTCTCCAGCGGCATTATGATGGTAGATTTCATACAAACAAAACCGAATATGCGGTGGTGGCACATCCGTATATGATGATGTGCTCGAATGACGGCCTTGTCGTTGCCAAAACATTCGCGCGAGAAATCTGTAAATCCGAATTGTATTACATAAAAGTTTTACCTAAATCTTCGTTGTTTTGGCTGTTCCTACTTCCCCGGTGATTCAGCGGTAGCTGTAGTAGTTTATTTTTATTTTTATTTTTTAATTTTTGGAATTTCCTTGATAGCAGTCGGCAGTCCTGCTTACGCTACTCCGGATTTTCTGCCGTGTGACTTCAGTCGTCTCTTCGTCTGTCTGTGTTTGGAATGTTTGCTTGGAGACTCGAGGAATCTTAGTGGAAGTATTTTACGTGATTCGATGATTTTTGTTTCCTCCTAGATTGTCCGACTTTGGTGTTTCTCTCTGCGGGAAGAAAAATGGAAGTTTTAGAGATCGTCCGTATTCTCCGCTGTTTAACTCTTCGGGACGCCGCAGCTACGACTGCCACTGGCGTTTGGATGTAGTTTTGAGGGTTTCGCGTGGAGCTCTGGGATTCGAATTCTGATTCCCGGATTGGTTTCTTTGGGAGGAAAACTTTGCTATTGCTGCAAGGCGGTTTTTTCCTTTGCTGGGTAATGATTCTTATGACCGGTGGAGTGTATCGTGACTTCTACTGGATTTGAGTTTGCAAAGCCCCGCGCGTGCTCACCGACTAGACTCTCTAGTACTTCGATTGACTGTTAGGTTGCTATCTGGCACAAAACGTGAACCGAGCTCGCGAGCATCGTCTTTGCGCCGCTTTGTCGTTTCTTCAGTATTCTCGGCGCCGATGTTAATCAGAACTGGACCTTCCGCGTTCTGATGCGTGCGATTTGAAATTGCGTAACTGCTCAAGTGAGATGGAAAGAAACCGTTTGGGAGGAGTATCTGCAGACCACCTGGAGGTGGAAACAGGGGACATGCGTGATAACGCTTCGCCTTCTGGTGTAAAAGCCGATTTGCTGGACGCCGAACAAGTAACTCCATCTCTTATGGGGCGCCCCTTGCATCACTCTGCTGCTGTTAGAGACTATAGAACGACAGTCTCCAAGTCCGGCGCTGCGGGTGCTTCGTCTCTTACTCCTGGTTTGTTTTTCTTTACTTCTTCTGTGCCGTTGCTACTCTCCGTAAGCGACCTGCGAAAATGCGTTGAAATTTCACAGAAGATTTTTGCGAAGTAGACGGTAGTCTGAATATGTTTTGTTTGCTTCATTTCACACTGCTCTTGGCCACGTTTTACCTCGTTTGAGTTTAGCCTGGGCATGTTATGGTTGATCGTGGATCTCATTATTGGCAGGTTTGGCACACTCCAAAACCGCTCCAGCGAGAGCCACTGTTTACGAAGATGTAGGTTTGGAAGGTCAAGGACAAATTTTACCGCGGTCTAAGACAGAGAAGAAAGGGACTCTAAAGTATGATCTGAAACTTGATCGGCTACCCGAACGTGAAAAGGTATATACAGATTTAGTATTTTTACAGTAGTTCTAACCGTAGCTTAAATAACTGCTAAAAACTGCGCCTGCATTTGATCAGGTATTTTCATATTCCTGAAAGTGTATTTGTTTCATGTACGTCCTTATTCCCTAACTACCAATCACTTCCTTGATGTATGTGGCCGCAGAAAGAGCTCATTGAGAATTTAATCAGAATTCAAAATGATGGTACTGTAGCGGTTGATGTTAGTCGAAGTGCATCAGTGGCATCAGAACTGTTAGAGCTTGATTCTGTTGGCATGAAACACACGGAGAATGAGGAAATTGATTATGAAACTGACAGATCTGTTCCAAAACTGAAAATTGCAATACTAGTAGTTGGAACTAGAGGCGATGTTCAGCCTTTTTTAGCAATTGCCAAGAGATTACAGGCATGAATTTGTTTAATTTTTTTCATTTATGCTTGCTTTTTTTTCTATTCGCATTTTGTTGGTCTGATCTTACTATTTAAATCTGACTTCCATGAGTTAGGACCATTGGCAAATAAACAAATAAGTGCTCATGAAACAGATGCAACAACACATTGTGCGACTTAGAATCTCATTGACTCTATCACATAGTGCTATTGCCTATATTTTGATTGCCGCTTCACATAAAACATTTTTTAAACAATATAAAGTCAAATAGATCCTCAATGTGGTCTGAGATGTATATTCACTGACTTTGAAAAAGATACATTTTATACTGAGCACTAAGAGGATTGGTGAGCCTCCCCAAGATACAATAGACTTAGCTCACTCAGGGGTACACTATAGTGATTTCACACAGACTCTTTGCAACTAAATTGTGAATGTTTATTAGGATTAATCACAAACTCTTTCGAAGATAGAACCTCCGCTTCTTTTGAGAGCTAAGTAAATTGCTCTCCGCACTTTCATCCTTGTCCTAAGTTCTATTTATAGAGCTCCTTGGGCATTATCTGAAAAATCCCCAGGATCTCAAATCTTGATTTGATGGTTCAGACTTGTAATTCATTCTATCTAAAAATTTGTAACTGTCTAATTCAGATCTAAGCATTGATTCTTAGCCGGGAATGGTAGGAGCATTGAGTTTTGGTGCGATCGCTGGCTCCTCTAGCTGCCATTGCAGCTGGCTCTGCCTTTATCTTTTCAGTCTCCCTAGGAACCCCTCCTTTTTGGTAGTGGATGTTCTTAATGGTGGCAATTGTTACTCAATGCTGGAATTATATTATCTCTTTGGAGCTTCGGGGTTGTTTTGAAGATATCAGTTGCCATGTTTCTGCCTTTTAGAGCTATTATTTGTTGCCATAGTTGTACGGTGAGATGATTGGATCCAGTAGTCCCCAAGGGATGTTCTCTGTTCTATTGCACATTTTGAGTTTATCTTCCCTTTGCCAACGATCGATGTTGCTAGTACTGCTAGGTTGCTCTCTGCCCCCTTTTTTTTTCCTTTTATTTATTTATTTATTTATTTATTTATTTATTTTTGTTTGTGTGTGTGTGTGTGTGTTTAGAGTGCTCTCTAGAAAAAGATCATCTCACGGGACGCCCACAGGGTGGGAAAAATTGCTCTTCCATCCTTTATCTGCCTCTTTGTGGTTTTGATTTCGAGATTGTTGATCCCGTTTTGATTCAATGTTCCTTCTCCTGGAGTATTTGGTGTAAGTTTGATGTAAATTTGAGTTCTCTCTCGTCTGTCTTCATTGCTTTCAGACTTAATTGATCATCTCAAGCCCCTTTTCTTGCAGCAGATGCCTGTAAGATGATGGAAGCATGCTGGCATTCATCTTCGGTTTTATTTAGGAGGAACTTAAGCTGAGGGTCTTCCAGTCCCATCCTCATGGTTGGGATCCAACTAGTTCATTCTATCATGGATTGCATTGTCCTATGGCTTTGCACCTTGAGAGACTTTGCTGATATGATGGATCTAAGCTTCACTCCTTTTGGCTGGCGATTCCTTACCTCTGTAGACCTCCTCATCCTTGGACGATATCATGGTTTCCTAACATCAAGTTAAATTCAGTGGTTCCTCATTCAGCAATCCAGACCCTTTGGGTTTTGGGGTATCTTCCGAGACTCTAAAAGGGTCGCACTTTCCTCTTCAATGAGTGCATTGGGTAACTCTACTACTGTTAAGGTGATGGGTGGCTGCATGAGCTGAGAATCGTTCGTTGTAAATGGATTTGTATCACTGTTCAGACAATTCCTTGGCTGATGCAAGCTAGGGAGGGGGTGTCCCTCCAATCCGTTGTTGTAAGTGACCCCCTGGGATTAGCTGTGCTGCTGTATTTATAAAAGAACACTTTCAGAAAAGAAAATGAGAAGGTTCTCCTCAAGCGCTTACCCTCACATGCTGGCAATGTGATTCACAACTATCATTGGCTTTTGATTGCCACCTTATTCACATGTAGATTATGTCTTCGGCTTCCAAGATCATGATCCTCCCAACTATCATCTTGATTTCTTTGATGAGATTAAAGACAATGGTCAATCTAGGCATATTAGCTGACAGCATATACCATGATAAGCATATGGTTTGGTGGACAGGCTTGCTAGAGAGGGCGTGACACATCAGCCTTGCTGTTGGTCCATATCTATCTATTTGTCTTGACAGTCTTGGGCTGAGTTGTTGTTAGAGCCTTACCCTCTTTTTGTGCCTTTTTAGTTGTTTTTATGGTGGTTGTATTTTCTCTTTCACCTCACATGTACCTTCCTCTTCTGGACTCTTAATGAAATTCTTCTTGCTTTTCTGAAAAAATACTTCCGGACTTTTTTTTTTGAGAGCCAACAGGGAAGTAGTCATTGACAGATCCAAATGAAAATCAGTACAAGATGTGTGTATGTGTGTTGGGGGTGGGTGGGTGGGGGGGGAGGGGGGGGGGGGGGGGGGGTGGGCACTTGTATTTGAAAAATTGTTTCCTGTCGCCATTTGCTAAAAAAAATTGTGTTGGGGGAAATCTTTGTGGCTACACATGAAGGACTTTGTCATATCTGTCTCGGCAATGGTAGAATTATGAAAATGAAGAATGAACTAGTAAGCTTTGTCTGTCACCATGATGAAACAGGTCCTAATTTTTGACTTCTAACATTATTAGTTATCTTCACTTTAAAAAAATGGTCATGTTTTGGTCAGGACAGAATCTATGTTTTGCATTGAAAAGAATAATGAAGCTTTATGTGCTGATCACCAGTTAATGGGATCCTGTTTGTCATATTTTCATGTGAATTATATAAAAACTTGAGTATCTATATTATTTTGCCCCTAATTTTATTCTTCTGATCCTTTATATTTCAGGAATTTGGACATATTGTAAGGCTAGCAACACACAGTAACTTCCGCGTTTTTGTGAAGTCAGCTGGTGTGGATTTTTTTCCATTAGCCGGTGACCCTCGGATTCTTGCTGGATGTAAGAGGTCACAATTCTTAAGGATGACTGTCAAACTAGCTTATTTTCCATTAGGTCCTGATTTGAATAGTTGCTAATATAGGCTTAGTAGTATTTTTTAATGGTTTATTAATTTTCATTGTTGAAAATAGTCTACTTTTTTCTGTTTTCCTGGGGTAAGTTTCATTTGAGGATTCCGGCTGCATGTCAGTATTTCCTGGATTTTATAAATATCTCTTTTTATCTTTTCTGTATGTGTCTGAATGAATATCTTGTTTTCCTTGATGTATTTGGGTTTTCAGTATCTGGGGTAATTTTTCTTGTTGTTATTTGAAAAAAGGATTGTGGGAGTTCATTTTTTGAAGACCTAAGATGCACAAGCATCCAGGTCTTGATTGCATTTATTTGAAGCTAAGTCCAGTATGTTAGGCCTGGTTGCTGTTGCATGTTGCAAGAATAGGAAGAGCTTGTCAATCTGTTTTCTTTCCTTTGGTGTGTAATTTCTGAACTGTCAGGAAAGTTAATGTCTATCCTTTGCATAACAGAAACTTTTGTTTGTCACACTCTCTTCTTCATCTTCTCTCTTTCCCTCTCTTTCTCTCTATCTTATGCATTACTGTCAAAATGTGATCAATTACCAGTGTGATTGGAAAACTTGGAGTTCTGTTATTTAACAATATGTCATGTTTGTTTCCTTGGATTTTACACTAAAAGGTTGTGATCGGTGCCTTTGTGTTTCCATTGGTGTTTCGATATGCTCTGTGTGCTATGTCAATGATGACATCCAATTTACTGGGGGAATTGTTATAATATACTGAGCAAACCCTTTTCATGTGTGTTTCGTTGTTATTGTTCAGGTTATTTTGTTTTTCCTTTTTCTTAATTGTGCATTTTCGGTTTTTCTTTTCATGAAATTTTCAGTTTACTAGAAAAAAACAAAATCCCTTTTCTATTCACTTTCACCATTGTTGTGCTTGAGTTGATGCGAGCACCATTTCTTGGTTGTCCATGGACAAGAAAATTTTGTGACTGCTCTAGAACTTTTTGTGTCTCTGAGTTGCTTCCACATGTAAACATATGATGTTAGACAATAGTAACTATATGCATTTCAATTAATAGAATCTTCGCATGGGTTAATAAACTTGAGGATACAAGGAGTTTCAACGATAGGTTAAAATTTGCCTCCACAGGTGTTGTCTCACGTGTTGTGCTCTGAAGTTTTTATGAATTTTTAATATGTTTGCAACTATTTATTCCGTCAACAGATATGGCAAGAAATAAAGGTTTTCTACCTTCTGGACCATCTGAGATATCTGAACAAAGAAAGCAGCTTAAGATGATCATAGATTCTCTTCTTCCAGCATGCACAGAACCTGACTTAGAAACGGGTGTTCCTTTTAGAGCTCAGGCAGTTATAGCAAACCCTCCTGCTTATGGTGAGTTCCAGCTTTAAGATTTGGCCTGAAATTCAACAATGATTTACCCTTTCATATTGTTATGTTCACAAGAAGTCATTTGTTTAAACATGCCAGATTTGTATGCTATCATGTCTAGTTGATATTTCTTGTTGTTTTCCATTGCCTTTTTCTTGTACTGCAACACAACTTGAAATCAAGCACTTGTTTTGGTGTTGCATTCTTGTTTTCGTGATTAACTAGTGTCTAAATTCTTCTGCAATTTTTATTTCCATTCCCCTAGAAATAAGATAAAAAATTGCCATTGATTATGCATGCAGGACATGCACATGTTGCCGAAGCGCTTGGTGTTCCTCTTCACATTTTCTTCACCATGCCTTGGACGTCAGTATAGTTTGACCTTGTCGTCTATTAGTAGATCCTCTTTTTATTTCTTTTAATGAAGAGCAATTTCCTTCAATTTCGTAATTCCATTCCCTTGTTGAGAATTGCTGTCTTCTTTGATGAATTTATTCGGCTAAAGTGTTCCATTATTTTTGTATAAAAAATTGCATACTCTACTCAGCTGAAGCAAGTTGGGCCCTGTCAATGAGGGCAACAAGCTCAAAATTCTTGGGATATACCCTTTAGGATAATACTTTTGTTGTCATTAAAGAGAGTTTGATACATTTTCCAAGATTCTCATAGCAATAAGTGTTTTTTTTTAAATTATTTTTTGAGGTAATTGAGAAGAAGTAAAACTCCAAATTACAAGGAATGAAACTAATAGAGAAACAAAACCAAAAGATAACAAGCAAGCCTCTCTTTTGAACATGCTGGCAATTAAGATGTCTAATATAACTTATAACCTGTGTCTCGTCATGAAGCTTTAGATGGCAGCCAGTTGGAGGTTTGTTCCAAGAACTAAGATATGTCCACTTCTGAGATCCCCTTTGACTGTAATCAGATGGAGGATAACCTTTGGTTGAATGGTCTGAGACCTTGAAGAAGCTCTATGAGCTCAGCTGCCATTGAAACACAGTGCCCAAAGGGAGCAGAGGATTGAAGAAGTATTCTGGGAATTCACATCACTCTTTCTCCATCTATTGGGCCAAGCTACCCAGGTTTCCCATTGAGCTGCTTTTGAGCGTGAGCCAATTGTTAGGAGGTGGTGACCATGCAATTGGTATCCTCAATGTCAACGGAGCTAGTTGGACTTGTTATACATTCAGTTCTCATAATGGATACATTATAGGATCGAAATCCTTTTACCTATCTAATTTATTCTGCTTTGGATATTGATTCCAGTCTACTACTTTTAGATGCCAAAAAATACATCTACCTACATCTAAAATTAGTAGGTTCTCTCACAAATGTTTTTGACCAGAAAAATCAGTTGCCCTCATGTAAGCTGTTAAAGATTGTCATTACACTCTCTCTCACATCCAAGCTTGCACATAACAGGCCTGAGCCAATAATTAATATGTCCAATTTACCCGGAATTACAGGCTATTTTGAAACAAAGTACTTTCTTCTTGATGGGTGTACCGTTGACATAGATCCAATTTTATAATTCTCGTCTATATCTCCTGTTCTGAATGGGTATCAAGATGCCTCTATGCGGAGAGAGACCACAAACTCTCAATGGAGCAGGTAACAATTGGGTCTGACATATGGGCCTGCAAAATCTCTATAGAAATATACAAAACTTGGATCTCATTTTAAGGTGCCCACACCCAAATTGAGGAGAACAACTCACACTAATACCATGTGCATGATTGAACCCAGTTCTACCCCAAAATAGTTAGTCATTTAGGTGGCCTTAATCTTATAACACAATAGTCCGGTTAAAAAAAAATCTTATAACACAATAACATGATTTTGTTCTTTTGGAGGAGAAAAGTTTACTCACTTCATAACTTTGGATGGCTGATTTACCTCATCAAGATCACTTGAATAATAGGATTATTTCAAGATTCTTGAGTGCTTTCTACTGTAGGCTTAACTTTTAGAGGAGATAACTTTGAGATAATGATGCAGCTTCTTACATATATATTTGATAGGCAGGCCAACACATGAATTTCCTCACCCGTTAGCTCGTGTTTCACAGACTGCTGGTTATCGGGTATATTCTTTACTCTGATGAGTGCCTTTTAATTGGGTTGATTTTTAATTTTGGTTGACTATTTTCCTTTATGCAATGCAGCTTTCTTACCTTGTTGTTGATTTGATTATATGGTGGACCATTAGAGGATTCATAAATGACTTCAGGAAAAGGAAATTGAGCCTTCCTCCAATTGCATATTTTAGTACATATCATGGATCGATATCTCATTTGCCAACAGGATACATGTGGAGTCCTCACCTTGTGCCTAAGCCTATTGGTATGATATGAATGTACTAGTTATAGCTGGTACTTCATTCCTCTTGTATTAGATTTGAATAAAAAGAAATTTAATATTGTTAGATTTACTGTTTTTTCCAATTAACTTATCTCACATTGATCCAAGTTCATTTCATGAAGCTGCAAGATTTGTTAAAATTTGAAATTCAATTAGCTCTGTCTCCATGAACGTGGAGCTTCATTACAACCTTTTTCTGTATTTTATAAGCTTCGCCCTTTTCTAAACTTTTTTTAAAATCATCATTTTCCGTATTTTCATAAGTCATGAAACTGTTCCTTCTTTATTTTGTCTTTATATGCATATGATAATGTACTAGTGACAGTAATATTTTATATAACTTGGTTCTTTCTCAAAATTTGGAATAATCCTGCGTAGCAGCAATGTTACATTTTGTATTCTTTGCATTCCGATGACTGCAAGCCTTGAGATGTATAATTACTTAAGTTGGTCATATGCTCCAGACATGGAAACTATGCCTTTCAGTTTTGTGCAATTATTCAGATGTGAACTGAAGAGATTCAGCCAACAAAATGGATCTTTCTCGCATTAGATAGTAGTCGTTAGTTACAAATTCCTCTCTCTCTCTCTCTCTCTCTCATTTTCTTCCTCTTCCTCTCTCTCATTTTCTTCCTCTTCCTCTCTCTCATTTTCTTCCTCTTCCTCTCTCTCTCATTTTCTTCCTCTTCCTCTCTCTCTCATTTTCTTCCTCTTCCTCTCTCTCTCATTTTCTTCCTCTTCCTCTCTCTCTCATTTTCTTCCTCTTCTCTCTCTCTCATTTTCTTCCTCTTCCTCTCTCTCTCATTTTCTTCCTCTTCCTCTCTCTCTCATTTTCTTCCTCTTCCTCTATTTTTCTCATTTCTTCATTTCTTCCTCTTCTCTCTCATTTTCTTCCTGTTTCCTCTCTCTCTCATTTTCTTCCTCTTTCTTCTCTCTCTCATTTCTTCCTCTTCTCTCTCTCATTTTCTTCCTCTTCTCTCTCTCTCTCTCATTTTCTTCCTCTTCCTCTTCCTCTTCCTCTTCCTCTTCCTCTCTCTCTCATTTTCTTCCTCTTCCTCTTCCTCTTCCTCTTCCTCTTCCTCTTCCTCTCTCTCTCTCTCTCATTTTCTTCCTCTTCCTCTCTCTCTCTCTCTCATTTTCTTCCTCTTCCTCTCTCTCACTCTCATTTTCTTCCTCTTCCTCTCTCTCTCTCTCATTTTCTTCCTCTTCCTCTCTCTCTCTCTCTCATTTTCTTCCTCTTCCTCTTCCTCTTCCTCTTCCTCTTGAGATATCACCTTTTTCTAAAAAATGGATGTGTACATGTATTTCCTGTGAGAGCATATTGGAGCTGACAAGTGTTAGCTACCCATGGGATGAGACCAATCATCCTACCTTAAAATTCTTTTCTAACTTGTCTTGTTTGTTACTATCATCCAATACCAGGTATGTTTGCTTTTATTGCATTCTGATGAGTTATAGATTTTGCAGATTGGGGTGCCCATGTAAATGTTGTTGGATTCTGTTTCTTAAATCTTGGCTCCAAATATGAACCTCAAAAACAGTTTGTGGAATGGATTCAGAAAGGGACAAAGCCTATTTATGTCGGTTTTGGTAGCATGGTATGACCATTTAGATACTTGGGAAAACTTCAAGCAGATCTGTTGTTAAGTGTTACTTGTTTTCTTAATACTTTTGTCTTGCAGCATGTACTTTATATGGATTTAAGATTGTTACAATTTCTCTTTTTTAAATTAGTTTTTGTCTTCCTGGTGTTGTATTTTTTGTTTAATCTTAGAATGTACTTGACTATATGTCAATTTTTTCTGTAGATTAATTATTGCAAAATGAAAAGTAGTATCATAATGACTAAAAATGTATCTCTCCTAAGCTCTTCCATCTTATGCAATATCATGCTAGCAACAATGTGCTGCACAAGTTCCTTGATGATTTCTGTCTTTGCTTGACATGGTGTGATTGTATGATGTTTTTCTAGTTGGTTTTGTGTAAAGGTCTTTGTGCTATGTTACAAAAAGCATGAGCCTTTACAAGAATACCCCTCACATTTATGACAATTACTCCCTTTTTCTTCTTCAAAAAGTACTTGTAGGGAAAAGTTTCCTACACATAAGTGTAGGAGATCTTTTCCCTATATATATATATATATTTATATATATATATATATCAACTTATTATGGAAACATACTGCAACTGTGGAAAAAAAGGATAAAATAAATATTAGAATCTACTGACAGCACATTTAAACTGGAAAACACATGATAATTTCTTTTATGATGAAGCTAGCATTCTGTATACTTAAAATAGTAGCAAACGTGGGATTTGACATGAAAGAATCTCAAATTACTAGGAGAATGGTTCAAACATGCTGTGGTATTGATACTCGTGAGGTAAATTTGGCATTATACAGCATTTCTTCATAATGAAATGATATAAATTTTCAAAAAAAAAAAAAAAAAGAGTAATTTATGTTGAACTGGGTAAACGGATGTATATTATATGTGTTTTTTGGTTGAGACTATTTTTATGCTCTTTTGATGAAGTGCATGTGTTCCATGGCATACAGTTAATTTGGAAAGGCTCCAATGATGATTTACTTCATATGCTAATAAGAGAGGAATTTTTTTGTTTGCAAATTTGTCATCTCTGATTTGGATAATTCTTGTCATGCTTAGCCTCTTGAAGATGCTGAACAGACCACAACAATAATCCTGGCGGCATTACGAGATACAGGTCAGCGTGGTATAATTGACAAAGGCTGGGGTGATCTTGGGATCTGTAAGTTCATATTTTTCCTTAAGGGACATTCATCAATCTTTGTTCACTATGTTTGTTCTAAAAAAAAACTGGTGACTTGACTTCTCAGCATGAAATGTTCTGCAATTTTTATGCTATTTTTTGGTTCAGCTAGTCTCCTTCAATAAAAAGTTTTCTACATCCTGTAGTCAAGTGGCTAGCTGATCAACGATATGAAGTTTCTCACTTGAGTGACTGTCGGTGTGGGACAAGGACATATTTCCTTGTTCTAAGGGTGTTTGTCCCCGATAAGTTTTACCAGGTTATATAATTCATATTATGTCTTTGAGTTTAATAAATAGAGTTTTATTACCTTTTTTCTCTTCCAAAATGCTACAAGCAACTGGATCTTAGGAGTAGGAATATCTAAACAGTGAAATATGTAAGTTATCTATATTATGCTTTACTTTATGTATCGATATTGGTTTTAAGAGCTAGCAAAACACTTTGGCAGTTCAAAACAAAAATTGCTATATACGCTGGTCTAGCGGAGGAGTACATGATTGGTATGGATTAATCAGTTTCTTGATATGCATCGGGATTGTTATTCATGGATGAAAAGCATACTGCATCATCTTTCAATTATGGAGCACAGATGTTAAATAGGAAACTAGCAGCTGGTGCAGATAATACTGAAGTTAAATGAAAAGAAGCTAGAAGAGTATAATATTGTAGTGTTATGTCATCATAATACTATCTTTTGTTTAATTTAAGTCCTAGAACCAAGGGGCTTGTTGGATTCCTATTCTGTTCTTTCATTTCATGGTGAGCTTAGCAAAAAGCAATGCTGCTTTTGTGTAATTGTTCCAAGAATCCATTTTCTTGGATGGTGCTTTTGGTGCCTACTCTGATGTCATTATTCTCTAGCATTTGTCCCGTTGTAACTAGCTTTTATTCTGCACATTGCAGTTCAGGAAGCACCTGACAATGTCTTCCTGCTAGAGGACTGCCCTCATGATTGGCTATTTCCTCAATGTTCTGCAGTGGTATGTAGAGCTTATCTGTGCATAAATTCCTTTATGTTGAGCTTAGGTGGAAGTAAGCTCTTACTTGGAACAATTATTAGCTTCATACTATAATTTTTTTCTCCTATTTATGTGTTTTAAAGTATGAGTTGTTCAGTTTGGTGTATTAAATGGTACTCAATTGGTGTACAAAATGGTACTGAATTGGTGTACAAAATGGTACTGAATTGGTGTACGAAATGGTACTCTCATTGTTGAACTTATTCATCACCCTAAAACACAAGAACAGGAATCTGGTGAAACTCATGTGAAGCTCTAATAGGATCAGGTGTAACTTGATAGAGTAATGCATGCCTTCTACATCTCTGATGACTCGCTTTGTATACGTAACCAGAGTAATCTCGTTGCTGTTTCTGAAAAACAGTGAGAACACTTTCATCTTTTGGAAAACATGTTCATAAACTGTAGTAATGTCTCAATCTATTTCATTGGTTTTATGCTGCTCTGGTTTGGAAAACACTTACATGTTCTTAATTTGAAAAGAATGTGAGAAGCTTCACAAATTGTGATGTGACTATTTAATGAAGTAACAAAAACTTTTAATTTATTTTGTAAAAAGCTCTTCTTACGTTACATATATAGCCTGATAATGTAGTTTGACAAAACTTCGTTTCTAACCATGTACTTGTGAGGGTTAGTGCAGTAGCTGGGGAGTTTGTAGTGGGAGGCCTCTGCTTCAAGTCTCCCTAATGGCATGGGGCAAGGGAGGGTGGAGCTTCTATTATCTATGTTAGCATACTATTTTTTTTTATTTCTTTTTAAAACAAAATTATGTACATGTGATATTTGATCTCCTTTATTTAAGTTTTGGCTCTTCTTTATACTGGATTTTTTTAAAATTTTATTTGCAGGTGCATCATGGTGGAGCTGGTACTACAGCCACTGGTCTGCGTGCAGGGGTACAATGTTTCTGAGAACATTTTAGTTTTCAATGTTGTCATGTTTTAAGACATTGATTGACCAAAAGTCTTTGGGCATGTATTTCCTTCTTTTTGGGAGTCTTGGAAGTATTCTGACGTTCTGTACATCTTTTCAGTGTCCTACAACTATTGTGCCATTCTTTGGAGATCAGTTCTTCTGGGGTGACAGAATTCATGCAATAGGGGTTGGTCCCGCACCAATTCCAATTGCTTATCTGACCGTTGAAAACCTTTCAGATGCTATTAGATTTATGCTGGAGCCTGAGGTATTTACCTGCGTGGTTTATATTTTACTTTCCTCTGATGCAATTAATCCTATTTTGACATTTTTTTTTTTTTAAATTGGTGTTTCTCCTGTAATTTTAAGTGAAAACTTTGGTATCATAAATTTTTATTGGACGGAAACTGTTGAATAGCTGCGCTGATACATGACTAGTTTAGGATTAGGAAAGTGGGAAATTTATAAGTTATTTGGTGGTGTGATACCTCCGGTTTTAAGATAACCAAGCATACTAGCTCATTTATTAGGGAACGACCTCCTTTGCCCTGTATACAAGAGGTTTAAGTTATCTGGCTCTAGCTACTAATTACACTTTTAAAAACTTATCTGCAGTTTGATCATTACGTTAAAATTGTTTTTTTCTTTCAGGTGAAGCTAAGGGCAATGGATTTGGCCAAAAAGATAGAGAATGAAGATGGTGTTGCTGCTGCAGTGGATGCTTTTCATCGGCATTTACATTTCGAGCTACCGACTACTCCCTCTTCATTGGATGATGACCCTGCTCCTTCAGAGTCCAACCCATTTCAATGGCTTATCAGGTTCCTTCAGAAATGTTGCCATCCATCGTCGTAATCAACCTGAAATTTTTTAGGCATCTCCAGGCCGTTCACAATCAGCAATATATCTTTGTTTAGCAGCTTTATTTATTTGTTTATTTAATTAATTAATTTTAGTTCATGTATATTACTAGGCGTTGGGGTTCTATATTCTTTGATTGTAATTGTTTGTTTGTGCTTGGGTTAATAAGATGTGGTACATTGTCCTCGAAGACCAGTGTTATTCAGCATAAACCAATATAAATTCCTGATGGCTTTCAAAATCTCTTTACTTGTTCATGGCAGGTTTCGACGGTTGGACGGAGTCCGAAGTGGAAGGTTTATTAATATCTTTAGCTCCCACTAACATATATTAGAGTCCGAAGTGGAAGGTTCATTAATATCTTTAGCTCCCACTAACATATATTAGCTCACTGATATTCTGCACAGGAAAGACATCATTAAACACTAACACTTTTTAAAGATCTTAATATCTTTCCACTTGGATTCCATGTAGTTACTGGCGTTCGGTTGCGCATGGACGCCGCACTTGAAGTAAAGGTCGCCATGATTCTTCACCTCCAGCTTCTTCTCTCCGTCCTCTCCATCCACCTGTCGTAGGCGTTCGTCTCCACCGACTCCGATACGTACGTAATACTTGAGCACCCCATCGTACATCTTTATTTATTTTCATTGAATAAATACATCTTTAACCTTTTTTTTTTTAAAATAAAATAAAATAAAAGTCCATGTTTCATTCTAATGCTTGCGTCTGCTTTATCATCCGCTTCTGTGCTCAATCTATTTAAGAACTCGTTTCAACGGCAACCCTCGAAGGACTAAACCTAGTTTCGACGCAGTCAACTGTTAAGCCCTGAAATTAAGGTTACTCTACCTCTACTTTTTAAAAATTTACGTTCATATATATCATGTCATGCTTTCTCCTCTATAATGAAACAAGTGGCAAGAGTAGTATTGATTGCCATTAAATAACAGTGATCAAGATCTGTCATTATCTACCTACTCTTATACTTTAGTTACGTCCCATCTAAGTGATAGAAATTTCTCTTTATCCGGAGAATATTTAGTATGGAAGCCGAAGAGGATCAGTGGATGGAGCCCGATCAAGCCCCCTATTTTTTATTTTTTATTTTTTATTTTTTTATTTTTTTTATTTTTTTCGTTTTGACCTTCCTTCTCTTAACTAATTAATTACATAACCATCATATATAATAACATGTAGCAAAGGTTCACCGTAATTTAATTTCGTTTAAAGAAAACTCTCTATGGGCTTAAGTTGGTCAATCTGGTGTAGCGTGTTTAGATCAAGAAACTCAGGGGGTATCATAACAGGACACGTACACCTACAAACCAAATAATTGAGTGTGGGTGGTTTAATATTTAACTATTTTATAAGAGTTATGAGTAGCTAGGCGTTAGTTGTAACCTAATTTAAGTGGGTTTGGGAGTCTTTGTAATTGAGAGCAATAAATAAGTCCTCCCATATTCGGTTGAAACACACATAGAAGAAAGATTCAAAGATAAGTATGCTTAGAAATTCAGAAAATTTTATCTAAGTTTATTTCTTACTCCTCTTCTTAATTCTTCCTTCTAACTAGGGCTTTATTTTTTGCACCAACACAATGAGTTAAGAAATTAGAGGACTAGTTAAGAAATTAGAGGTCTAAATAATTCATTAAGCTCTCATTAAAGCACTGACTACCACCACGTCTTTTATGAAAGTTTATTTTTGGAAAAAAAAATAGGAAAAAAAAGAAAGAATTAGTGCAATGAGAAAGGGAAGTCATTAAGCTCTCATTAAAGCACTGACTAGCACCGCGTCTTTTCATTTTGCTTTATATACATTCATAAATTCTGGATTTAACACGTCCATCATTTTAGCTTCCAGATTTCTTTGGTGTTTGCTACTTTTTCATAATTTGTTTGAGAGTTGTTTGGTGGTGCTTCTCACCTTTTACATTCCACTACATCTTTCTCTTTGATTGTAACATGAATATCGTCTCAGGAAGCGCGCGTGTGGTGGCTGGACTTCTTGTCCTTCACAGTGGCCAGAGAGAAATACGTGAGAGACACCATTACACTGTACGTACGTTGGAATCCTGTTATGGAGGATTTCTTCCTTTCTCTGGTCTGCCACTCACACAAACAGGGCTAAAAGACTCGACAAATTTGATGCAGTCGAGGGCAAACTAGCTAATGCAAGCAGTAAAAGATTCAGACCTTGATGAATTAGTGAGAGAGATTCTGAAAATTGTTGAATTAGCCGGCCAGGGCCGTCATAACACAAGAGAGTGGGCCATCCGAACATTTGCAGCTGTGACCATTGTATCTTCCTTAGTTACGATGTTTCTGGCATTTTTGTGGACTTCTGACGCGTACGCACATTAATTATTTCCCTGAATAGTATATATGTTGTGTAATTTAACCATTAATTCCCCGAATTAGCTTGTAAAACTGTCTGCATGCACAGAATCTTGTACGTAGTTGTTACTTACTCTGGCCTCTTGTAGTTTTTATTATAGAAACTATCGGCACAGAATCTAGTCGATCGAGGGTAAACTTCAATCCCATGCAGCCAACATTAATTGTCAACAAGTAACAGCATAGTAGGACACCTTCAAGATCCTAGGATACAGCTAGCTCAGAAGGGAAAGACATGATTGAGATAAGAAATTACAAAATCTAGCTAGTTTAGCTTGCCACAGTCATAGTAGGACACCTTCAAGATCCTAGGATACAGAAACTTCAAGAAAATCTTCTCCCTCACGAGCCTGACAAACCAGCCCGTCCCACTCGTTTGGATCCATCCCGTCAAAAACGAACCAGTGATCACCCAAGCCAGCCTCCATTTCCTCTCTTTCACGTACCTCTGGAACGCTTCTCCGACAGAGTGGTCCATCATTAATATGGCGTCTTCTTCTCCTTGCCTTCGCGTCAACGCCGCGATCTTCTGAGCGAGGACGACGGCGTCCTCCAAGGCCACGCATCCACCTTGTCCGAGGTCGGACGTCATTGGGTGCAACGCGTCGCCCGCCACCGTGACATTACCCTTGCAGGAGGGTCCGAAGATGAGATTCCAAGGCGCCCGGAACGAGAGAGCAGAGCATGTTACCGTGGTTAAATCGGTATTCTGCACGATGTCCAGGAAAAGGGACGGGAACCCCTTAGCCAGGTTCTCCATGATGTCCTGCTGGACTTGCTTTGGATCTTCGGAATGATCTGTACTAGAGATTGCGTCAAAATAAACAAGTGTAAAGCCTAGATGTGTGTAAAATCTGAAAAGAGAAAGGGACCTGCTCTGGCAGAAGCTTTGTGAACGATGAACCAGTGAACCTGGCTTTCTGAAATGGGAGCAACTCCGGCCCTAACGCCTTCACCCACAATTTGGTGGCCCTCCATATTCAAGTCATGAAATTGAGGGGACGAAGCTAAACCTCGGATTGCCCGTCGACCATCGTAAATGGGAGAACTCAGTCCCAGCCATTGAGCTACAACCGAGTGAATCCCATCACACCCGATCACAGCCTTCAAATCCCATTAAATATAAAAAAAAATGATTAAAAAAAGGAAATTAAGATCGGAAAGATAGTTTAATCTAAAAGGATCACTTGAACACTGACCTTGGCGTGAATGACACTGCCATCTGCAAGTGGAGAAGAACGATGCGGGTCTTGGACACTGTTTTAGTCTCCATGGATGTCAGGTGAGAGGAGAACCGGATTGTGCCCTGTGGCAATTCCTTGGCAAGGACCATCAGAAGGGTTTTTCTGTGCACTACTCGTATCTCAGCTCCGCTTCATTTATAACATAATTATTCACAAAGAGACAAGCAATATTTCATCGATCAATTTTCATCGCCGAAGCAATTGAGGTCAACGCTCAGAAGAAACAAGGCATCTTAAATATGACAGTTACAATATACCTTCCATATGAATGAGCATGAGTGGATCGTGTAACTCCTCCCACAACATGTGTAATACGACCCCTATTGGTATCACAAGTAAACAGCACTGTTATTTAGCTCAACATCCAGGAATCAACAGGATGGAAAAAGAGATGGATGGTATCAGTTTTCTACAAAAGGATTATGACCCTTATACTACCCATAAAACACTGGGCTACACTTATAAATGAAAACAGTGTGGAGCGCAGAGGTTGTGAAACCTGGAGAAGCTCGGAGTGCAAAGGGAAGAGAGGCTGTGTGCGACGCCAAGAGCCTCGAGTGCACGCCAGGCATTGCGAAAGAGAATTATACCACCGCCTGTGGCTCGTAATTCTTGTGCCTTCTCCAACACCAAACACCGCACTCCGACCCTGTGCAGGGCGACGGCGGTGGCTAACCCGGCGATGCCTCCGCCCACGATCACCACTTCCTCGGTGGCCACATCCATTTTCGCTAATTTCCTGCGTAGAAACTGGGAACGACCCAAAATCAAACACAATTGCCCAATGCTCGACTCAATGCCACCTATTATATTGATTCACATTTCCTTGCTCATTACGCAGGTAAAATTGACTGCGGGAGGGGCAGCGAGGTAGTGCTCTGTTTTTAAAATCTTTTAATCTTTCAAACTTGCTGGAATCAGTTTCTTATAACAGCATTGTTAATTTGTTATCAAAGCATTATTTGTCATTGTCGTCAGTCCATCTTCTTCAGTCTACCCAACTACCACATGTGTATATGTTACAATAAACAATGCTGAATTATTTGATATTTGAGCAGTATATGGGTCAAAAGTGCTACATGTATATATAGGAAAGGCCATCTAATTAAATTGACTAGAAATAATCCATGTGGGGGAGTTTTCCATTCTCGTGGGTTTTATTTTAGAAAGCTTTGGGGGAACTCTAGCGAGTAATTCCGATTTGTCAAATTCGGTCTCCATGCCTTTCTCACCGGGTCGGCCACCTTTTATCTCGACCCAGACCGAACCCATATTCAATTCAGTTTCCATTCCCCCCTCCCTGCCCCTCGACTTTTCATTCCCCCTCCTGCGCCCGTAAAAAACCAAAGGATTTCCCGTCGAAAACAAGGCCCGGCCTTCCCGTAGAAAACCAGAGGACTTCCCATCGATGGCGAGAGGACTTCCCGTCGAAAACCAGATGACTTCTTGTTTTCACTTTCTCTCTGAGGTTCGGATCTGTTGGAGGAGGCTCTCTCATGCTTCGATCTCTCTGAGGTACACAAATATGACGATGAATATTTTTTTTTTAACAGAAATTGTTGTGTTTACTTTTTGTACTTTATTTTTATTAATTTGATGGTCAAGCTTCTGTTGGATCCATCCAAAGTGCTATCTTGTGTGAAGACTATCCAATTATTAAAGGACTTCCTTGGGATTTTACTAAGTTGGATTTTCACCTGAAAATGATTTGTGCTATCTTTGATCGAGCACTATCTATTTAAATCTTTGTTGCTTCTTCTTTGGTTGTCTTATTTCTAGTACTATCTATTTAAATCTTTGAATTCTTTGTTTCACAGTCGGAATCAGAAATTTTGTGAGGTTGAATTTTTTTTTTTCTCTCCATCGTTCCTTTGGTTGTATTCTCTAAATTGTTTTTTTTGGTATGTGATTTTGAATACCTTTCAGTGGCAATTCGGTTTATTCTAGTTTCAATTAATTATTTAAATTAAATAAGCGTTGTTTCAATTTATATGAGTGAAATATAAAGAGGGAAGTGGATCTAAGTTGTGTGGCCCTTTTTTTCTTTTGTAAATTAAGGAAAGGAAATGAAGCACTTGGTATACTTTCATAATATTTATTAGGCTTCTGACGAGGTAGTATTGTTACTTGCATCACCTTGTTTTTCATTTCTTTTATAATTTTTGATAGCTTTTTGGATCTTTTATGTATTTGTACGGATCTTAGTATAGAAAAATTTGTGGCTTCCAGGCTCGTAAGAGTTTTAATTGTTCCTGGAGTTGATGTAAACTGACTAAGTTCATTATTTTTTTAAAATGTTTTTATATTTCTTTTGGCTTAAAGAAAGAAGTAAGCAGGTTGTTAGGGCAAGGCACATTAGGCAAGTTGTTAGGGCATTTTTTTAATTTATAACTCATGTTCTATTTTTTTTGTCACAACTAAAGAATGGAGAACGGATTAACAACTCGTTGTAGCCCAACTTTTTTCTTGGAAACAATACAAAAGGCAAAAATAAAGAAAAAACACATAAGGGCAATCAGAAAGACCCCCTTTGGTCACTTATTGGAAGTAAAAGGTGGGCATATCGAGGCTACTCTTGTCTCTTCCCTAGCCAAGAAGTTTTGCAAGGTCCGCAATTCTCTTTTGATAGGGAAGAGATATATGGAGTTTAGTCTGGTTGAGCTCTCTAACATGATGGGTTTCCCATTCAAGGGCTCACACTTGGCGGGAGGGAGGTGCAAGAAAATCCCAGATTTTGAGGTCAAACACTTTCACGGAAAGGCGTCCAATCGAAAAGACATAGCAAGGAAACTGTGCAGATTGGTCCGTAAAGATGGTGACATGGAGACAATCACAAGCTAGTTGTTTTGATGGTGTTCGTGTGTATCCTCTTCCCCCAAGCAAACTACGGCGTCCCGCTCACCTTGTATAGGTACATAGACGACCTGAATGGGTTGAAGGAGTACGCATGGGGGGAGGCATTGCACAGACACCTTGTTTTGCAGCTGTCACGAAAGAAAGCCAAGAATAATGGCTACTTTGCAGGTTGTGCTTTGGCGGTGACGGTGAGTAATTATATTTCCTCTGGTCGTTGTCTGTGTGATTATATTATGGTTAGTACATTACTAATTGTATTTTTTGCTATTGTAGGTTTGGTATTATGAAACCATGTCTCGCCTAGGTACTTTTGGCTTTTGCATTGATAAACTAGTTGATCCCACAACAACACAATGTGTACTTAAGTGGGGCAGCAACAAGGTGCAGGGTAGTGGTGCATATGAAGAAGTTCACCAGAAAGCTCGGGATTTGTAGGTTAGTATTCTTGTTTCGTTTGATTTATTTATTTCACAAAACTAAGAAGGTCGTGTACTAACCGTAGCTCATCCCCTTTCGTAGGAGGAGTGGGAACAACGGGAAGGGGTGGCTGCCCACCCATCACTGGCAGAATATACTATATCTCAATTGCAAGATGAAGTCATGCAGTTGAAACTGAAGAATGCCACCTTGGAGAGCGAAATGGACGGGGTGAAGTGTAAAGTAGGTAAGATGACGGCTTCATTGGAAGACATGCAATTAAAGATGGTTGTCATGCAAGCGAGGCTGGACAGAGCAGCAGAGGAGGCCGCAGTAGCAGAGGAGGCCCCAACAACAGTAGAGGAGGCCCCAACAGCAGAGGACGCCCTAGCAGCAGAGGACGCCCCAGTAGCAGAGGACGCCCTAGCTCCAGTGGAGGCTCCAGCTGTAGTGGAGTCTGCAGCCGTAGTCGAGGCCCCAGTAGCAAAGTAGTCGTATCCCCGTCACTACAAGAGGAAGGTGAAGCCTAGTCAGGCCTTGATTGCTTCTTATGTTCAGACGCACACCTCCAAGAGAACAAAGAAGACGAATTGCTAAACGTCCATAATGTGTAAATTAGTTTTTTGAATGCATAGGTCTGTTGTATCTATTATTTTTTGAATTGCTAACTAGGTGGCTGACACTTGTATTTTGTCACCAGACAATTGTGTTTGTTGTTTACTAAAATTTAATCAAATAGTATTCTAATTTAAAGGTGTGATTGATATGTAGAGGGACTACATGGTGTTATGACCGAAAAAATTGGCACTTGTTAAAGCAAAAGAGCATTCTTGAGATCTGTCCGGTATTGTCATTTAGCACTAGTATTTACAAATTAGCGCAGGGTCACACATGTTGTCCTTCCAACACCGATGGTTGGCTTGCCAACTCCTGTTAGACAGTATTTTTAACTCTTTGGAGGTGTTAGGTATTTTAACGTAATTGGTGCTTAGAAGTAGTACATGGTGTTTCCAAAGGAACATTGGTATTCATAAATTCAGTTTAGTATTCTATGAACCAGTCCGGTATTTTCAAGTTATATTTAGTATTTTCAAGTTATCTTTGTCTAGGGGTGTGAAATATGCCTTCTCGACCTCAAAATTGAATGAAATTACATGAAAACCTTCCTTCCATGGTCCTTGCCTTGTGTACGAAATTTGTGTCCAATCTGAGTTAGGAAACTCGAGATGTGAAGCTCAGAAGTTGTGTTGATTCTGCTGCCAATTCCAACACTGGGTCATTGGCGCGGTCGCGCCGATTATGTTCCTGATAATGGCGTAGTCGCGCCACTGATAATGGCAGCTCTTTGGCGCGTCCATGCTGTTTCTGTATGAGGTAGCCCCAGTTCCTTGGCGCAGTAGAGCCCTCTGAAGGCGCGGTCGCACCATTTCACTTTCCGGAGTTGGCTTCTTTGAAGCATTCCTAGCTGTTGGGTATTTTTCTTCATTTATTTGAATTTTTGACTATTTTCCCAGTGTGGTGGCGCCAGAATCGGCGCGGTCGCGCCATACCCTTTTTGGCTCATCCAGCTCATTTTTGCTTCAGTTTCACTCAGAATTCTTGCTAACTCCTGTAAGATAGTATTTTCAGCTCTCTGGAGGTGTTCAGTATTTTAACGTGATTAGTACTTAGAAGTAGTTCATGGTGTTTCCAAAGGAACATTGGTATTCCTAAATGCATGTTAGTATTCAATGAACCAGCCCGGTATTTGCAGGTTATAATTGGTATTTTCACTACGGCCCATGAGTCCCTCATGTCGTCCTTCCGACACCAACGGTTGGCTTGCCTACTCCTATAAGATGGTATTTTCAGCTCTCTTGAGATGTTAAGTTTTCTAACGTAGTTGGTGCTTAGAAGTAGTTCATGGTGTTTCCAAATGAACATTGGTATTCCTAAATGCATGTTAGTATTCAATTAACCAGCCCGGTATTTTTAGATTATACTCGGTATTTTCACTACGGCCCTTGAGTCCCACATGTCGTCCTTCCGACACCGACGGTTGGCTTGGCAACTCCTATAAGATGGTATTTTCTGCTATCTGGAGGTGTTAGGTATTTTAACGTAATTGGTGCTTAGAAGTAGTTCATGGTGTTTCCAAAGGAACATTGGTATTCCTAAATGCATGTTAGTATTCAATGAACCAACCTGGTATTTTCAAGTTATACTTGGTATTTTCACTACGGCCCATGAGTCCCACATGTCGTCCTTCCAACACCGACAGTTGGCTTGCCAACTCGTTTAAGATGATATTTTCAATTCTCTAGAGGTGTTAGGTGTTTTAACGTAATTGGTGCTTAGGTGTTTTAACGTAATTGGCCCATGAGTCGCACATGTCGCCTTTTCGACACCGACGGTTCGCATATGTCCAGTATAAACAATAGTGTTAAGAACTGTGCATGGGTCACTGGAGGTCTTAGATGTCACAAATAAATAATAGTGTTAAGAACGAAATTTTGAGCGGATCTCACAATGTTAACATAAAAATGAAACTTGACATCCCTACATGAATTTAGAATTTAGATGGACAATGGTTACAACGCTTTTAAATACATAAAAATTTGTCTTTTTTGTGGAATTTCTAGAGCACGTCTTCGTCTTCATCTAAAGTACCGACCACGTCCAACACGTCCAAACACTACAGCCAACAAATTGACAGATAGAAGAGGTGAACAATAGTCGAAAAAAAAGGGTAAGGAATAAGCAATTAACACATGATACACTGGAGATAAATTACCTTGATTACCATCACACTTCATTATGACTTTCAAAAAGCTCATTGTCGGGTGTTGGAGTATCCAATAAGGCTATCACTATATTGAGTAAATTCGGGCAATTGTTCACTTGATTGCCCTTGAGACATTCCTGAGATCTGCAAGGAGAGATCGTAAACAGGTGTAGACATTAGATTACTTGCAAATGGATACAATAGTCTTGTATCCAATTTGTAACATATTAGAAGAGTTTGTTTCACACCTGTTCGGGTTCGGTAATTGAGTAGGGATTGGAAAGACCTTCAAATCTGATATAGGGTGAGTGTTCACCGTCTTGATGTCCGCCACTTGCAGCCTGCATAGGACACATTAGTATCTCGAAAGTAAAAATTATCAGTCATATATTTGGACAACTTATCCATACATGCAATAATTGAAGCATTGATTGTTGGGGAGGAAATCTGTACGACATATGAGTAGCATCCTGCAATAAAGTTATTAAAATAAACTATGTTATGACCATCATTTACACTATAAAAATAAATAACATTAAAGTATATAGTTACTCTTACCTCCTACGGATGCGATGAATGGATCGTGGTGGGCATGGCAGGAGCATCGAACAGGACCCTCTGATTTTTAGGCTTATCAACCATTTTCTTCCTAAGTATTGTCGTTCTTTTCTGTCCTTTTTTAGCACGTGCTTTCTCGAGAGACGACTTTATTCTTGATAGACTACTACCACCACGTTGCCTATTCCTCTTCTTGCAAACCCTGTGACATCCAAAATGGGCGGCATGTCCACATGGTTCTTGATTTCCACAGTGCTATCACTCATGACCTCAGACCCACCCACACCATTGTTAGTCTCTAGAGGTCCACCCAAGAGGATGTTCTTACACGCATCGTCAACCTTGGTCCGTGCGAGTTGTAGAATCTCTCTCGCAACCAAATACACTGTCTCATGCTCTGCAGCTTGTGATGAAACTTGTACGAAACCATGACACAACTCCTTATATCTTTGTGTAGTTGCCGCGCGAGGGTCTTCTTATATGACAATCCCCCGCTTGTCCATAATTTTGCATCCTTTGACCACCTCTTTAACAGGTACCTGGGGTCCAACAATAGGAAGCTCTTCACGGTCAACAACCTAATGACATGCGAGCATTGGATCCCACTGAAGTTAAACTTACATTAGCTACACCACACATGGAAGTCTTCAGTGTTTAGGAAAACGGTATGATGATGGCGAGTGTCGTGTTCAATGGCCTTGAACTCACTTCTTCCCCCTTCATCGGTAGTATGGCGGATCTCAATGGAGTGCGACTTCTTCCATTCTTCTTGAAACAGAGCAAAGATCTCCAACGTGTAAACCAATGTTGCCTGCTTCAGTATAGGACATGGAACAATCAAACTCGGTCTACTATTTGTTGATTTAAAGTCTGCCTGTAACTCCTCGTGACGACGGTCCTCCAACAATCTCTCAAATTGCTCAAAAAACCGCATTGGATCGAGTCTGGAATGCAGATATTTTCTCAACAAAGCTTTCACTCCACTGTGTGCTCCTCATGCCTGCACAAAAGGTATGTGCCCCGTACGTCATAGCCCACTTGTCTCTTTCTTTGAATAGTGCTTCCAACCAACTATTACCTCGGAGACCGTAGTCGTCGAGCATTTTCTCCCAACCCATCAGAAACTCGTCCTCTCGTACCACTTCGTAGACGCATCTGTTAAAATCACGCTTAAACTGATTACACCGCTGAAATACATTGGAGAGGTGCTTGGTGGCATTTTGGAATATGTGCCAGGTGCAGAGCCGATGATGGGTCTCTGGAAGATCTATGTTGATTGCCTTTGCCATTGCTGCACATTGATCAGTAAGTATAGCCTGAGGCTTCTTTCCCGACATTGCCTCGAAGAAGGTTTCAAAAAACCAAACAAAAGATTCAGAAGTCTCGTCATAGAGCAATGCGGCACCAAACATTATTGTTTGGTTGTGATGATTAACTCCAACGAATGGTGCAAATGGCCTTCCATAGTCATTAGTTCTATATGTGGTGTCGAAACTCACAACATCGCCAAATAAGCTATAATCAATAATACTCCTAGCATCCACCCAAAAAAAATTTGTGACCTGTCCCTCAGCATCCAATTGAAAGTCAAAGTAGGACATCGAATTCTGAGATTGCTTCTTTCTGAAATATTTTAGGATTGCTGCAGGCACATTGATGTTCGGATTCTCTTGGCGTTTGTGTCTCAGGTAGTTCTTATGGTCCATGTGAAGATAACCCAAGTTCTCCCGTCCTCCTGCCTGCCGACTTTGCAGTTCGTATACTTGCTTGGGTGAAATACCTGCCAAGCTTGCTAATTCAATTTGTGCAGCAGCAACTTTAGTAACTTTCCTATGAGACTTCAAAAAGTGACTTTTTGTAGGACTTATTACTGGGTGACTGTGTTTTCCACTGAATTGTGTAACTTTGTACCTCCCATTTGGTTTAAGACTAACTTTCAAGAAGGCATTACAACCTTCTCTTGTCTCTGCACGTGGGGTTTTGACGTTCTCTCGCCGTTTGTCATATTTTTTTGTCCCCTCTTTTGAACAGACGAAACTTCGAAAGACTACTTTGTCGAGTTTTCTTACCAAAGTATCTTTTCGAACATTGAAGCCTCTCATTCTTGCATATTTGTTATAGAATTGGTATGCTTCATCCAGGGACTGAAACTCTTGTCCAACTCTTGGCTCTTGGTTTTCAATGTCTTGTTCCGGATTTTGTGGATCGATCTCGTCGGTAGCCACTTCCTACAAGTCACACCATTGAAAGTAATATTTAGTTTTTACTATGCTCAAACATGACATTAGTAGAATTAATTTTGTTAGAAAAGGTATGTTGATTTTATCATGCACCTGTGTAGGATCCATGGGTGCGTTATCTGTGCTTCCTTAGATTTGTTCAGAGGCCCCGATTACTTAATTAACAGCTTCTGCAACCACTTCTTCCACGGAGCATAGAATATATAATCTGGTATTTACATACACACAAAATTAACAAATCATACTAGGCTACATTAGGTAATATAAATTGCATAAAAATACCATATCTTTTAATCATAATACTAATCGATTCATTAAAATACTAAACATTGAACAGAAAGAGTGATTTGATTCGTGAATGCATATCACTAACCCTATGGCATCAGTGTAAGACATACACTAACATAAGAGACCACTAACGAATTACAATACCAACTATCAATTCACGGAAGTAACAAAAGAGCATAATTAAACAGAATGCCAAGAGATGAAGATATAAAAAGCAAGGACAAACTTTGAAGTAAGATATCTGGAGTGCCTGACTTCTGTAGGGGATAGAACTTGTAGAACCGCTGCTACTTTTCTGGTCTCACCCATGAATTGCACTTGTTTAATCCAATCGAATCATTCCTAATATCATCTTATATCATGCATGATTATATGCTAAATCTGATATCAATCCTAATATAAGTGCCCAGCAAAAGTTAACTCTTGAGAGAAGTAGAGAGAGGCAGACACATACAAGAGAGAGAGAAAGAGAGACATAACTGTGACAATAATGAATTTAAAATATAAACATGCAAAATATTTTATATTATATAAATCAGTGGGTGTTCCCTGTCTTAAAAATAACCAAGTAAAGAAAGGGAACAAAGAAGAAATAATTAGGAGTCGGGACTTAGGAGAAACTGATGAATATATATAAGCTCTTATAATTCTCTTGAAGAGTAATGTCGTGTCCGTCTTGATTTTACAAAGCTTACAAAGTGGTGAATTGCCCCAATTCTCTTACAGCGATAATTCAAGCATGTCAAAAAAATTAAGAAAAAAGGGAACTACAATACAATAGAGGGGTGACTCCAGAATTGATGGGTCAAACACCTCTCTCTGAGTACCAAAATGAATTTCACAGTGCTAATTATCAAATCAATGTTTCCAACTCCAGTCAGGTTTGAAGTCAAATCTTCACATAACTCCTTTACAAATTCCAGAGTTGGGCAAATACACATCCGGACCTCACTAAAATGGGTTGAGGGCTTCTTTATATCAACATGAACTCCTCGCAAAACAGATATGAAGATGTTTATGGCTGCATCAAAAACCTATTTCGAATTCTCAACTGTCACAGCCGCTTTGAGTGCCCTAACAACCTGCCTAATGTGCCTTGCCCTAACAACTTGCTTACTTCTTTCTTTAAGCCAAAAGCTACAAATTTACGAGCCTAGAAGCCACAAATTTTTCTATACTACAAATACATAAAAGATCCAAAAAGCTAACAAAAATTATTAAAGAAATGAAAAACAAGGTGATGCAAGTAACAATACTGCCTCATAAGAAGCCTAATAAATATTATGAAAGTATATCAACCGGCATAAGCCAGTGCTTCATTTCCTTTCCTTAATTTACAAAAGAAAAAAGGGCCACACAACTTAGATCCACTTCCCTCTTTATATTTCACTCATATAAATTGAAACAACGCTTATTTAATTTAAATAATTAATTGAAACTAGAATAAACTGAATTGCCACTGAAAGCAATTCAAAATCACATACCAAAAAGAACAATTTAGAGAATACAACCAAAGGAACGTTGGAGAGAAAAAAAAAATTAACCTCACAAAATTTCTGATTCCGACTGTAAAACAAAGAATTGAAAGATTTGAAATCCACAAAAAAAAAAGAATGTTCATCGGCATATTTGTGTACCTCAGAGAGATCGAAGCCTGAGAGAGCCTCCTCCAACAGATTCAAACCTCAGAGAGAAAGAGAAAACAAGAAGTCTTCTGGTTTTCGACGGGAAGTCCTCTAGTTTTCGACAGGAAGGCCTAGCCTGGTTTTCGACGAGAAATCCTCTGGTTTTCGACGGGCGCGGGAGGGGGAATGAAAAGTTGAGGGGCGGGGAGGGGGGAATGGAAAGCTGAATTGAATATGGGTTCGGTTTGGGTCGGGATAAAAGGTGGCCGACCCAGGGGGTAAGGCATGGACGGTCTCCCATAGGACCTTGGGTTTGCTCCGAAACCACCCTTCAGAGCAAATCTGGGGCGGCTCAATCTACTCATTTCAACGGCAACCCGTGAAGGCCTAACCCTAGTTTCGACGTAGTCATCAGTTAAGCCCTACTTTTTAAAAATTTACGTTCATATCATGTGTCCATAGTCATGCAAATTCTCGGGTATCACGAGACCAGTGACAAGAGTAGTTGGGCTTAATTGTTAAATTAATTGCCATTAAACAACAGTGATCAAGATCTGTCATTATCTATCTAATCTTATACTTTAATTAGTTATGTCCCGTCTAAGTGGTAGAGATTTCTCTTTATCTGGACAATCTTTAGTATATAACCTGAAAAGGATCGAAGGGAGAAGCTAATCACTTTTTTTTTTTTTTTTTTTTTTCCTTTTCCTTTTTGAACTTTCTTCTCATGTCAATTCATGTATATATCATATTTTAACAAGGTTATATATATATATTTGTAATGTATATTGTAACATTTAATCATATCTATACAAATTATTAAAAGTAAGAAACAGTAAGCCTAAGTATATATTGTATAAATTAAAGTGGTATTTTCTCTCTTTCCTTTTCCCTTTTTTGTTTTAAAAAGTAATTTCTATTGGTTACTAAAGATTTTTCTCATAAATGAATACATTCATGTATAATATATAATCCATCAAATATAAGATACCTGAATGAATATATTTATAATCATACAGGTGAGATCGATGCCTTAACATATATGTTAATAGTCATATAGACGAGTTGATTGAACTTAATTCTTTGTTTTGGTGATAGGCTACAAAAAAATTATAACTTCACCTAATAAAGAGAGCTCAAGTATATCCTCGACTATACTTTTAATTAAAGATTTTAAGACCTCACTCTTTGATATATATATTGACTAAAGTATCTTTAATATCAGAGCTCAGATAAGCTGGAGCACAGACTACACGAAGGCATGGTGTGCCCAATAGACGCGTGTCATGTAACTGAGTGTGGTTGGGGCTTTGCATTAATGAGCATGTAAGAGAGGCTGTAAAGGGTAGAGAGGCTGTAAAGGGAAGAGAGGCTGTAAAGGGAAGAGAGGCTGTGTGCGACGCCAAGGGCCTCGAGTGCAGTACGCCAGGCATTGCGAAAGAGAATTATACCACCGCCTGTGGCTCGCAATTATTGTGCCTTCTCCAACACCAAACGCAGCAATCCGACCCTGTGCTGGGCGACGGTGGTGGCTAACCCGGCGATGCCTCCGCTCACGATCACCACTTCCTCGGTGGCCGCATTCATTTTCGCTAATTTCCTGCGAAGAAACTGGGAACGACCCAAAGTCAAACACAATTGCCCAATGCTCGACTCAATGCCAACTGTTATTTTGATTCACATTTCCTTGTTAAGCTAGCACTCGTTTTTAAAATCTTTTAATATTTCAACTTGCTGCAATCAGTTTCTTATAACAGCAATGTTAATTTGTTGTCAAAGCATTACTTTGTCACTGTCGTCCTCTTCTATATATATTACATAAACAATGGTGGTCCACTAGAAACGTGTTCATCCACAAGAATAAAAAAACACAATGTGGCCGACGAGGTCGGTGAGACATTAATAGAAGAATTAAGAAGAGTAAGAAGAAATAAACATGATTTGAGACTCACTTGCACTCTGAATTTTTATTTTGTTTTCTCTTTTTTTTAAGTATTACAACTGAATGAAAGAGGGCTTATTTATAGGTCTCAATTACAAGTCTCTCAACCCAACTAAAACTTTATTTACAACAGAATCCTATTTCTAAGCTACCATAACTCTTACAAAATAGAAAAATGTACATGTATATGTGCTACTTTGGACTTTGTCTCTCACACTTCTAGGAGGAAACTTACCTCCCACTGTTTTATTTTATTGGGATTGTGCTTAGCACACGTCCCCTAAAAGCCTCCTTGAGCTAAGCACGCTACACCAAACTAATCATGCCGACCTTCTTCTTGAACTTCAAAAAGATATATGCTTTCAATGGTTTGATGAAAATATTTGCAACTTTCTCTTCGGTTTTGCAAAACTTAAGCACTTCCTCCATTACTAAATCTCATATATAGTGGTATTTGATATCAATATGTTTGCTTTGTCCATGAAAAAATAGTTTTTTACTCAGTGCAATTGCATACTTGTTGTCGCATGGAATTGGTGTATAATTATTTTGTTCATGATAGAGTTTTGCGAGTATTTGGTGCAACCAAATTGTTTGAGTCACACAATGGACTGCTACAATATACTCGGCCCCTGTTGACAACAATGCAACCACCTTTTGCTTCTTTGAGGCCCAAGAGAAAAATCCAGATCCAAAACTGAAAGCATAGCTAATACTCTTTCTATTTGCCATGTCACTTTCCCAATCATTTTTTGCTGCCCCACCAACTTGAAAGAACTTGAAGTGGAGCAGAGAATCCATCATCAATCCTACCTTTGATATACTGCAAATTTCACTTTGCTGATTGTAGGTGAAACTAGGGGTGTAAACGGTACACGAACGAAACGGAATAGCCTGTTTCGATTATTTTTTATTATTTCTGAATTTTTAGTGGAATAAACCGGTAAAAAACAGTAAATACATAAAATATTATATAAATGTTAATTTTTTTTTAAAAAAAACATGACAACAGTATAATACCATCACAACACAATAAAAGTAGAATACAATACTTAAAATTGTTTATTTATATTATATAATTCAAGAAAACCATTGTTTTTGCCCTAAAAAAATGTATATATATTTACTTTGTAATAGGGGTTTTTAAATGAAAATTAATCAATGGGTATATTAGATTGTAAAATAATAAAAAAGATGTTTTAAATATTTAAAATTAAAATTAATGCTAAAATTATATAAGAGCTAAGTGTAAATGATATAGACTATATCAATAATACCTTATATAATTGGTAATCGGAATAAACGGATTCAAAAGTGGCATTTTCGTTTTCGTTCCAATTATTAAATGGGCGAACCGGTAAACAGTAAATGGTAAATGCTAGACAAAAATTACTATTTTATTTTTATTTTCTTCCATTTAATAATCGGTCAAACGGTATAGGCGGTAATCGGATACCGTTTACTCCCCTAGGTGAAACTGACAAGGTTTCTCCATGAAACGACTAAGAAGACCCACATTATAGAGAATATCGTGTTTGAGTATCCATTAAATACCGCAAACTTCCAACGATCTGCTTGTAGTATGTGGGGCTGACCTTATCTGCACTTCCTTCTTTTGTAAACTTCAATCTCTCCTCCCTAGGTGTTCTAACCAGGTTGCAAGTAGACATATTGAATCGGGTTGAAATGTCACGAGCATACTTTGTCTAGGATATAATGATCTCCTCCTTGCCTTGCTTCACCTCAAGTTCCAAGAAATAGGACATGAGAACCCATATATGTTATAGCAAACTCACAGATCATTGCCTCCTTGAACTTGGCAATCATGCCTTGGCAATCTCCTGTGAAAATGAGATCATCTACGTAGAGGCAAACAAGAATCATAACAGAGGACTCCGTCACATATAGAGTGTGATTGTGAGGGCATCTGTCAAAGCCATTCTAGAGAAAATATGTGTCAATGTGTGTATACCATGCTCGAGGTGCCTACTTAAGCCCATAGAGATTTTTCTTTAAGCTATACACCATGTGTTCTTGACTAGCCTTGATGTAGCCTTCAGAGTGATTCACGTAAACCTCCTCCTCTAGTGTCCCATTGAGAAAGGCAGACTGGACATCCATTTGATGAATTAGCCACTTCTTCTGAGTTTTAATGGCTAAGATCAACCGAACTGTGTCAAGACGAGCAATGGGAGCAAAGACCTCTAAGTAGTCAATATCGGGTTTCTAGTTGTAACCATTGACCACCTATAGGACTTTCAGCTTGTCTACTGAGTGTCATTCTTCTTGATGGCTGAGATATCTTTGTCCATTGCTTGGACCTATCCTTCATCTTTTGACGCTTTTTAAAAGGTTTGTGGATCACAATCTGCAAAAAGAGCAAAACTGATGATCTCCTCATCAATAGGGTCAATATCTTTATTGATTGCATAGTCTTCAAGTCGGGCTAGAGGTTGGGTTTTTCTAACTGGGCGACTTATTTTGAGCTATGAAATTAATGATGCTTGAGTCTCTTGAGATGTGGATTTCTCCTGAGGCTTTTGACATGGAGATGGCACTAATCGACTGGATGACTCTTCAATCGTAGGTGAGTCTAGTTCGGGTTCACCTTGTGGTACAAAGACAAGTGGATTGTCTTTCTCCTCCTTGCTCCAAACCCATCCGCCATCTTCTTAAACAATTTTATCTCGACTAATAACTATTTACTTTGTCAAAGGGTTATACAAATGATACCCTTTTGTGACATCACCATACCCAAGAAAAATAAATTTTTCTGTTTTTATCATCTAATTTATTTCTAAGCTCCTTAGGAACATGTGCATATGCAAGACAACCAAACACCCTCCTGTGTTGGACATTAGGAACACGCCCACTTTATGCTTTATATGGAGTCTTAAAATATAGGCTCTTCGTATGACTTCTATTCAAGATATACACAACAAACATAGCAGCTTCCACCCAAAAAGCTTTAGGAATTGCTTAGTTTTAATCATGAACCTCACCATTTCCATATTGGTTATGTTTTTCCTAGTTATTACTCTATTTTGTTGTGGAGTATACCTAGCATTCATCAGGTGCTTAATTCCACACTTTGTAAAAAAATTTCCCTAGAAAGGTATTCAGTACCTCGATCTATCCAGAGAATTTTGATAACATGGCTGCTCTACTTTTCTACATAGGATTTGAATTTCTAAAGACATTTATAGTCTCAGATTTTTTTCTTCATAAAATAAATTAATTTCTTCCTGTTGAAGTCATCAATAAAAGTAATAAAATACTTTGAACCTTTGTGCAAAGGTACTCAAGTGGACCACTTAAGTCAGAGTGAATCAACTCCAAAGGTTGTAAGGCCCATTGGACCTGACCAGATGGAAAAACTTGCCTAGGTTGATTCTCCGTAACACAAGATTCACAAACTGTCTTGGGAAAATGAATAGTACGCAGCCCGTAAACCATTCTCTTCTGAGATAGTAACTCTAGGCTACAAAAATTAACATGCCCAAATCTTGTATATCATAACCATGCATGAATCATCACTTGTACCACTAAGACATGCATATGTATATCTAATTTACAATAGAAATAGACGATGTTGAGACATGTGTACCTTTGCCATGAGCCTATTTTGTTTGTCTCGAATAATGCCAAGTCCACCTCCAAAAGTGATGGTATATCCCTTCTCTAATAGTTGTCCAACACTAAGAAGGTTTTAATGAAGACCCGGCAGATAATAGATATCTAATATGGTATTTGTGGCACCATCAATTGTCGAAATCGGGATGTTTCCCTGAAATCTTGCATTGTTCCCGAACTTGACCTCTAATCTGACAGTGACATATAAGGAGTGAAATAACTCCTCTTGCCCACTCATGTGGTTGCTGCATACCGTGTGAAGAATCCACGCCTTCGGTTGAGCTTCCACTGCTATGTTGCATGATAGGAGTAATGTTTGTTCACGCTCCTAGCTTATGTCACCTGATCTTGCAAATTGGGCTTCCTGCAGATTAGAGGAATTTGCAGGTTGATTTTAGCACTGGGACTTATAATGCCCATATTGTTTGCAAAGGAAACACTAGATATGAGACTTATCCTTTCCTTTGCCCTTTTGAGATTGTTATGCTCCTCAGTATTAAATTACTTCAACTGGGTAACTTAACACCTTAATCGAGGTTTGCTGGAGTGATCGCAGTGCAAAGAGAGGAGAATTCGAGGGTTTTTGGAGGAAGAGGTCTAGAGAAGAAGGTAAGAGAGAAGGGAGAAAGAGAAGGGGATAGATAGATAGATAGATAGATTGATAGATAGAGAGAGAGAGAGAGAGAGAGAGAGAGAGAGAGAGAGAGAGAGAGAGAGAGAGAGAGAGAGAGAGAGATGAGGAGAGAGAGAGCGAGACAGAGAAATTTGTTTAATCAGTTCTAACCAAATTGTAGGTCGAACCCTGTTAATATAGCTTAAGTTTATGAAAATGATCTTGCTCCTCATAGTAGTATAGGGCTTATAATTTAAACAAATTAGAGTAAACTAGCAAGCAAAGCAAAGACAGTAAAATAAAGATAGTAGAGGTCATAACATCCTTCCCTCCTTAAAAATGGCCTTGCCCTCAAGGTTGAAAATCATGGAAAGAGACAGCAAAAATGCTTCTAGCTCCCATGTACCATCCGTCGAAGGCATGTGGCGCCAACAAACCAATACCTTAGACTTTAGGCTACCGCAAACACGTGTCCTGTGATGCTGCACAATGAACTCAGGCTTGTGGACGATGGACCCGTCAGCTGACCTTGTAGGCAAAGTAGGCGAAGCAGTGATGGAACCCCCTATCCATGTCTTCAATAAAAACATATGAAAAACTGGATGAATATTGGAACCGGGAGGTAACTCCAAAAGCAACCTCCATTTAGCCATCGAGATAGACGGAACAACTTTGACCAAAATGTGGATAGGAACACAGGATCCCTATTAGACACAATGCTCCTCGCCATGTAATCGAATGATCTCCCGAACAAAAATATTAGTTAGCTCTGCAACAGTATGGGTGCCCAACGCCAAAGAAGTGTGCATACTTAATAAGGCGGTCGATTATAACCCAAATAGTAGAAACACCTCCCGACGTGGGAAAACCCATCAACAATATCCATTGATAGATCCTCCCAAATTTGAGCCAAAATGGGTAGCAGTTGCAGAAGACCTGCCGAAGCCGTATGCTCGACCTTTACCCATTGGCAAATATCACGAGCAGCCATAACATTTTTAATATCAGTGAAACCACTAGTAAAAAGCCAGGTTTGGGCGACCGGTTTACTATAATCGGTTGTCATAGAAGATTTTTGACGACTGTTCTTAAAAATGGCTACTGGTTTATATAATCAGTTGCCATAAGTAAGTCTATAGCAACCAATGACCGATTGCTACAATTTTTTCTATATAACTACCGGTAACCAATCAGCATTAACGAACTTATGACAACTGATTACCGGTTACCACAAATGCTTATCTATCACTACTGGCAACCAGTCACCACTAACCAACTTAATGGCAACTAATTATAGTCGCCACATATGCACTTCTATGGCAACTAGTAATTAGTTGCCATTGACCTATTTATAGAGATCATTTCAATTATGTAATAAGACAAAATAAGGTAAAACTAATTATATATTTATTACATAAAAAATTTAAATTTGAGTTTTAATTCTTTACTTAAATACTTATTTTCCATAAAATTTAATACAATACATTATTGAGGATCTTATTGTCTTGGCATTGAATAGAAAGAAGAAAAAATCTAACAGGGGTTTAGTGCACAGAGAATTCAATATTTATAAAGAATTTGAAGTCATAGACAATGATTTCCTTGAAAGTAAACTTCTAAGGAAAACTTTCTCTTGTAAGTGGTTTACACCGAGAGTTTTAAGTCTACCGTTAGTTAAAACATTGTGAATTTCGAAGACATTCATATCTAGATTAAGCAATTACAAAATTTTACTTATTAATAAAAATAATTTTATTTCTCATTACAATAGTCAATGAGTTAGAAATTATTGTTGAAGTGTCCTTCAGAGAGGAAAATTAAAAAACCACTAATTTTAATATAAACAAAAAGAATTTATCTTTTCATTATATAAATAATTTTATACAATGAATAAGAAGATAAATATTTATTAGTAAACATAATTTCATGTTTTTAATTTTTTAAGTTTTTATACAATGATCTTACTATTTGATTAATTGTATTCAGTAACAAAGTTTATTAAATATTTAACCATTTATTACATGTAGTTTTTTTTTTTGTTAGTATATATCATTTTGTTAAAAATAAAATAAAAAAAAAAAAAAAATTAAAATTATAAAAAATTTTGAGGCAGTTCATGAGAAATATCCCATAAAAAATAAATAAGTTAAATTTTATAATTTATGAAAAATCATAAGCATATTTAAATACAAATTTAAATTAAGTTTATAAGAATCACATTTTATTATTTTAAATATTTTATATTTATAAATGGTAATATAAAAATTAGGTCCTAAAACAAGGATCTATGTCTTTTTATATTTTTAATCATTCAAATATTATATAAGTTTTTTATATATTTTTATAAACTTTAAAAAAAAAAAATATTTTTATTGCGGGTTTATTAAAAAGGAATTCAAAACATAAAAAGGTAATATATAAAATTTTTAAAATATCTTATTTTTAAACATAAAAGAGGTATTATAAACAATTTTAAAACTTTTTTCTTTTTTTTGTAAAAAAATAGATAAATAAGTTTTTGATAAGTTTGAGAAGAACTAGGCCAATATGTGATTTGGTTAAAAAAGAGTAAAAAATAAAGATATTAATTAAAAATTTATAGGAGATTTTTTTTAAAGGTTGTCAGAGAGAATTAGAGGGAGTTGAAAATTCCACGTCTTGAGGTGAGAAATAGAATTCTCAGAGGGCTTCTAAATTTACACTGTCCTTGAAAGCTTGAATTCTCTCCTATTTTTAAGGAGAATTGAGAGTTACTGGGAATTTATAGCGAATAAGGGAAGAAAGTGCTGATTTCCCGAACTTTATATTCCATGACTTTGTTTTTTTAATTGACTAAACCCCCGTAAAAGGGAAAATTGAAGACAACGAAGGGAGAAATAATAATAGGGGAATGAGAGAGGCAAGAAAGACAATCAAAAGTTTACATATAGTAGCCAATAAGAAAAATTTTAATTTTCTAAATATAGAACATATAAGATAAAACTTGTAATTAGAAATTTAAAATAGGTTTGTTAGGTTTGTTATAAGAAACGTGTGAATAAAAATCGGGTGGCAAAAGTGGAAGAATCAATTGCCCCCGCCCCCGGCCCACGAAATTGTTGCCCCCCCCTTACACGAAATTAGTTGCTCTCCCCCCTGCCCTTCCCCAAAGGGCGGTTGAAATTAATTGCCCCCTTCCCCCTCTCTCTTCTTTCTCTCCCGCGCACTCCACGAGACAAAAAATAATTGACCTTCCCCCCTCCCCGCCCCGCGTGCGTGAGCGGGAGGCCCTCATTTTTCCTGCGCACTATTTGGTCCTCTCTCTCAACTTTCCCCACGTGACCTACCTCTCCCCGCCGAAACTCGAGCGCTATCAATTTGCTCGCCCGCCAAAACTGTAGCGCTATCAACCTTAACTCGGTAAATCCGTTAATATTCTGAGATCTTGGGTACTTGCTTGTTCACTAATACGATGAGGTTGATGCTTTCACTCTGATTTGGGAACTGTTGGCAGTGAGGAGGTTGATTCCAGTGCTCACCGAGGCAACAACTTTGTGATTTTTTTCTTGCGGTTGTTTAGGTAAAGTTGCCAAATATATGCGAATAAACCACTTGCTAACATCTAATCTTTAGGAAAGTGTATAAGATGCCTCTCTTGCTCCCCGTTGCCTCCATTTTTTTAATTTTTCTAATTCCTTCAATTCGATGATCACCTACTGCATGCGGTTAAACTTCCATTTCTACATTAAAATATATTTACCAATCTTCCATCTATGTTTATTTAGTTTATGTTGGGTTATAGAAACAATCAGAGGAGTCTCTGGTTACAGAATTACTATAAGAAAGGAAGACAACATTGATTTTTTCCTTTTCTAATTATATTTCTGTTGGCATGTTTTTTGCTTTTCAAATCAGTTTTCTGCTGACCTATTGACCCTACCCCATGATACGTTAAATGCATTCTGAAAAACAATTCTTGGTGGGGTTTTATGGATGGAATTTGGAGCAGTGCCTTCTAGCGAGATCAATCTATTGATTATTCTACAAAGTCTATCATCATTATTTTTCAAGTCGAGTTATTAGAAGTGATTTATTTTTATTTTTTTAAAAAGGTTCTCTCTATCATTTTCTACTTGAGGGAAGCACCATAGCAACATATTATTTGTCCAAAGCTAGTTGATATTCTGTTGTATGACAATAATCTTATTAACTTTCTTAATTCATCTCTTTGACATGTATCCTTCTTTTGGTTTTTGAATATAAGTTACTGGAATGTATCTCTGTGACATGTTGCACTCATTTGAAGGTGATAATCATAGATTCATCCTAGAAAATGTTAGGTTGAGTTCCTACTATTTTGTTTGCTCTATTGATAATTTAGCCTTCTTTGAGGTTTTTTATTTGTTTACCCTAGTTTTCAAACTAGGTTGTTAACTGGGTGCTTCATAGAGCAAACAATGTGACTGACTAAATAGCTTATGATTGTTGTGTTGAAGTCTACATTCCCTTTCTCTCTTTTTTAGTTTCTTTATATATTATAAAAGCAAAGATTGTATAAGTAAATTTGCTGGTAACAACCTTTCTCTATTCTTCTAGTAAACCCGCTTCCCTTGTCCATACGTGCTTTTAAGACTATTGGGAACATTGTTACTGGTGATGATTTATTTGGATTGCTTTTTGTATGATTTCTCGGCCTCTTTTATCTATTTGGTGTAGTTTGTTCTTAATGAACTAAGCGCAAGAATGTTTAAGAGTCTAAAACAACACAAGTGCATGAATAAAACTTTAAATGATCCTTGCCCAACCAAATATTTTTTTAAAGATTCGATTATCCTAAGATTGCTTGATTGTTAAGTTGGGTTAGTTATGTACTGTTATCCTTGGTTTAACTTCACCTATTAGTGAACTTGAGCAGTACCAATATGCCGCCTAAAAAGAAGCAGCGTTCGAAAGAATCGACAACCCCATCTACAAGCATGACTAGGGGCAACACAGGTTTGTATATTTATAATTGCAGTTAAGGCTTGTAACTACTTTCATATGTTGACTAACGCATTCTATTCTAT
Organism: Aristolochia fimbriata; assembly: GCA_019845555.1. Taxonomy (NCBI): domain Eukaryota; kingdom Viridiplantae; phylum Streptophyta; class Magnoliopsida; order Piperales; family Aristolochiaceae; genus Aristolochia; species Aristolochia fimbriata. Next base: position 7,110,088 of record CM034082.1, read on the forward strand.
CCAATGCCAGGGGATACTTCCACTAGGGTGTCATGTATATCACCTGTTGTTGGCAGCGATGATGAGACGCAGGAGCTGCAATTTGAAGAGTTGCCTATTGTAGAGAGCAGCAGGCCCAAGCGTGGCAGAGGTCTGACCACAGAAAAATCACTCATTCCCCCCTAGGGCATAAATGGTTATGTAAGGTTGACAACAATCGTGTCGAGGTTGGAGAAGTAGGCACTCTTGGACATCAACTTGGTGTTTACTCGCGAATGTGGATCTACTTCCCCCTTAATATTAAGTGGGAGAGTCAAGCACCAAGTGTATTTGATGACATATTGAATGAAATGAAGGTACATTATCTCCCATTCTTACAAGTCATGTTTTTTATGTATTATTGTTGTTTGACTACTTATATGAACATTTTGGTTACAGAAAAGGTATGTCTTCAGATATGTGGAGGGTGATGCCCTTGTCCCATAAGAGGTGATGAAGAACATATGCAAGAGAAGCCTTCGACTGATAGTAAAGAATTGGAGGAGAAACCTAAAAGAAAAATATGACAAGAAGGATGAGGAGGTGAGAAAGATTTGCCCTGATTCACGCTTGACACAAGCAGAGTGGGAGTTACTCATGAAGTATTGGGCAAAACCCGAAGTCATTGAATCCTGTAAGAGAAACAAGATAAATCGTGCACATGTTCAGACGACGCATACATTGGCCTCTAAGTCTATAGCACAACACTATGTTGAGGAGGTAATACAAATACTTGTATATGTAATTCACTTTTATTTTGATGCATAATAACTTTGTACTGCTTCAAATTCATACAGCGAAAAAGATTAGGAGATGACTTCACAGTCCTTGGGTCCTACTTGAGTGCCCATAGGAAGAAGGATGGAAGTTATTCAAATGACCACACTCGGGATAATTGCGTAAGTCCTTATGATTCATTTATTTTATCTTAACACTGCCAATGTCATAAGATTAGGGCTTGAGTTATTAAATGCACATACAAGTTACCTCCAACAAAGCCAAGAAATCACTAATTTACCTCTGGTCTTGGATGAAGCCTTTGAACGCCATCACAGGGGGGTTTGAGAGAGGTATGGGGAGTGGCTGGTCATGGAGGAGTCACCAGTACTCAGGGACATCTGATGGGAGGATTGAGGCTCTCTCCATACAGGTCAGTTCCATTCAAGAGGAAAAGAGAGTCATGATAGATACAATCGAGAATTTGAAGGAGACACATAAAGAAACTGTTGAGGACTTAAAGGAGACTCATAGGGAGGAAATCCGTGCCATGGAGTCTAGGATTCAAGCTACTTTCCAGGCACAACTTCAAGCACAAGCCAAGTGGTTCATCGACATCATAAAGACACCTCTCTCAGCATTTGACTATTCATCAACCTAAGGTTTAGAAAATAGAGGACCTTCTATTTAAATATTAATTACGGTTCATAAATCTGCTCCTAATATTTCTATTATGTTCATAGACCCCCCAGACACTTGGAAGTAGGTGTACATGCAACAGAAAATGGGAGATTGCTTTTGCATGGAATAAGGTACAATTTTATGTTTTTGTATACCTTAAACCCTCTTTTTTGTTACTTTTATTAGTGCATCTTATGAGTTATGGATTATGCAGCAGAAGCAGTCAGATGAACATTGCTGCAAATTTTTTTGGAAGGTCTATATGGATACTTTTTTGTGAGTCTTTTTGTGGTAATCTACACAATCTAGCTGCAAATTTTTTTGAAAGGTCTATATGGATTTTTTTTTGGGAGTCTTTTTTTGGAAGTCTAAACAATCCGATGTGGAAGGTCTATATGAACATTGCCACAGACTTATTTTTTGCATGGTAAGTAATCATATTTATCTTGTTGATTCTATATTACCTGAGAAAACCTCCTAATAATTATTCTTTTTACATTTTTTGGACACTTGGGAAGCAACAGGATCAACGAACATTATAACAAGAAAATCTGATTGCTACTATAATATGTACTGGTTAAATCTGTTGTGTGCTTATATATGTTCCAATGTAGATTAAGTTGCCCTCATTTGAATACATGCCGATAGTGCTCAACTTAGATGAAGCTTTGGTTTATGCATAGAGGCAGGACTTCAGTGGTTTGTGCATAGAGGCAAGACTTCAGTGGTTTGTGTTGCAATGCATATCTTTCTTCTGATTTTTCTTTGATGACCATTAATTACATACAACAGGAGAAAAGATAGTAGGATCAGACCTGCACAATAACTGTAGTGAGGATGCATTGGATGTCCTATTGGAAGCTCTTACAACTAGTCTTCTCCAAATGGGGAGAGATCGATTAATGCAGACAGTGGTATTAATTAAATGAAGATAGGAGGGGGGGAGGGGGAATTTGCATTTTTAAATACTGTGATTGAGTTTTTTTTTGAATTTGTAGTTGTTAACACTTTATAAACTTCATATTAAATACAAATAGTTTCTTTCTATTCTTATCCAATTAATAGTAAAAAAAATCATTATATATAGGATTTGTGGCTACTGGTCAGCTAGTGGTCATTAAATTTCTAGCTACTGGCCAGCCAGTGGCTACATATAGGATTTGAGGCAACTGGCCAGCCAATGGCTACATATAGGATTTGTGGCGACTGGCCAGCCAGTAGCTACATATTAGATTTGTGGCCACTGGCTTGCCACTAGTTACAGCTCGGATTTGTGGCCACTGGCCAGCCAGTGGCCACATATCTAATTTCTGGCGATCGGTAGACAGTGACCAAAGATAGTATTTGTCTCAACTGGTTGACAGTTGCAAAAGCCCTCGGTATATGGCCTCTGACAATGTCGGTCGCCACAGACAGTCTCGCTACCATATTTGTCCTGACCCAATTATGACGACCAGCAACCGGCCGTTACGACTTTGGCGACTGGCTTGTGGTCTTTGGCGACTGGCTTGTGGTCTTTGGCGACTGGCATAGGCGGTCGCCATAAACTGGTTTTTTACTAGTGAATATACGAGGCCAATAGAAATTACCTCCGAGTCGCTTGAAACTCTTTTTTTATGAGGTACTCTTTGTTTAAGCACAACTGACATGTTCTTTCAAGAACCTCTTTTTTCTTCTTTAATGAAGCTTTATTTTTGGAAAAAAAAAAAAAAAAGAATTAGTGTAATGATAAAGGGAAGTCATTAAGCTCTCATTAAAGCACTGGCTTGCACCACGTCTTTTCATTTTGCTTTATATACATACATAAATTCTGGATTTAACACGTCCATCATTTTAGCTTCCCAATTTCTTTGGTGTCTGCTACTTTTTGTCTTTTCATTTTGCTTAATATACATGCATAAATTCTGGATTCAACACGTCCATCATTTTAGCTTCCAGATTTCTTTGGTGTTTGCTGTTAACTTCATAAAAATCGACTTAACATTCTATTAAACAGAAGTGTTTTTATACTCTAGGTTTACAAAGCTAAATTACAAAAATACCCTTATCAAATTTACATAATTACATACTCTAACATCCCCCCTCAAACTCAAGATGGGTCAAAGGAGCACATCTCGAGTTTGGAACATAAGTAGCCAAGGTGCGATTGAGTGAGCGACTTGGTAAACAAATCAGCGACCTGATCTTCAGAAGGCACATATAACAAGCTCCGATGTAGTATCAGCGAGAGCACAAAACTCAGAGGTGCGAACGAGTGAGCGACTTGGTAAATAAATCAGCGACCTGATCTTCAGAAGGCACATATAACAAGCTCCGATGTAGTATCAGCGAGAGCACGATACTCAGCCTCTATGCTAGAGCGCGAGACAGTAGACTGCTTCTTACTACGCCACAAAATTGGAGAGTATCCCAGAAACACTTGCAACAAAGTACTGCATAACTGATATCAGGACAAGTAATGCTCAAATATAGTAATCCACCTACCAACTGTCTTTAAACCAACCAAAGTAACACAGATTGTTGCTCCAAACACTGTTTGGCGTCAACTAAAAGCACAAAACACGTCCAACCTCGAAGTCCCAAAATTTTGGCATCGACCAAATAGCGCCAACCAAACAGCGCCGACCAAACAGCATCGACCAAACATCGTTGACCAAACCAAACAGCGTCGACCAAACAGCGTCGACCAAACAGCGTCGACCAAACAGTGTCGACCAAACAGCGTCGACCAAACAACATCGACCAAACAACGTTGACCAAACAGCGTCGACCAAACAGCGTCGACCAAACAGCATCTACCAAACAGAATCGACCAAACAACATCGACCAAACCAAACAGCGTCGACCCTTCAAAATTTCAAGAGGAAAAGGAAAGAACAACCCAAAAAATGAACTACTTCATGGTCGCGCAATAGATTTCGTGGCTGGAATGCCAGAAATTGCAAACCCAAAAGCACCCTTAGGACAATCCCAAAAACAAACGCCGACAACCCAAATCAAATTGTTGTGACCAAAAGACGACCAAGATTGCACTGTTAGACCAACGATAGAGCAAAAATTTCGACCTGAACCAGGTGCGAACAACCCACGAGGTCTCAAGGCCATATCAACAACACTAATGAAGAGGAAACAAAATTTTTCAGAGATGGTCGCCGAATCCCACAAACTTTCAAGGCCAAACAAAAACAGCAGCCTAAAAACGACTTGACCATAGACCAAGTGCTGCACCCCAAACCGAAGGACAAGACAATCCCAACTAGGTGCATAATAGCAACAATCCAATCAACAACAACCCAACAGCCAGCAATAATTAACCAGCAATTAACAATTAACCAACAGAATTTGCACGCATAACAGAATCCGTAACAAGCAAAAGCCATAATCAAAAGGGAATCCAAATGAAGTCGATTCGTGTTCTGAGTGCCAAACGATTCAATAATCGAAACAAAACTCACCAAATCAGCGCAAGTGTATTCTCTACGAATCCAAACACCAAATCTTGCGATCATCAACCAATACCCAAACTTTCTCAACAAAATGGACCAAGCCTAGCTTTCACATCTGAAAGAGCTCGCACCGAAACCCCACCAACGCCCTCTTCTTTCCATCTCCCCCACGTTTATAACCCACAATACCAAATCATGAATCCGAAACCCAAAAGAGGAGGCGAACAAACGAACTCACAAAATCCATATCACCATATCAGAGAAGTCGACGACCCCAAATCCCTCTTCAAAATCTCGTGAAAAGCTTCGAATTCCACAAAATTTCAAGGGGGGTCTGAAAGATCTTACCAAATTGACGCTTAATCAACACTTATGGTCAGCCAAGAGGTGCTGGATAGCGCGTAATCCGCCCAAAAAGCCAAACTCGCGACCTGCGCAGAGTCGACGACACAACCCAAAAACCTCTTCAAATCATCGCAAAATCGCAAGATTTCTCTAAAATTTCTTGAGGGTTAGGAAAGAGAAACTCAAAACGATCCTATACGTGGTCTCAGAAGGGGTTTTCGTGGCCTGAAAGCTCCAAAATCGCAATCCCAAACAAGCGCCGAAACCCTAACCCAAGGTTGAAGACGACCGAGTCACCACGAGTCATCTCGGTGACGTCTCGAACTCGGTCCGAGTTGGGCCCGAGTTGAGCCGAGTTAGGCCAATTTTGACTGTGTTGTGACCGAGTCTGAGTCACGCCCCCCCCCTCAACAAAATACGCAATTTTCTGGCTCTGATACCATGTTAACTTCATAAAAATCGACTTAACATTTTATTAAACAGAAGTGTTTTTATACACTAGGTTTACAAAGCTAAATTACAAAAATACCTTTATCAAATTTACCAAATTACATACTCTAACATTTGCTACTTTTTCATAATTTATTTGAGAGTTGTTTGGTGGTGCTTGTCACCTTTTACATTCCACTACATCTTTCTCTTTGACTCAAACTTGTAATTTGTAACATGAATATCGTCTCAAGAAGCGTGTGGTGGCTGGACTTCTGTCCTTATATGGATACTTGTCCTTCACAGTGGCCAGAGAGAAATACGTGAGAGGTACCATTACACTGTACGTACGTTGGAATCCTGTTATGGACGATTTCTTCCTTTCTCTGGTCTGCCACTGACACAAACAGGGCTAAAAGACTCGACAAGTTTGTTCAAGTCCAGGGCAAACTAGCTAATGCAAGCAGTAAAAGATTCAGACCTTGATGAATTAGTCAGAGAGATTCTGAAAATTGTTGAATTAGCCGGCCAGGGCCGTCATAACACAAGAGAGTGGGCCATCCGAACATTTGCAGCTGTGACCATTGTATCTTCCTTAGTTACGATGTTTCTGGCATTTTTGTGGACTTCTGACGCGTACGCACATTAATTATTTCCCTGAATAGTATATATGTTGTGTAATTTAACCATTAATTCCCCGAATTAGCTTGTAAAACTGTCTGCATGCACAGAATCTTGTACGTAGTTGTTACTTACTCTGGCCTCTTGTAGTTTTTATTATAGAAACTATCGGCACAGAATCTAGTCGATCGAGGGTAAACTTCAATCCCATGCAGCCAACATTAATTGTCAACAAGTAACAGCATAGTAGGACACCTTCAAGATCCTAGGATACAGCTAGCTCAGAAGGGAAAGACATGATTGAGATAAGAAATTACAAAATCTAGCTAGTTCAGCTTGCCACAGTCATAGTAGGACACCTTCAAGATCCTAGGATACAGAAACTTCAAGAAAATCTTCTCCCTCACGAGCCTGACAAACCAGCCCGTCCCACTCGTTTGGATCCATCCCGTCAAAAACGAACCAGTGATCACCCAAGCCAGCCTCCATTTCCTCTCTTTCACGTACCTCTGGAACGCTTCTCCGACAGAGTGGTCCATCATTAATATGGCGTCTTCTTCTCCTTGCCTTCGCGTCAACGCCGCGATCTTCTGAGCGAGGACGACGGCGTCCTCCAAGGCCACGCATCCACCTTGTCCGAGGTCGGACGTCATTGGGTGCAACGCGTCGCCCGCCACCGTGACATTACCCTTGCAGGAGGGTCCGAAGATGAGATTCCAAGGCGCCCGGAACGAGAGAGCAGAGCATGTTACCGTAGTTAAATCGGTATTCTGTACGATGTCCAGGAAAAGGGACGGGAACCCCTTAGCCAGGTTCTCCATGATGTCCTGCTGGACTTGCTTTGGATCTTCGGAATGATCTGTACTAGAGATTGCGTCAAAATAAAAGAGTGTAAAGCCTAGATGTGTGTAAAATCTGAAAAGAGAAAGGGACCTGCTCTGGCAGAAGGTTTGTGAACGATGAACCAGTGAACCTGGCTTTCTGAAATGGGAGCAACTCCGGCCCTAACGCCTTCACCCACAATTTGGTGGCCCTCCATATTCAAGTCATGAAATTGAGGGGACGAAGCTAAACCTCGGATTGCCCGTCGACCATCGTAAATGGGAGAACTCAGTCCCAGCCATTGAGCTACAACCGAGTGAATCCCATCACACCCGATCACAGCCTTCAAATCCCATTAAATATAAAAAAAAATGATTAAAAAAAGGAAATTAAGATCGGAAAGATAGTTTAATCTAAAAGGATCACTTGAACACTGACCTTGGCGTGAATGACACTGCCATCTTGCAAGTGGAGAAGAACGATGCGGGTCTTGGACACTGTTTTAGTCTCCATGGATGTCAGGTGAGAGGAGAACCGGATTGTGCCCTGTGGCAATTCCTTGGCAAGGACCATCAGAAGGGTTTTTCTGTGCACTACTCGTATCTCAGCTCCGCTTCATTTATAACATAATTATTCACAAAGAGACAAGCAATATTTCATCGATCAATTTTCATCGCCGAAGCAATTGAGGTCAACGCTCAGAAGAAACAAGGCATCTTAAATATGACAGTTACAATATACCTTCCATATGAATGAGCATGAGTGGATCGTGTAACTCCTCCCACAACATGTGTAATACGACCCCTATTGGTATCACAAGTAAACAGCACTGTTATTTAGCTCAACATCCAGGAATCAACAGGATGGAAAAAGAGAGATGGATGGTATCAGTTTTCTACAAAAGGATTATGACCCTTATACTACCCATAAAACACTGGGCTACACTTATAAATGAAAACAGTGTGGAGCGCAGAGGTTGTGAAACCTGGAGAAGCTCGGAGTGCAAAGGGAAGAGAGGCTGTGTGCGACGCCAAGAGCCTCGAGTGCACGCCAGGCATTGCGAAAGAGAATTATACCACCGCCTGTGGCTCGTAATTCTTGTGCCTTCTCCAACACCAAACACCGCACTCCGACCCTGTGCAGGGCGACGGCGGTGGCTAACCCGGCGATGCCTCCGCCCACGATCACCACTTCCTCGGTGGCCACATCCATTTTCGCTAATTTCCTGCGTAGAAACTGGGAACGACCCAAAATCAAACACAATTGCCCAATGCTCGACTCAATGCCACCTATTATATTGATTCACATTTCCTTGCTCATTACGCAGGTAAAATTGACTGCGGGAGGGGCAGCGAGGTAGTGCTCTGTTTTTAAAATCTTTTAATCTTTCAAACTTGCTGGAATCAGTTTCTTATAACAGCATTGTTAATTTGTTATCAAAGCATTATTTGTCATTGTCGTCAGTCCATCTTCTTCAGTCTACCCAACTACCACATGTGTATATGTTACAATAAACAATGCTGAATTATTTGATATTTGAGCAGTATATGGGTCAAAAGTGCTACATGTATATATAGGAAAGGCCATCTAATTAAATTGACTAGAAATAATCCATGTGGGGGAGTTTTCCATTCTCGTGGGTTTTATTTTAGAAAGCTTTGGGGGAACTCTAGCGAGTAACTCGGAAAAGGCTCTTGGCTTTTAACCATACCATATTGTTTAATTGTTGGTTAGATTGTCGTGTTTCAGTCTGCTGCTTGCATCTGCTGTATCATCCGCTTCTGTGCTCAATCTACTCATTTCAACGGCAACCCGTGAAGGCCTAAACCTAGTTTCGATGCAGTCAACTGTTAAGCCCTACTTTTTAAAAATTTACGTTCATATCATATGTGTCCATAGTCATGCATTCTCGGGTATCACGAGACCAGTGAGAAGAGTAGTTGGGCTTAATTGTTAAATAATTAATTGCCATTAAACAACAGTGATCAATCTCTCTCATTATCTACCTACTGTTACACTTTAGTTATGTCCCGTCTAAGTGGTTTTTTTTTTTTTTTTTTTTTTTTTTTTTTTTTGAATAATGACTTATTTGATCATTAAATTATTCCTATAATGTTATATATAGGATTCATATTCGATATCCCTAATCAGAAATAACTTGTCCGATCCATATATTAATTATCTCCTAATTAATGACTTTAACACTAGATTAATTTATATACCGGCGAAGATAAGAACATCAAACTCGTCTGGCAGAAGTACGGAACGCTAATTAGGCAGCTAGGATTGATTCATTAGCAATATCTAATACACGAACGGTCGATTAAATTTTTTAACTCAGTCGCATTTTTTAAGAACCTTGATTCCCTTCCAACGGGACTCCATGCAGGAGGAGTCATCGTTTTGGGCATAAACCCCACATTTGAAGTAATGAGAGGCCCCTCCTCGATCCTTCACCTCCAGTTTCAGAACCCCGTCGACGAACACCTTCACCTTCCCGGCTCCGACGTCGTGAATGACGTTCAACCGGAACCATTTGTCGTAGATGCGAGGCACCAGAACGGGTCCTGATCTGTAGTACGTGACTGCACCCTCGTACACCCTCAACATCAAGGTTGTAGCCGTCCGATTTGCACCGAATACTTGCATGATGCAAACGCCCGAGGTCCCACTCGGCACGTAGCCGTGGCCCTCGAACTGCCAAACCCCCGTTGAATAATCGTAGCCCTGAATCAAAGAAATTAATGAATCATTTGTAGTTGAAATTAACCAAACACAGATTAGCTAGTTAACATGTATATATGTATATATGTATATATATTTGTAAAGTTGGGTATTAATTTTGGGATCTAATACGTGGACAACATGGGTATATTGATAGAGACATGTTACTAGCATGCACCTGCTCTGATACAATATAAAGTTGTCAAAACGTCTTTAATTATCTAAGTTGAAAAAACTGTTACCAACTGATTAGTTAAGATTAATTTCACATCTAAGCAAAAGAGAGAAATTTAGTGCATGGCATGGCTAAGGAGTTTTAAGACTCAATTGATAGTATGGAACTGAGGTGTCGAGCTCAATTAATTAAGAAGGATATACAAGAAAGTACCCGGATGCGGATTTCGGTTCTGGGGTTTGTGTTGCTTGTCAAGGCGTGGGGTTTATCGGAGGAGAAGACCCACAGCTTGTGAACGCCATTGATGATGCTATATCTCTCGTGGAGAGGAACATCGTAGGGTCTCTGAATATCGAAATTGGATTCATTGAGAGGGAGCTCGACGAACCCGGATAAGGGATCAACTGGGTGCCATCCCACGGCTACGTTTCTCAAGTTTGGAAGAGTACTGAAGAGCAAGAAGATCACGAGGACAAAGAGAGAGGAAGAAGAAGGCATCTTATAATCTCCGCAGGGAAGAAGGTGAATGATAGCTGAGACCCGAGTACAGGTTTGCTTCTCCTGTATTTAAAAGTTTCGACGCAGAAATTTCTGGGTTAACTCTATTATTTGGGTGGACACCGAATCAACCCACTACGCTGTGAGCCCAAATTTGCTACGCTGTCTTCTGCTGTCACGGAAATCATAGACCGGAGTATGGACAAGGATGAACTCCTTTTCAATGTCCTCTATAATAATAATAATCTCTCACGGACGGATATAGAGCAGGGTTTTACGTATCGTCCGGTACGCATGCGTATTATTATACCATACGCTTCGGAATTTTAATGGAATTCGAATCACCTTGGAAATAGAAAATGGGCCGGACGATTCCCGCTATCAGTGGCTGATTCATCGGGGAGGGGATTCGATCCCTTTTTTTAATCGACTTTTGCAAACCCTAGATTTGACTTTTGCGAACTCTATTATTTTTGGGGACTGTCTTTGAAAAACCAGTCTACAAGCCCTATGGCGACTGGCATAACATATGGGACAGGCATATATATATATATATATATATATATATATATATATACATGCAGTCTCCATGACCACTGGCTAAATTTTAGCATCTTGGGATACATTTTCTACATTTTGGGGAAGATCATCTCAGTTACTCAGTAACCTCCCTGTTGTCCTATTTGAATACAATCCAGAAGTTAATTCCTTTAACGGGAACAAGAGGTCTACCAAAAATGGAAAAAGGAAAGAACAATTACATTTCCTCCACCCAGGGGGGAAAATTACAAGGTGTTTCTCCATAATCATTTCCATAGTTCCTCCATTGGAATCCCTCGGTCACGAGCAACATCCCGAAATTGTCTCATCTTCTGAACAGCAACGACAGTGGCTCTGGCATTGTTGAGAGCGTTTTTGCTACGAAGTTGTTTTCCCAAAGCGTTCTCCACTCCCGCCATTTCCAGTACAATCCTGACGGCACCTCCAGCAATAACGCCGGTACCAGGTGAGGCGGGTCTCAACATCACCTTTGCCGCCCCATAGTCTCCATCAGCCCTTTCAATCCACAGAGAGGAGACGAGTCAACCAATTAGCAAGCAAACTTGGATGATGGAAACAGTTTGTCTAGATGTTACTGTAATCTAGCTCAGTCCATCCAATGGACTTCTTCTTTTTTACGGTAGCAATCAATTGATTGTCTAGACACTAATATTGAATAACAACTTCACGAACCTCAGATCAGCCACCATTTTAGATTGCTATAAGAATGTTACCAGAGGAATCAAATAAGGTAAATAGCTCAGTTAATTTTTCAGGCCAACAACAAAAAGTATGCTTTCCTTTTTTCTTTTTAAATCTTCGTGAGGTGTAAATCCAGAACCTCAGACAAGAACCATCCCCTGTAGCCATTAAGCCAAAGGGCCATCCATGAAAGGATAAAAATTTTAGCAGTAATTTAAACAGCAACTAAGACGAAGTCTTTTTCACACCCTCAATAAACTTGAAACAACAATAATTTAGGACAAAGTGATATTTTTCTCGTTTTTTGAAATGTAAGACAAAGCAACAACTAAGTTAACAAAATCAGACATTCGATATAAAGCACTTATGCTTTCCTCAATAATTTGGAGCTTCTTCAGATTGATGTGATCTCAAAGCAAAATTTAACAACAACCTGCCCTCCACACCAGGAATAACAAATACAGTGACCAACAGGTTAAAGTAATATTTTTGCACTTACACATTGATGTCAAACATGTAACCTTCTGAAAAATATTAGATATTATCTTATACTCAGAAGTGTTACATAACCTTATTTACGAAGCAAATGACCCTAATTGTTTCTTTACTAGAGGCTGAAATTACAGAAAGACTTTAGTCCTGATCAGAGCTACACTAAGAGGTCCACTTATACCCAAAACTCAAAAAGTTTAGCATAAAACACCACCTCTGTTTAGCACCTTTCACATGAGACCAAGATATCAATAATTTTACCAAACACCTACAAATGTACCAACTAAACTCTATGAAGACCGAAATGACTATATTTTGTCCTCTCCCTGCAACAAGAAATGGGCAGAAAGCCATGTTTCTGTAGTAAGGTTTTGGTTTCAAATCTCACCAGAGTAAAAGGTTCAACATTCAAAAAAGTCAATAAATTTGTTGACTATCAGCATAGATAGAATATTCTGTTTTTTATTTTCCCTGAAGATGAGAAAAATTTAGCAAAGAACAAAAAGAAGTTTCATATCAAATGCAAACTTACATCCGTGCGTCTCCAATAAACTCAGTTAGAACTAATAAAGAAATGGAAGTGAGATAAAATGGTAAATTATTTGTCCTATGGCTTTGATGGTCCTACTCTTGCTACTTTAATCTGTCTCATCCATTGAATGAACCGAAGATGTGTCTCATCTCAAAGCGTACCATACCTCCCCTCTCATATGAAGTAAAGAATTACTGCATTAATTCCTGAACATGATTCTTTTGAATATAGCCATGAAGCCCAGCTTCTTCTCAACCTTTCAAGATGTTGCTCACACCTATCCATGAGACTAGAAGAAACATCTCACTTTAAGAAAAACCCTAAAAAACCATGGCCACATGCAAGTCCCCTACTTCAGTATTTTTTTCTACCCAAACCTATCCATGGTTTTTTTTTTTAAATACATGATCCACACCTTTTGTTCATGTTTTCCAGCTTTTTCTTTTTATCCTACACGTTTAGATACATTTAACATTAAAAACAAGCACAAAAGTAGTTTTCCTGATGACAAGCAGACAAGTATTTTATGCCACACAAAAAGTTCCAGCCATTAGACTAGATCAAACATAGAATGCAAGAGCCTCTTCCAAAGGCAAAGGTTTAAAAGTATCATATAACCCTCTTTTGTTTTTTGAGAAGTATCTATGTCAATCAACTCTACAGCTGTTCAATGACATCTGGCTTTCTAACATTGTTGTCTTAGAAGCAATGAGAAGATAAATTCGTAAAAAGGCTTCAGAGGGATAGAAGCACTTGGTACATGTTCAACTACTTTATTATTATTACCACAATTATTATTGTTGTCATGCCAAAGGTGCTGGTTAAGAGATTTCACCAGCATGTCAGTGCCAACTAAATCACTCTTGTCAGCTAATCACATTCACCAATGCATTTGAAGTAAATGAGATATTAAGCTAATGCAATTAAATGTAAGATTCACTCAGTTTCCTTCGCAATCAACTGATGTCCTTCTCAATATGTAACCTACCAAAATCATTAAAAGGCTAGTCTGCTACAACAACAAGCACAGATACGCATGAAAAAAATTGACGGCAGGATTTTTTTGCAAAAATTCAGAGCCTGCTGTAGCACCTCCCTCTTCAATAAAGAAAAATTATATAATGATTATGTACCTTTAAATGAACATAACAAGATATGCAAGGGTAAAAAAATGCAGCTTCATGAAGCATGATATTTTCTTTCCTATAATCAAGAATGAAGCAAGACATATCCATGTGTACTACTTGCTACAGGCAATGAATATCTTGATAGCACATTGATGCACAGTATTCTATATCTCCTGTTAGAAATTTAAGATTGGGTAAAATATAAGAGCACAAATGCCAAATTTAAAGTTTTTTCGTACAGAACTTCAACTTTGGTGCGGGAGTTCTAAAATATAAATATAAGGTTCATGAAACAAGGTTTCTTTCCACATAAACCTCGTGTTGTAGTAATGATTTTTTTGATTTATTGGCTGATTTCTTTTAATTTATATGGGTTTAAAGTGCTGTAAAAGTGTTTGATGAACTGCTTAAATGAGATGGCTTATTGAATTGATGAACTGCTTAAATGAGATGGCTTATTGAATTTTCACAAGTCTTGTAGTGCATTGGCTTTCCATAAAAAACAGTTTAATCTGTGTACCCAAAAAATTATGCACAGCAATCATGCACTAGAGTAAAGAATGGGTAAGTCCTCTAGAACATCAGGTAGGCTATGTAAGTCTAAATTGCACAGTTCAAAACAAATTTTAACAATGTAAGAATGAATAACGAAAACTCCTACTATTTTATAATCTGCGTAACTAAGAGGATTTAAAAAGGTCACCAGAAGTTTACGAAAGAAAACCCTAGTTGCCGATTCTCACCTGTGAGGAAAGGTGGAGTACTTTGTCATTGGCACAGTCACAATATTTCTCCTCGCGTCCCTGGCCGATTTTTCCACGGCAGCGATAACCTCCTTTGCCTTCCCAACCCCGACCCCAACCTGTCCTTTCTTATCCCCAACAACCACAATAGCCCTAAAGTGCAGCTGCTTCCCTCCTTTCACCACCTTCGTCACCCTCCTCACCTGTACGACACTCTCCTCGAACCCATCTTTAATCTTCTCCTTCTTTTTCTTAGAACCAAAGCCAGTTGCTTTTTTCATTTTGGCATCCATCACATATATGTCATTACCGAGAACGCTAATTCCGCTGTAAGCAGGCCCGTAGATCTCCTCATAGGCCGCGGCAACTTGCTCCTCGGTCTCCTCCGGGCCCTCGTCGAAGAACGGCGGAGGCACGTAGTCTTCCGGCCGTTCGGGCGGGTCAAAGGTGAATTCCTCATTGGGGTCGAGATTGTCGAAGAAAGAGGTGTCAATGTCGCTGGAGGCGGCTCTGATACCGAGCGGTCTGTGGAAGGAAAGGCATTTGGGTTTATAGGGGTTGAAAGAGAACTTGCAGGGGGAGGATCTCGGTGGGCGGAGAGAAAGTGAGGCGAAAGACGAGGATAGAGCTGCAACGGCAGCAGAAGAGGCCGCCATTGAAGGGAAGTGCGAGACAGGAGAAAATGGCTTATCCTCGAGAGTGAAGAGGATAGAGTGGTAACTGGAAGGTGGAAGGGACCAATGTCGAAGACACGCAGATCCTCGAAGCCTGAAAGGGGCCTACGCTTCAAAGCGTAAGATATGATGCGGTCCCCCTTGACGTGGCATTTCAAGTTTCAACGGCCCTTGACAAATCGGACCCGGTTCCGAATCCGATTATTGGATCCGACTAATTTTCTTTTTCCCTTTACTTGTATTTTCCTCTTGATTATACGAAAACGAGAGCCATTTAGTTACGGTATAAAAAATAAATTAGATAATCAAAACATTATCCGAATAATAATAATCGGTTAATTTGTTTTTTTTTTTATTTGATTTAATAAAATAAATATAATAAACAGATAAAATTAAAAGCCGCTTTGAAGTGGGAAGAGTCGAAAGTGGGCAGGACGTGATCGACTGCGTAGTGTTCGGCCCAGCACGACTCCGCCCATCTCGCTCTCCGGACTCTCGACTGGTAAGAAACGACACTGGACGCGGACTCTCTTGTTTTCTCTCTCGCCTCTGCAGTAGAGCCGCCGAATATCTCTGATTCTCTGTCCAAAATCCGGAGATGGTCCGGCGGCCATGGCGGGAAGGCCTGGGCCTGGCTGCGATCGCCTACATCACTGTCGATTACCTCCGGCATGTCTCCCCGTCGTGGCACAAGCGACTGCAGCCATTGCTCTGGTCTGCTCTGGCTCTCGCCTCGGTGGTTCGTGTCCCCTTCTACAAGCACTGGTCTTCTGAGCTCAGATCTGCACTTCTCTTCATCGCATCATTAATCTTCATGCTCTCTGCTTTTCTGGTTGAAATGCTGTCGGTCCGCTTTGCTTCTGTGGTCCTTGGTCTCGACTGGCATAGGTAAAAATATGTCTTTTCTAGTGTTTTTGCACAAGGTAATAAGCTGGAAATTTCACATTTGGGTATCTTCGTAGCACCATAGACGGAAATGACGTAAATGAACTATTTTTTGCCAAGTGAAATTCCTTCCCAATGCGATTGACGGCGATGAAATTACTTACTAATGGTATAAGTGTAGAAAGGAATTGTATTTTCTTAACGGTTTCTTCTTTTCCTTTTTTTTTTCAAAAAATATAGTCTTCATCATTTCTCCTGTGACTTTTTAAGTTCATAGTTGGTGATTTTGGCCTCCGGGTGTGTTACTGCTTCTTTGTTTCCAAGACGAGATGAAGCTTGACTTACGGTTGCTATTACTAAATGCAGTTCTAGGTGCCCGATAAGGAAGAAAACATTCGTTCTTAACTTTTCTGAATATTCTATGTGATTCATGGATCCGTGTGTCCTATTTTTGGTGAATATTGATGCATTATATTTGAGTTTCAATTTCATTATAATGTGCAGTAAAACGCTAATAGACATATATCTAATTTAGTTTGACATAATCAAAACATGGTCAAAATGCGAGTGCACCAAACTATCAATTTCCGAACTCAAAAAGTGGATGGCATCTTGTATTGAGTGCACATTGAACAAACGTCTAGACATTAATTGCACTAACGACACTTAATCTTTTGGAATGTCTTCTATTGAATTTCTACATTCTCTTTCTGCATTAATTAATTTTTCATGATTTATCATCACTCATTTGGATTGATGTTTCTTTTTTTATTATTAATTTCAAATTTTTGCCTTTGATTGCTGAATTTTGGTGTTCACTGTAGAATTTAAATTTAATTTGGCAGGTCTGCCCCTCCTCTTCCTGATACTGGCCAGTGGTTCTTCCTAGCTCTGAATGAAAAGCTTCCTTCTTTTGTTGTTGAATTATTAAGAGCCAGAATCATTGGGCTTCACCATTACATTATGTTGTTTCTGATGCTTGCCTTCTCTGTGTTATTCAACTCTGTCAAAGCTCCTGGCCTTGGCCTTGCTGCAAGATACATGTTCACCATGGCAATTGCTCGTCTTCTTCGAACAATAACATTTGTCTCCACAATCCTTCCTTCTGTGAGACCTTGGTGTGCTTCATCCAGATACAGGATGCCATTCCATCCTCATCCATGGGCTCAGAAATATTATGTACCTTATGCTTCGGATCCTGATGCGATTAACCAGCTTATACGTCACGATACCCTGCATGGTTTGTATTACAAATGCCAGAAGTGTACCTATTTTTCTATCTGAAGAGTTTCATAAGACTATTTGGATACTGTTGTGCAGAGAATGTTGGGAAGTACCCTGGTGAATACCGGCCTAATTGGGGTGAAATGAACTTTCTGGTTGATATATTGAGACCGACTCCTTCTGAAGGAGATTCATGGTTTAGCTTATTAAAGTTGGCGGGTGGAGGCTGTAATGATCTTCTATACAGTGGTCACATGGTTGTGGCTGTCCTGACTGCTATGGCGTGGACGGTATGCCTATTCACTCTGTTGTATTCATGATTTATTGTCTTAATTTAGCCGGGTCATGGACTGCCTCCAATGTTGACTTGCTTGATCCATATTTCATTTGTAATAAATAATGATAGTTGAGGTGTAGGGTGATTGGGCGCTTGAATTGGTTTTATATACTTTATTTCTCTTGTACGGTTATGATTCTGGTAGGTTTAATTCAACCTTTCTTTGTTTATTCTTGCCACTGATAAAGCCTGTGGCAAACTCCAAACTCTCAACTGTGGATTCTAAAGGGCCCTTATGTTTAGTACGGTCTAAGCCTGATTATGCTTTTCTGATGTGAGAATTAGATTCAGCTGTTAGGTTTAATTACTAAAAGTAACTTCTGCCCGGTTTTTCCTACTTTAGTGGGAAATTTGAAAATGGGGATAGTGAGGAAGGATAGTTATTCCTGTTATGTTGTCAGAACAATCATCTTAGCTTGAAACAATAAGTGCTGACCTTGAGAATGTAAGTGCTATTGTCATCCCTACTTTGTGATAGGTTGTGACAGAAGAGGCGAAGGGAAAACACTCCCCTGCTAATTACTGTAAGAGGGGAAGTGGAGAGGCCTTTCCCTTGTTCTTTCTTATTGTTTTCCTTAGTTAGGAATCCCCTGTGGTTTAGTTAGTGTAGTCTTCTTCACTTTGGCTATCATTTGGGATGGATCTACACCCTACTTTAACAAATTATCAGAGGAGAATGGATCCTATTGAACTGATTTGGTGCTTCATTGATTTTTATCCTATCACAAACGTTAATGTAGGAAACGTCTCGTGGTTGTTTGTTGGTAAAAACTCCTGATGTTATTTCGGAATGGATTTAGAACCTAACTTTAGCACTTTACTCACTAACCACTTGCCCTTTAGGCACTAACCATTTATTCTTAAAATCAATGAAAATCCATTTAAGTCACAATAAAGCCTTAGCGTTAATGAGGGTATCTTGAAAATCCAGATCTCTGTAATCCACTTGAAGCTCTTAGGTAGTCCCTCAGTTTGGTAATTTTATGGCATTTTGTCATGGCTGCACTGGAAGTTTTTCAGTAAAAGGTGAAGTGCCTTGGGAATTCCTAAGATTACGACCATCGGGTGTTCTTCGGAGCTCCTGTCATTTCTTCTCTATCTTTGTTTAAGCACAACTGACATGTTCTTTGGGGAACCTCCTTTTTTCTTCTTTTATGAAGCTCTTTTTTTGGGAAAAAAAAAAAGAAAAGAATTAGTGCAATGAGAAAGGGAATTCATTAAGCTCTCATTGAGAGAAGAAATCCAAAGCTCTGACTACCACCATGTCTTTTCTTTTTGCTTAATATACATACCTAAATTCTGGATTCAACACGTCCATCATTTTAGCTTCCAGATTTCTTTGGTGCCTGCTATTTTTCATAATTTGTTTGAGAGTTGTTTGGCCGTGCTTCTCACCCTTTACATTCTACTACATCTTTCCCTTTGACTCAAACTTGTAAATTGTAACATGAATATCATCTCAGGAAGCGTATGGTGGCTGGACTTCTGTCCTTATATGGATCCTTGTCCTTCACAGTGGCCAGAGAGAAATACGTGAGAGACACCATTACACTGTCGATTGTGTGGTAGCCATCTACGTTGGAATCCTGTTATGGAGGATTTCTTCCTTTCTCTGGTCTGCCAGAGACACAAACAGGGCTAAAAGACTCGACAAGTTTGATGCAGTCCAGGGCAAACTAATGCAAGCAGTAAAAGATTCAGACCTTGATGAAGTGAGAGAGATTCTGAGAACCGTTGAATTAGCTGGCCAAGGCCGTCATAACACAAGAGAGTGGGCCATCCGAGCATTTGCAGCTGTGACCATTGTATCTTCCTTAATTATGTGCCTTCTGGCATTTTTGTGGACTTCTGACGGGTAACCACATTATTTCCCTGAATAGTATGTTGTGTAATTTAACCATTAATTCCCGGAATTAGCTTGTAAAACTGTCTGCACAGAATCTTGTAGTTGTTACTTTGGCCTCTTGTAGTTTTTATTTTAGAAACTATCTGCACAGAATCTAGTCGAGGGTAAACTTCAATCTCATCCATCAATTGTCACCAAGGAACAGCATCTCAATTATCAGTGTTTTCTTTTTGTATATGGGTCTAACTCAGAAGGGACAGACAATGAGATAAGAAATTAGAGGTCTAGTTCAGCTTGCCACAATCATAGTGCGCCACCTTCAAGATCCTAGGATACAGAAACTTCAAGAAAATCTTCTCCCTCAGGAGCCTGACAAACCAGCCCGTCCCACTCGTTTGGATCCATCCCGTCAAAAACGAACCAGTGATCACCCAAGCCAGCCTCCATTTCCTCTCTGTCACGTACCTCTGGAACGCTTCTCCGACAGAGTGGTCCATCATTATGGCGTCTTCTTCTCCTTGCCTTCGCGTCAACGCCGTCGTCCTCGCTCGATCGAGGACGACGGCGTCCTCCAAGGCCACGCATCCACCTTGTCCGAGGTCGGGCGTCATTGGGTGCAACGCGTCGCCCGCCACCGTGACATTACCCTTGCAGGAGGGTCCGAAGATGAGATTCCAAGGCGCCCGGAACGCGAGAGCTGAGCCTGTTACCGTGGTTAAATCGGTATTGTGTACGATGTCCAGGAAAAGGGTCGGGAACCCCTTCGCCAGGTTCTCCATGATGTCCTCCTGAATTTGCTTTGGATCTTCGGAATGATCTGTACTAGAGATTGCGTCAAAATAAACAAGTGTAAAGCCTAGATGTGATCTGAAAAGAGAAAGGGACCTGCTCTTGCAGAAGCTGTGTGAACGATGAACCTGTGAACCTGGCTTTCTGAAATGGGAGCAACTCCGGCCCTAACGCCTTCACCCACAAATTGGTGGCCCTCCATATTCAAGTCATGAAATTGAGGGGACGAAGCTAAACCTCGGGTTGCCAGTTGTCCATCGTAAATGGGAGTGCTCAGTCCCAGCCATTGAGCTACAACCGAGTGAATCCCATCACACCCGATCACAGCCTTCCAATCCCATTAATTATAAAAAAAAAAAAAAGATTAAAAATGAAATTAAGATCGGAAGTTAGTTTAATCCAAAAGGATCACTTGAACACTGCTATATAAATGAAAACAGAGTCGAGTGGAGAGGATCGTAAACCTTGTGGAGCTCGGAGTGTAAAAGGAAGAGAGGCTGTGTGCGACGCCAAGGGCCTCGAGTGCACGCCAGGCATTGCGAAAGAGAATTATAGCACCGCCGGTGGCTCGCAACTCTTGTGCCTTCTCCAACACCAAACACCACACTCCGACCCTGTGCAGGACGACGGCGGTGGCTAACCCGGCGATGCCTCCGCCCACGATCACCACTTCCTCATACGCCGCATTCATTTTCGCTAATTTCCTTGGGAGAAACTGGGAACGACCCAAAATCAAACTCAATTGCCCGATTGCGTACATAAATTGACAGTGGAAGGGACTGCGAGTACTCCATGTTTTAAATCTTTTAATCTTATGAACTTGCAATCAGTTTCGTGTAACACTAACAGCATTGTTATCAAAGCATTGCTTTTATCGTTGTCGTCCGTCCATCGTTAGTCCGCCCAACTGCCAGAACATATATGTATACATCTATTACATAAATAATGGTGGTCGAACCACCAGAAAGGTATTAATCTATTACTCGGAAGAATTCAAAAACAAGAAAATTAAGCAGAAATACTGATCAGCAAGGGTGGGTGAGACGTCTTCCCTCTTCCTAGCTCCTACCTGCTTGCACTTCGTCGAGAGTGGCCGAACTCTTTTCCTCTGTGTAAATTTTTTTCATCTGAAATTCAGATTCTGAAGTATACAAGAAAATGAGGCTGGATAGTCAGTGGAGTACTTACAGTCCTCGTTTTTATAGTCCCAAAACATCAGCTCGCTTCTTCTCTTTTGTATTCTTTCTTCTTCAGTCCGACGTCGGTATATGTCACAAAGCCGAATTCTGTACTAGTCTTTGCCTCTTCCGTCCGCCGTTTTACGTGTCCTTGTCTCGTCTTTTTCTCTGTTTCGAGGAGGGGCCGCCCCAAAAGAAACCCCAAACGAACGAGTCGAGCGGGTGAGGGAATCGGATGTCGATTCGCTCCGCGGGCAGCGGCACAACGAATATTCCCGAATTAACGGCCACGAGTCACGTGGGATATATCAGACTCATCATGATGCGAGAGCGAGTCGACAAAAGCGGATAGGAACGAAGTCTCTGCCGGTCCTCTATTTCGGCTCCATCCTTTTTTACCCAATCCGTACCGTGAGAATCAACACAGACGCTCACCCGATGCCACTGCCTTTTTATTCGGGTTCCCCGACGCCCACTCGCAGTGCAATACTTTCCAATCTGACTGACTTCATCCGACGGCCTCGATCCGCTTCCGCGTCATTCCCCGGGCTCACCCTCGCCTGCGCGATCGTGAAACGCCTCGAGTCACGGTAGAATGAATACCCGATGCGCTTCGCGACAACCGTGACGCATCTCGGCATCCGAAAAGTCATTTTGCTCCCTTTCCTCCGCTGGATTTAGAATGTTCCGCCTTTCTCTGCGGCCTTCCCCGGTTGCTCAACCGGCGTCCAGTCCGTCCTCCGATCGTTCGTTTTAGGAAACGGAACCGCCTCGGGACGTGTCCAATCCGTCTGTAACGTGTTCGCTTTGCACGGATCGATTGCGCATCTGCTTCTTTTTCTCCCTCAATCTGCCAGTATAATTCTTTTTACTGCTGCCTCCCTCTGTTTCTGCTTAGCTGAAATGTTCGCCCGGTTCGGATTCGGAGACACGTTCGCTCGTCTCATCGGCGGTCTTTCGGAGTCTCAGATGCGTGTCTGGCTCCGTCCGAGTCAGGTCCTGTAGTTCGGGGATCGAGGGAAGGGGATTTGTGCTATTCTTGTCCGTGGCGGCAGAGGAGCCAGCTGCGGGAGCAATTTCGGTAGATCGGGCATGGATTTGGACGATTTCAAATCGATTTTGAGGGGCTCGGGTGTGGATCTTTGGACTTTTATCGATACCGCCATTAGTTTCGCTTCTGCGGAGCATCCATTGGAGCTGCCGAGCCGCAGGGATGGGATTGTGGAGCGGCTATACACGGCGGCTTGCAAGAAATGCGAGTTGAGCGAACCGAGGCAGGCGAGATCTGAGAGTTTGCAGGAGAGGGAGAAAACTAGAGCTATATTTGGAGATTCGGACGATGAGAGGGAAGGGAGAGGGCAATCGCCTGCGACTCCGTTTTCGGAGCACGAGGCGGACGAAGAAGGCGAAGATGACGTGGATAGGAGGCATGACCAAGAGAAGAGGAGAGTTCTAGAGATCAAGGAGCAGATCGAAGATCATGATCAGGTCTCTTTCTCGCTCGCAATTTTTCTTTTCTATTTAATGAAATATTTTCTTTCTGATTTGTCGTCTTAATTCTACTCCTTATTTTCTGCGTATCTTTGGCGTTTCGTGGATCTCCCATTTGTAGACGGAGGATTCTCTTGTCGAAATCTTGGAGAGCCTGGCCGATATGAATATTACTTTCCAAGTGCTCAAGGTAAATCCATTGATTCTTGGAAACATCAAATTTCAACTTGAATTTGCATCTATTTCCTCGTTTTTTAGATGTTTTCGGCTACTTCAGGAAACGGATATCGGAAGGCATATGAATGGTCTGAGAAAGCACCCGTCGACGGAAGTTCGGAGACTGGTGAAGCATCTTGTCAGGTGAAATTCGCATAGGAGGCGAAAAGAAAGATAGCTATCGCCTATCGGACCAAATTCAGTATGAACTAGAAACCGATCTTTACGGCTTCTTTTTTCGGTTATTTACAGGAAATGGAAAGAAATCGTTGACGAATGGGTTACCGCCAATGCCCCTTCGGAAGTTGAAGTGTCCTCTTTCATTGGTAAACACGGAAATCCTGTTAAAAGTTTTCTGCTTTGCTTTGTTCAATTAGGAGGACCTATAAACCTCACACATGGTTAGAACTCGAAGAAGTCGAGTAGTAGTTGTTGACAATGAGCCGACCTGTGTACGGATTTTGGGAGTTCCTGTTTTCCCTTTCTCCGTTTGCAGTTGTATCTGTTTCCATAGCTTGGAGGTTCTCAAAATTTGGTTCCATACTCGTTCGCATTCTGTTCCTCCTTTCTTGTTACAAGTACAATTAACTTAATCAACCATCAAACCCTGAAATTCTGTATTAATCGCTGAGAATGTGGTCCCTAAAGTGGTCTGTTCTTGGAAGCTATGATGGCGGTATTCGATGTCCTCACATGGTTCTTCGTGGACGCTTTTTAACTTTGGCTCTTATTCTACCGATTTTCTAATTTCTCTACCTTGTTGTGTACAGAAGTAGATTGATAAGATTTGTATTAAAATTGCTTAACACTAGTCGTTACTGGCAGCCGAAGGAGACTCCCCCCAGCGAAATCAGAGCCAACATCATCAGAATGGGAACCAGGTAAACTTTTATCCTGTAGTCGAGGATCGAATCCCTTAATCAGCTGAGGCCTTAGGTTTTTCTTGTTACCCTCTCAGGTAGCGGATATTCAGAAGTCATCAAATCATCAAAGTGAGTCAAGATATAGGCCTGTGATTTGTATTTCGCTTGTCCGAGCTTCTTTTGTGTGCTTCTCGAAATAATCCTGTTTCTCTTGCATCAGATGGTGGGTCCAGTGCCGACAGAAATAAGCAGAAATTGGAAGCAAAGGAGAAAAAGGTTCCCCAACGTGGAGTTGAAATGAAGCACAAGCCATCGGTCCCTGACTCAGCTTCTCCCTATGTATTTATCTGACCGAAATCATTTTCTCTTGATCAGTTAGAAGAAGAAGAGGCGTTATTTACTGGATTATTTATCATTGAACTTCCAGAAACCAAAAGAAGCGAGGGAGAGCGCCATTGACCTGGAAAAGCTTGCTTCCGCTAGAAGACGGCTTCATGAAAACTACAAAGAAGCAGAAAATGGTAGGTTTTAATCTTTCTTTCAGTTCCGAATCTAATTTCATATCCACCATCGAGTATTTACTGCCATCCATTATTGATTGCACTTACCAGACCATTTTGAAGATATGACCGCTGAGCACGTGTCTAGTACGATTTTGCCGATCGTGTAGACAGACAACCCATTCACTACAAAATACCTTTTTTTCCGTATTTACTGACTCGCAGCTTTTTGTTTGTTTGCCTTGGTGTTATCTGAAGCTAAAAAGCAAAGGACAATTCAAGTTATGGATTTGCACGATATTCCGAAGCCCAAAAATTCATTCTTCGCACGGGGGAAAGGCTTTCACGGAAGGCACGGCTGAAAAAGGACGCAGGGCATACGACTTGCTGGTTTAATGTCTCTATGCGCAGGGGGTGTTGTCCGGAATAAATTATAGGAACCTGCATCCCATGTCAAGGTTGCTGCTCTTCATGATTATTTCTAAGTTAAGAAGGGAAAAAAGGGATAAAAAGGCACATGGCGGATGGTGTGCGGAAACTGGCAGGTACTCGTTAGATCATCCACGGGATATGGAGATCATTTGTGAATATGATCAACCATTTCCTCTGTTCTTTTTCCACTATTCTACATAACATGTCTATTAAAATAATTCAAAGGTAATCACACCGTAATTATAGATTCGTAATATTCTCGGACCTGTTTTATTCTTCCGAAATTTTTTGTTCGCTGGTTTTTTTTTAAATTGCTAGTAAGTTGGGGTTCTTTCTTGATTACCGATATATATATATATATATATATATATATTTGAGTTTTCATACTGCTATATTCGGGTTGAAGTCTCTAATTGTGTACTAGAGTTATTTAGCTTTAAGAAAAACCAGATTTCCCAACCGCTGTTTTCTATTATGCAATAATTTAGTTGAAAGTATTCTGATTGATGCTTGAAATCCCAAGTCTGGAAGTGTCGGTGGATCAAACTGAGTCCTGGCTACTCAATTCCTTCGTGGACATTTGGTGGACGAATTCAAGTACATTTGCTTTATGGCGATATTTGGTTATGATTAAACCGGTTTTTTCAATTGAAAAGATGTTTCACGTTGATTATCCCCCCCTACTCCTCGAGAGTTGTAGACACGGTTGCCCAAAGTTGACTTGGATTTCAGCAGGCCAAGTTGCGGGGTGACTTGGGTTAAAGTGACCTTGTTGGGTATAAATAGTATGAGTTGGACGGGAAAAGGAAAATCTAAATAATTACTTTCTTTTCGAAAAGCATAATCTTCAACTTGAATCTTGATATATATAAAATGCCTTCCGAAATAGTATTAAATGAACTGAAAATAGTGGATATTAAAATGTTGAAAGTTACTTTCTTGTAGTGCTTGTTTTATTTCAAGCAACTAATTTACACAACAAAAAGCTTGAGCAATTGAAATTGAGAGTCTTTGTTTAATAATTAATAGTTTAATATATTTATTACCTATAAAAAAATTTTAGTAAAAGAAAGAAAATTTTTCATTTGGTTATAAAAATAAAAAATGAAACTAATTGTAGATAAAACTCAAACTATATGTATTCTCATCTCATACAGAATCACTAGTTCAATGTGTACATAAAAACTAAAACAAAGTGTGTGCATGTGAACTCTGACAAGAGATGAATTTTAAGTACAAAATTATAAAGTACTAGATCGTGGCTCATTGTTGTTACTCGTTAGCATTTCTTTAACTAGTAGGAGTGTTCCCTAAATGATTGTGTCTAGGTTCAGGCCTCAGGAGTCGTCGTAATTTTTTTTATTGTTCTCTAAAGTTCGAAATGTCAACAATAGAGGAAGATGGCAGAAGAGGGAGGGAGGCAATGCAGGCAGCGAATAATTGCCGGCCAACGGGGCAACGGGGCAAGAGCATTTCTCCCTCCACTCTCATCATCAATCCGCATGGAACTCGTATAGCGAAAGCGCCAAATGCACGAAGACAAAAGCGCCGGACCCACCCGCCACCGAACCCAGCTCAAGCCGGAAAAAAGTAATAAACGAAAAAGCCGGTCCTTTTCTACCCAACCGGACCGGAAAGTCAGAATCAAGGTCAGGAAGTTCGAGCGTCGCATTCGAAAGAGGAGCCAGAGGGCCCGCCGCCTCGGATGTCCCATAAAAGGAAACAGAGTCCTGTAATAAGTAGTAATAATAAGTACGAATAGTGAGATAGTCAGTCACTAAGGAGTAATAAGTCGATAATAATGTAATACAGGGCAGTGCGGTGTGTGTGTTACTTTTCCTCCGCGAGGGTGAGTCTTGAGTCTTTGAGTCTCGAGTCTTCTTGAGGAGGGGGGGGAGTAAAAGAAAGGGCGGATATCTGCTTTTTCGCTTTTTGGGAGGATATATAAATTTGCAGGTTTTCTCGCGTCTTCTTCGCTCTCCTGCCTTCTCTCTCATACGCCATCACTCAAAACAGATTCAAACCGCCCCGCACTCGTCGCTCGCATGGAGGGGAAGAGGGACTGGGGGGAGGAGAACGAGCAGGCACTCGAATAGGGGGTCATTCGCTAGCCCCTCTGAGAAACCCTAGAATTCCGTTAATGGCCTCTTCGAAAATAATGCCTTCTACCAATTCGGATCTCAATCCTTACTCTTCTCCTTCCTCTATTTATTCCCCGCTCCCCGGACCCACCGCCGCCACTCCGACCATGGACGACCTCCTCCGCAACATCTACACCACTAACCCTTCCGCCCAGATCATCCCCCACGACTCCGACGGAATTAAGCCCAAGACAGTCGATGAGGTGTGGAAGGAGATCTCCGACAGGAAGATGGCCATCGCCCCTCCCGGGGATGCCGGCGTCGCCTTTGAGGAGATGACTTTGGAAGATTTTCTCGCCAAGGAAGGTGCCGTCAGGGAGGAGGATGTTAGGGTCCCCTCCGTATCGCGGCAGTTCGGCGTTAATTTGGGGAATAACGGGTATCCGCAGCCGCAACCGCAGCCGCAGCCGCAGCCGCAGCCGCAGCCGCAGCCGCAGCAGCAGCCCCACCCGCCGCAGCAGATGGACAATTCCAATTTGGGTTTTCTAAGTGGCAGTGAAGGAGGAGGTGCTACAGTTGGGAGAGGGAAGAGAAGGATCGTACAGGAGCCCGTCGTCGATCGGGCTGCACAACAGCGACAAAGACGAATGATTAAGAATCGAGAATCAGCGGCGCGATCGAGGGAAAGGAAGCAGGTTGATTTTTGTTTACCTACTTTTACTTAATTATGAATTTTTAAAAGGACCATAGTTTCGGTACTAGGACTTTTTACAAAATAGCACGTTACTAATGATTCCCCTTTACTTCCCTTGGGTTTTTATTTTTCGTATTGTTTCTCGAGGTGATTTTTCTCTACTTTTCCCTCGTTTCTTAGGCGTACACCGTAGAGTTGGAATCATTGGTGACGAGGCTTGAAGAGGAAAACGCACAGCTCGTGAAACAGGAGGTACACTGAAGCTGTTTAAAAGTAGTTGCTTTTACGACGTTATTGTTTGACTTGTGCATGAACTTAGTGCCGTAAGTGCTGCGATGAAGAAACTCGATTAGCTTAGGAGTTCTTTGTTTAGTGCCGCAAGTGCTGCGATGAAGAAACTCGATTACCGTAGGAGTTCTTTGTTACCCAAACGATATAGAAACTCTATCCCGACTCGGCCTCAAGTGTTGATAACTTAAAATGTGTTACACTGATAACGTGGAGGAACTTCTAGTGAATCACT
The DNA here is from genome assembly GCA_019845555.1 of Aristolochia fimbriata. Classification (NCBI taxonomy): domain Eukaryota; kingdom Viridiplantae; phylum Streptophyta; class Magnoliopsida; order Piperales; family Aristolochiaceae; genus Aristolochia; species Aristolochia fimbriata. The sequence goes on from CM034082.1 coordinate 7,138,433, forward strand.
TGTTTTAACCAAAAATAACTAGGTGTTTTGTGCTGAAATAGCCTTCGAGCTATCATTCAAGTTTTTTTACTGGAAATATTGTGTTTAGGTCCACTTGATATTATCTAACTAGTCCTGGCCTACTCCAGACTTAATTGATGAACAGGGTGTCACTCAATTACCTTTTTGGATCAGACTGAGCACGATGGACTTTTTCTTTTCTAGTGGCAACAACTTTTTTAAATCTACCAAAGCCAAGGAAGGAAGTGTAAATAGAACATAGTGGTACAGTGGGCAAAAGCCAGCTTAAAAAGGGGTCAATTTAACTGACTCACCGAGGGCCAAACTATCCTTGAAGACCCTGGACCTAGCCTTCTTGTCAACCGAAGAGCTGGCTGACCTTGAAGTTTTTGACCAAGCAAGCTGCTATGATGTCTGAAACTTCTTAAACAAGCTGCTATGATGTCTGAAACTTCTTAAAAGGTAGGTTTCCACGTTGTTGGGCAGAGTCTTTTTTCCTGGCCCAACATTGCACTAGCTGAGAGTCTCCTTTAAAGTGCTGGTGGAACAAGTCTGATCCGAGTCAATGAGGTGACATTACATTCACAGCATTCTGCACCAACTCTAGTCTTTTGAACGTGCACTGCTCTAGGTAATATTACAAAGTTTGTTTTGTTTTAAAATAATTGTCCTAAGGTCAAGGTCTCTCTGTACAAGGTTAGTTATTTGGGTTCTTCGTCCAAGGACCATATAAGTTTGAAGTTTGAAGTTGCAAACTTATACATCCATTTATAGCTTCTGCAAATGTTTGCTGGGTGATATTGGGCATTGGCATGTTTACTATGTGTGAATGACACTTTTAGTAGCTATCCCTCATTTCATTTGCATGACTTTCCATGGAGTATGACTACTCTTTTGAAGGTCCTGGAATGAGAGAATGTATTTACATTAATAAAACGGAAAAAAGGAGAAAATTGTATGCTAAACTACACCAGCATAGCTGCAGACTTCTGCTGTTGAGGCTTCTGGTGAGAAGACGTATATGATTCTCAATCTGTAACTGTAAGATAATGGCATCTCTAATTTACATGAATTATGTCATATTGGCTTAGGCCTTTTCCTATATCTTGACTATTTGTACTTGTGTTCAGGAATATCGTTGTGATGGTGATAAATTCATGTCAATTGCATAATGCTCTTCAAAAATTTCAATTCGAATTTGAAATATTCCTGAAGTTGGCTCAGAGGCTATCCTGTCCTATTTTAGAGCTAAAGCTATTCGTCTTAACCTTAAAGAATTCTCTGCAGATATGAATGGGATTGTGACAGCTTGGTTGGACTTATTTTTGTACATGTGAACACTGCTTGTCTGAATGGGATTGAGACAGCTTGGTTGGACATATTTTTGTACATGTGAGCACTGCTTGTAATTGTTGGCACATAGAAATTTGGAGCAGCTGTTCAGTACTTAAAACTTTAAAATTAGGGAGCAGATAGGGACAGCCAAGAGAATGAGCAAACATTTAATGACTCTAGTTGGAGTAATTCAACAATTATCCATTTGAGCTTTCTCCCTTTGTCCCTTCCACCTCCCTTCTGATGCTTTTCACTCTGTTTCTTATATGAGGGGTTTCAATAGTTTTATTGGGTACATGAACATATAGTTTACTTGAGCATCTGAAAGTAGGTCTTATTTTTTAATTTATTTGTTTCTTTCAAAAGGACTCCATTTTTTTTAAAAGAAGAGGCTCTTTCTACTTTTGTACTTTCTTTTTTTTTTGAGGAAAGTGAATACATTTTTTACTCCCAATTACAAGTTTTACTCCCAATGCTGGAGTGGAGACCCGAACCCAAGACCTCCCGCAGCAATAACTCCCATGGGACCACTGAGCTAATGCCCAAGACCCTTTACTTTTGTACTTTCTAGTGAATCACATGAATGGAATAGGCTTTTAACATGTTTGATGAATATAAAAGAGCAGGGAATACAAAAAGAATTGTTTCACTCTTCTAATATGGACATGACCATGTGCATTTATCAGTTGCTTTGTAAGCCTTTTCTGCATTTTGATTAAGTTGTTGATCCTTCATCAAACTTTGAGAATAATCTATTTTTCTCCTTTTTTTCTTTCCTTTCTGTTCCTGCTTCTTTTTGGTTACGTTTTCCCCCCTGACAAAACCTGTCCACTAACTCAAGTCATATTTTGCAGCGTGAGAGAAACAGGAAGAGGCTTAGAGAGGTAAATACATTTTTCATGTTTTTGAATTTGTATCTCTTTTTTTTTGTTCAGTTGGCATGGTGTTAACTTTCCTTTCATCTTTCAAATTTGTATGAAATATTCCATTTGCAATTTTGTTTTCTTCTACAATGTTGATGTATACTTGTGAGCCTTCATCATTCTTTGGTTTAACCTCTATTTCTGTTTGACATATGCTCCAAACATTTGGGATAAGGCCATGTGTCGAAAAAGATCAAGGTTAAAAAAGGTGATAGAATAGTTTGGTCTATGCTCAGTCTAAACTCTAGACAATCAAGGTTCTTGTATCTTTGAGAGCACTTGTAGGAGCTAAATTTATTTGTTTTTATGTTTGTTTCTAATAATTGTTCTTTAGTGCCAAATATTGGATCTGGATTCAACCACCTCCACCCCACACCCCCCCAAAACAAAAAAAAGTAATTAAACAATTAATTCTGAAGCATTTTTCATAAAAAATTACTAAAGGTTTTTTCAAAAATATATCATTAGCATAAAATACCAAAAAAAAAACTTACCCATTTGTTTTCTATAGCATTGTTCTATAAAAGAATACACTTAGCATTTGTTACGTAAGAAGTACATAGTTTAGCTAAAGACTCGTTCAGTGTTTAAGCTTTGGTTGTTATAATTATCTCTTTACTTCCCCTATTCCTACTTTGATGATATGACTCAGGAGATTACTCTATTTCAAAAGGGTCAGATGTGTATGACCTGATTCTCCACAACTTTGTCAATTGCATATCAAACTTTTTAATGGGTAATTTAAATTTTTGAGGCAAACCTATGGTTTTTGGAGCTGGATTTTCATCCTTCATATTCTGTTTATAATAATTCCTGCAGAGACTTCTGCTCCAGTTAATTCGTGTTGAATCCTGGATACTGGAAGAAACTGTAGACCACAGTGCTCATATTCACTTCTCAGGGTAGATGTACAAAATTTAATGACTGGATAATATTTTAAAACATAATACCGATACTGGAAGAAGAGATCATACTTTTAACCCTTATGTTTCCAACTTCTTATCTCTATTACAGACAGTTAATCTTATCTGAATATTTTCTTAAGCATCTTCGCTCTGTCATTTAGAATTACTGTTTCCTCTTTAAGTTGTGTCTGTAGTTCAGACACTCATACCCCAAGTGACAAACCGATTTCTTTCTTTGTTGCAGCTTATGGAAACTCTAGTTCCTGTTGATGAGAAGCGGAGACCGCCCCGCCTTCTTCGGCGGACACGGTCTGTAGAATGGTAGAGTAGCATGGAGAAATGGGATCTGCAAAGTGAAATTTTCTCTCCTAGTTTATAATCCAGTCACGGAGCCGCAGGTAGTGGAATTGTTGCCTGGATTGACAGCTGCCTCCCCCCCCTGTATAAAGCCATGAGGTTGCAATGTGAAATTGATAAGATAAAAACAGTCCCGCTTGTTGGAAGGTGGGTTCTCGCCTCGGATTCCGAAAGTTTAGGTAACATAAGGTTAGAGATTGGGATTCAAAAGGAGGAATGTGGGGTACATAGCTGGTGTTTGATTGATATTTTGTCTATATCCGTTTCACAGTCCTTTCTACTCACTTAGAAACCCCTGTTATGTCCATTATAGAGAACTGAAGTGACCTTTGTATTTATTCAATGTAATTGTTATTAAAATATGTTTTTCAGCTTCTCCCTTGTCATATTTTGATATGCGCGAAAGGGGAAAAGTAAAGTAGAGATTCCCCTTCTTTCATTTATGCGATTCTTTGATGAAAGTAACAAAGTTGACGATTTTTATTCCATATTATAATCTTTGAATGGGAAAGAGTTTTACTTTGGACAATTGATTAATAACAAAGCTAATCATGTTAGAATTATCCTTCCCATCATTCCTCTTCCCTCACTTTCATTTTAAAATAAATAGCAACCACTGATGCTCTCTCTATTCATTTAACGTCCGCCCCACTAGAAAGTTGTAAAAATCCCCAAGTCCGAGGACCAGCAGTGATTCCGCTTCCGCCCTTTACCTTCCCTTCGTCCATTCTCCTTCTCTCACTGGTAGCTAAAGGGAGGGGGGGAACCCATGACAGGTACCTCTGTAGCCCTCGTCCTCTTCCTCCTTGTTCTCTTCGTCCAGGTCAGTGATTCTTCAAAGACCATTGTTGTCGATGGACTTGCAGAGTGGAAGAATCCTACCGTCCATGTTGGAGATACTCTGAGTAAGTAGCATCTCACATGAAGGAAGCACAGAGCAAAATGGTAATGGTTTCGCAATTCACATTAGGAGTATGAAAATGTCTTCTTTTTTTCTTTGTTTTTTGCATCAGTTTTCAAACACAAGAAGGGTCCTTACAACCACCTTCACATTTTCCGGAACAAGAGAGCCTTCGACCTCTGCAACTTCTCTCAGTCGGTTCTTCTGAACGACGACGGCGCCAACTCCGACTCATTCACGGTACGTGGTGCAAAATTTCCGATTAGACGCCGAACTGATTGTTAAGTTCAGTTGAATCAGGCAAAGACACGATTCATCTCTTTTAGCATTAGTTTCTCGTACGTGATCTGCTGAAGTTTTGATTTGGTTGTTTGTAGTGGCACCCGTGGAAGCCAGGCTACTTCTACTTCTCGTACAACAACGGGACCTCGGCCGGAGCCTGCCGGGAAGGAGAAAAAGTCACGGTGAGGGTTACTCGAAGGCAGCCGGAGGCAGATACAAGTCCGTCGCCTTCCCCGTCTTCCGAGGAGGCTCCTCCGCCGTCTGCCGGTGGTAGTTTCCGTTCATCCCCAGCTCTCCCGTGGAGGAAGCTGGTCCCCTCCGCCAATGCTCCCGGCGCTTCGCCGCCGGCGGCAGCGCCGGTAGCTAGGCCGGATTCCGGTGGCGGTATACCCTTTATTACGAGCAATCCGGCGGTTCCATTGCCCACCGGCGAGACGGACGCAGCTACCATACGGCCTCTCCCGACCTCCGGTGCAGTGCGACATCATTCCCAGGTCTGTACAGTTTGAAACTTGAAACTTGAATTTCGTTTGTTGAATGCAAATTGCAAAGTGCAACCTGCCGGTGACTCGTCCCTGTCCCAGGAAAATGGGCTATTTGCAGGAAAAACGGGTCTTTTAGAATGTTACCAGATGATATCAGTTTAATGGCGAAGTGAGATAAGATGCTGTGGGCACGGGCTGTCATTCAGCTTTTGCTCTTACACCCAGGTTTTGAATTTGACAAGAGAGCCTGCCATTTAAAGGAACCACTTTACGGTACTAGCAGCTGTAAATGTAGTGAGAGACACCTTCTGAGTCGTCTCTGACATGACACAGGCTTCAGTTTTCACGCCCCTTTTTCTCTTTTTACTTCCATGTTTGGGGGTACTTGTTTATGTCTTTGATCTATCTATCCAATTCCACGGCCATCTTATTTCAATCATGACCTACATTCTCTGGGTCTGACTGTGTTCATTTGTTTCCGTAATTTTAGACCTTGTTCAATTTAAAGAACTAAGTTAGCGGATGATTATTCTGTTGCAGGTGTTGAGATCCGTTCAGGCGCATCTGGGAACCTTCATGTTTGTATTGTACATTTTGTGTTAATCCTGGGGATACACGGAATTAATGAGTGTAGAGCAGAGGGGTTGAGTCTGATTGTTTTGGATGTAAATTCTTGAGGGTAGTAGTAGTTCAGCTGCTGAGATGAAGCCATGTTTATTTTTTTTTTTTTTTTTTTTTTTTTTTGTTTTTCCTCTACTTTTCCTCTCCTTCTGTGTACGATTTCCAAGTAATCTGATTCTAAGGAAAATCATGGTGGCTTTGTGTTATTTATTGATGAGGTCCCAATTCCCAAACGAGTATGGGACCATTTCTTTATCGACTTAAAAGATTATTTGGACGGGTTCATGCTGTCTTACTCTCGTTCAGGTCTCCAAAGCAGTATCTCGTTACTGTGCAGCTGCAGCCTTTTCGGTATTCTAGGCACGCATGTATGTGTATATATATATATATATATGGCTGGAGAGCAGGAGAGGTCTGTCAATGGCTGCCGAGTTACGTAGTCTCTTTGATTGGTAATGGCTCTGGTTTTTTAATTTTACCAATGTCCTTTTCCCCACCATCTTGTCACCGTCGCTCTGTCCGAGAATCGGAAACCGCAAAACCTCGGTTTTGTTGCTCGAGTTTTACCTGCTCCGGGACTCCATTAAACTTCGATTAATGCGACAAATCAACAGAGAAGAGAGAAAAGAAAAACACCCGGATAGCTATCTTCTGATTCTTCTTCAGTCTTCACATGTGGTGAAGAACTACCCATCATGATTGAGTCCCAAGCAGGGAGCAGAATCATGGTACCAACCATTTGATGCAGTGTGAAGGGATTGGTGGTGTCATGTCGCTCAGTTTCCGTAATGATATGTTCCGAAAAGGTGGGATGAGGAAGTCCCCATGAACAGTTATTTGATCGAAACTGGTGACACTGGAATTGGAAGGTTTTGAAGTGGAGTGGGGGGGGACAGGGAACGTGGCTTGAATCCGTGGTAAACTGCAACTTGTCCAATACAAAGTTATAAAATTGAGTCAATTTCACACGTTTTCCCTATACTTTTACTTATTTTTCATTATCAAATTATGGAGAATTTCTCCTTTAAAGATTACTTATCAATTGATACTATTCAATTAGTTTAAAATATTAATTATTCCTAAATTACAAAAAAATTGAAGTTAAAAAATTTTAAAAATAAAATTGAGTCAGTTTTACTCATTTCACCCTAATACTTTTATCTATTTTGGTTGAAAAATTTTAAATTTTAATTATCTGATATTTTTATATTCAACATACAACCTATATCCGCTTGTAACCTTTGATTTTGCATTACACGACCTATATATATCCCCGAACATATCGGATTTTGAGCTGTCGGATATTTATAGGAAATCCGAGGGCAACCCTGATTGAATCATTGAACACACTTGAGAGTTTCGAGCTTCAACCAGGTTCACATAAAAAAAATTGAGATGGGTTCTTGACATTGTTGCTGCAGGGACGAACTGGTTTGGTCAAGTCTGTCTGCTGCAGAGAGAAATTTTGCTCGTGAAGCTTTTTATAGCTTTTTGGCACCGTGAAAACCTAACCGACTGTAACGTGAAAGCTGTTGACAGTTCTGAATTCATTGCCGCACAAGGAAGAAACCTAAGATATCATCGCAGTAATGTGAATCTAGCGACCTTGATAAGAAGCTAGCCATCGATGTTAAAAACATAAAATACACTTCTACAGTCCAAAACCAGCAATTTCATTACTTAGGGGTTTGGATTTCTAAATCCAACCCATGGGTCAGGTTCAGGTTTGGAAATACAAACCCAATCTCAGGTCAGATTTGGGTTTACGTTTTTTATTTTTCATGGGTTCTCGAGTTTTGGGTAATATAAGTTGGGTCAGATTCGGGTTTTCAAAAACCCAACCCCTATTCAGGCTTCGTGTTAAGGTACATGGAAAGGCTTCCTATGCTGTTTTTCACGTCTATGCAGTAATTCTTTTCTTCTTTTGTAATTGCCAGCATTTTTGTAGAAAGCTCAAGTGTAAGTTTTGGGAAGAAAAGCGGAACGTAGAAATCTGGCCAAACTTTCAAAGCTCACGTTGCATGTAGCTTGGTGTAATGAAGACACATTCTCAGGAGCTTGCCGCAACAGCATTTCTGAATTGACGTACCGCCCAAGCAAAAATCTCAAAAAGCGACACCGCCTCCTTCCCTCCAAACTAGGCAGAAGCAACGGTTTCGTGCCTCACATATTCTCCCCGTCCCCTGTATATCTAAACTAATGTCCACCATTGTTGAAGGCTAGGCAATATGGAGCTTGATTTGGGTCTGAAGATTACCCGAGCTAGAGAAAGTGTCACTTCAGGTGTTCAAATTTCCAAAAGATACGGAGGCCCCTTCTTCACCTCTACAGAAATAGACACCATGTTCATCCTCGTTGGACACCTGCCAGGTATAACTGAAGAATTAGAATACCTTTGAAGCATCCTGAACACTTTTTTGGCTAACAATGTTCTGTCTAATGGCCAGGATTCAAGAAAACCGAAATCAAGATTGACATCAATGAGTCTGGGTCGGAAATTGCCATCGATGGCCAAACCTGCGTTCAGGAAATGGCCATGCTGAGATGGAGATTGCAAGTGAAAGAGCCCACCATCAGGCACTTCAGAAAGGTTTTTAAAATCCCTGACAACGTGATTCTTGATGAAATTAAAGCTTGGTTTGATGATGAGGAGACCAGTTTAACCATTTTCATGCCTAAACTAATTAAAGGAATTCAACGAATTCAAATTGAGGAAGTGAAAAAGGAACAAGTTGATCAAGAGAAAGTTACGTCAACTGAGAAGACCCAAGCTGATGGAGCTGAAACATCTGCCCCGAACGAAGCGATTCAAACTCAAGTTGATGAAATGTTACCCAGAATAGATTCAGAGGCAGAGAGTGGTGGTGAAGGAGAAATATCAGAGTTAAACCATTTTGTTCCACCAGGCGAGGCTGGAGCACAAGAGGAAACAAAAAACTCCGATGACCAGACGTCAGAAAAGAATAACAAAGTAAAACCTTGTGAAGAAAAAGAAAAAGAAACCAGCCAAACAGCAAGATCAGAAAGAAATGATGTAGACTGGGGACAGAAAACTGGAGAGGACGAAATATCAGAAACAAATGGACAACATATTGAAGAAAACCAGAAAAAGGAAATAAGCAATGATAACATACCAGAAATGATCGATGGACTTCATGCCAAACCAGCTACTGAGAAAGAGTCAAGTGAAGGTACCAGACCTCAGGGATACCCCATCTTTCAATCTGAAGTTGATCAAGTTGCAAAGCAGGATCAGGAAATCTTAAACTCAATGAATATAGAACCTGACCTACTACATCAATCTTCATCGCCAGAGGAAGAAGATGACAGTGATGCAGTGCATGAAATTCAAAATAATGATACCATGGAAGCTTTAGAATGTCCACCAGAAGTTGAAGAGAACCAAACTGAAGAGCCAGAAGAAGCATCAATTTTACAAAACCCTGTTGTTGATGTACCTAAACCTGCCTATGAAACTCAAGAAAAACTAACAATGTATGAAGAAGATCAGCTGAATGAGGCAGCACATGAAAAAGATGAAGAACATGGAGCAGAAGCAGCCGATAGTTCGGAGAGTGGTCGCACACCCAATAATCAGGATATTGTCACCTCAGTCAGTGAAGAGAGGGAGAAAAGGAAGAGGTATGATGGTAGGCCTTATACTGTGATTGCTGGATCAGCATTCCTGGTCTCCCTGATTGTACTTACTGTTCATTTCCATCGAAGTAAAAAACAAAACTGATGTAATCATAAAGTAGCAAGGTAAATCATTTTTTTCCTTGAAAAGATCGTCAGTACACTACTTCATCTTTAACAGAGATGTACTTGAGCATTACAAGATACCATAGCGAAGAGTAAGCCCAAGTCTGAAGCTTAGACAATTATTCAACTGACAAATGCCGCTGTAATAGTTTCCATCTGACTTGGTGCTCGCAAATTTTAGTTGATCTATGACCCTCTATATAGCTGCTCTGTTTCTAATGGTCAGACAGCTCACCAACCTGCCAAACCGTTGAAGTAAAAAAGAATCTTTGACATCATAAGCCATTTCCTTTCTCACAATCTAAATACTCAATACCCTTTGACCAGATATGTGCTTTCGTGATTCACACAGAAAATAGATTATAGCAGATGATCTTTCTAGTTAAAAGTGTCAAACCTTATGAGCCAAAATAACCCATACAGAAGAAAGAAGCATAACTGGTTAAATTGTCCATCGATATCCCCAAAATAAAGACTCAAAAGTTCCAATCATACAGGGCTAGGTGCAAAAAACTGAGACATGTGTGTTCCTTGGCATCCAGATTCAATAAATTTCTTTATTCTGGGCTATTCCCTTAACAACCGAACTATCCATAGTTTGTGTCATCAGCAAGTGGTCCATTGTTTTATCCTCTCATCTCCACTTACAGGACCACAAATTGAATCAGATTGTGAGACCTTCCAAATCATTCACCTAGCAGGTTTGGCAAGCCTCTCAAGCACCCATTTAAGCACTTCACAGCCATTCAGGTTTGTACTTTTGAATCCCCTGCCTTTTTCAAACTGCCTAATATGCTCTCAATAAGTTTCTCCTTGTCATCACTGGATGAATTCAAAACAAATGAATAATTCTTACCAGGTTTGACCTTTTGCCGGTGGCTGATTGGATTGACATAATTTTCAGTTTCAACACTGCAAGAAGTCGTCGGCTTCAAATTACTGCTAGAACAATCAACCAAGCCATCAAGACTCTCATAATGACTCTTGTTTTCATTTTCCTTCCCATTTTCCCCACTCTGCATGGAATCCAAAATCTCCAGGAGTGAACCACCTTTTTGACATGCATTATTTTTCTTCCCCGAATTTTCCAAAATGGGTACATCAACTTCCAGGTCTGAAACTTTTTCTTCTGAGAACATGGATTCTTCATTATACTCAACAAGTTCATCTTCGTCTTGAATACCTTCATCCTCAGAATGTGCATGTGCTTCAGGATGACCTATGTCAGTGGCAGAGTGCACTTCCTGCCATGAGGACTCAGTGTCAACAGGTTGGTCCAAAATTATTCCCTTGCTCGATGAACCAGCAACCGCGTATAAGTTGCTACTGGTCATTGACCTATTTCCTTGCACAGAAGCAAGGACTTCAGTATTATGTTCCTTTGGGATATCTACAGCAGGATATATTGTGTTATTTTCTACAATTACTCCTGGCATGGACTGTAATAGGGATACAAGCTTAGGAAACCCCAGCTTTTGATAATGCAGGCGATAGTTGTATCTTCCGTGGAAGACACGTTTAAAAGAAGACATATTGAACCCCTGAGGGTAGCTTTCCAAAATGTCTTCCAAGAGAGTCTGACAGTCCGATAGTATCTGCTGCTTAGACCTGTAATCAGACTTCTTCTTGCCCTCACCTAGTATACATGCATAAAAAAGGGTTTCAACAGAAGGAAAACCATAAAAACTAGAGTCAAGATTTTTATTGAATTCTTGCTGGAAAAGTCTCTTAAAATCCTCCACTTCAATGATAGTGCTGTTTTGGAATTTCTTCAACCAAAGTTTCAATTCAACAAGATTGTGGGGCTGCTTTGGCATGACATTTTCACCAACAGAAGCATTAGAGGACCTTTTTGAAAAAATAGAACTTAAACCATTTGACCCTTTTGCATTAGAGGAAGATGATAAACTTTTAATAGGCATTGTAACTTTAAAAGGATAATAAAGACTCAAATGCTCTTGCACCCATTTCTTCTCTGATATTATTACATCAACTAAGTGAGATAGATTTTGGGGGTCCAGGGTCTTAAGAATATGTGGTCCCTCCCTTTGCAGCTCCAGCTCTAATTGCGCTCTGTCATTTCACATAAAATGTGTTTCTTATGAGTATCAACATACAATCACTATCAGAAAAGAAGACTTGCAAATAAAGTTAAATTTTGTTATAAAAAATATTTTGACTAGGAATGGATATGACATTACCTGACATTTCCACCAAAGGTATGGTTTTAAAATGGTTCTCCAAAATTTTTTTTAAAAGAACATCATTGTATCCTATGTAAAATATCATTAAGCCATTGAATCTCATTAAGTTAGTTGCTACGAAGTTCCACTTCCCTACAGGAAGGTTTTAGTGTAAGAGTTTAACTGCATAAGTCTCATATTGCCTCTGCTAATCGAGTAGACTTTTCCAAGATTTGATGCTGACATCAATTTAGTCATTGCAGTTTCCAGTTCATATGACTTGATCCCATTCACACTGAATGGAGATGACTCTGTAGGACCGGAATGGAATAATCTTGAAAGAGCTGACCCAAACCTTTAGAATAAAGACAACCTTTCACATAAATGATACAAAATGTAAAAAGTGTCAGTGTAGGTTTGGAAAGTAAAATATTGTGATTCCCATTCCTAATTTGCCTCAAAAGTTATTGTCCCTTCTTATTCCTCTCTCTAGATTTTTTTTTATTTTTTATTCATTAATAGTGCTAGTTATGTGCACTTCACACTTCAAAGCCCATACAAATTGAATCCACCAAAAGGTGCAACCCATCAAATGATGGATTATGTATAGAACCAGGTAAAATCACTAACTAATATATTATCTTTTTATTTTTCTTAAAATTGGATGCTAGTCCAGCCCAAAGTGATTAATTGAAGTTAGGAAGGTCTCTCCAACTAAAACTTATGTGACTTTTATAATGAAAGTATGTCAGACTGTTCCACTAACATGCTCTCCATACCTAAAGCTAAACTCAGATGATTCCCTAAGACATGGCCAACATAAACAAGAGGCCAAATTGTGCCTAATAACATTTATCCTGATTTGACACTAAATATAGATTGGGTCTCGGTCCATCCTAGAATGAATAGGCAACTTAAAAGACCCTTTCCCAACTAGAAATGATAGAATTTTTCCAAACTTTACATGATGCCCAGTTATTCCAACTTTTGTAGGGTAAAGGATAACATTTAATTAAATTTTTTCACTATGATTACTTAAACAGATATTTTACTTGTATAACTGAATACGCTGACCAGATGACCTTAGACAAATAATCTAAATCTTTTTAAGAAATGCTTGTAAGGTATCTTGAAACAGGTTAGTAATTTGACACTTAGATTCCTTATAATTCCGCCTCAATAGGACCTTCCACGGACATTAGACTCAAATATTCCACATCTGATTGAGTACAAACTAGTGTTCTTAGTTTCTACATGTGTTGGCGAGCACTCTAATTTTCTCCTCACTTGGGATTTTGACTCCACACTCATGGAGCTCAGAGTGCTTTTTCAGGGTCTCAGATTCAATACAGTAAGATACTTCACACCTGTGGTGGTTGAGGCAGATTTTCCAGTAGTTATTATTGGCTTTCAGGGTGCAAACCTTCACCTGGCTACTTCTTGGAGTCCTTGATGAGATTAAAATCATTGGGAGCCTTATCTACCAGTAGCAGCTGAGAAACATAAATGCACTGCAAACAAGCTAGCTCGGGAAGGAACAACCCATCAGCACCTTGCGTTCAGCTAATCCTCCAGTCTGCTATAAGGAGCTTGGCTTTTTCTTATCTTTTAGCTTTTCTTTTTCCTTTTTTCTTTCTTGTCCCACACTAGTAAAAATTTTCCCTGGTTTCAAGGTTTTTTTACTACATTCCCTCTTCTCATTTGTGTCAAAGAAAAAAGGAATGTCAAACCTAAAACGATGGCCAGGCAAAGTGAGAACTGCCACATGCATGAGCTTTGTACTCGACTTGGATCCTACTTTGTATAATTTTATATTTGATGAGAGAGAGAGAGAGAGAGATACCTGGTTCTTGATCTGGAAACAAGCGCAAAAGCCTTAGCTGTCTGCAAAAATGACTCTAATTCATCCCAAAAGTGATTATTGCTGAACAATAGAGGATTTTCTAATCCCAAATTAAATGTGTCAGTATCTTTCTCAAGTTTTTCTAATTCATCCTTATTTCGATCTCCAGTCACTTGATCTGCATTAGCATCTTCAGTTTTCCCGAACATAAACCATCTTACTAATCTTTCAGTCAGGCTACTATGTAATATCATTGTCTTATCTAAATAACTCTCAGTTTTGCTCTTGGTGGAATGAGAACCCCTTAACTGGTCTGACTTTTCAATTTCAGTATTTTCTTGAACCCTATGAATGTTCTCACTATAACAACCATTCCCAGGGCCAAACAAAAATTTTTTTACCCTCTCAAAAGTGGTATCTTTTCCATGAACTGGTGTACCAACTGCACCTTGACCAAGAGCCTGTCCTTCTAAACCTTTTTGCTCAGAAGCTAAATGTGATGGTTTGTTCGTTTCTATGCACTCCGGCTGGTCCTGAAGCAGATCAATGCTCTCTCCTTTCATCAGCAGCTTTGGATATGGCTCAACTGGTTGGGCAGCTTTTGTATCTTCAGATGACAAAGGCTTCCCACCTTCTTGCAAAGAGTAAAGCTCATACTGTTTGTTACTGATGTTTACATCTTGATATGGCTTTAGGCTTGAATCTACTTCATACTGTGAATGAGCCCCATACACTATTGGATTTGAGTGAATTCTACGCACTAATAAAATTGAGTCATCTGGCGAACGTTCAAGCTTCAAAATAGTTGGAAAAGCCAACAGAAACCTTGAAAACTTCTTGTATCCAAAGAAGTCGCTATCCATTGCTACATTGTTCCTTCGCAGCTCCAAACGAAGATCACAAAGGCTCAGCCCCTCAGGATATGCATCCAATATTTGACGAATCCGATTCACCAGTGCCTTGGGAATTGGGCGAATGTTGGGTTCCATAGACAGATCTGAGGATTCCTCAGGCTCCAAATTAGCAAATGGATCTTCTAGCGGTCCCCTGTAATGACCATACCAAGATGCATGGGGCCCATCAGGTGGGTGATTGAAGTGTTTTCCAGTTAAAATGTCCCCACGAACAAGTTCATTCCAATGCCACATTATACTTGCTGCACTGCAAAGAACACCAGAAGCAGCATCTGTGCTAGCTAGTAATATATTGTAGTTACTCATTCGTAAACGATGGAGAATGTTGGCGAAGTCTCTATCTCCTGATATTAAGAAAAGATGTGCAGGAGGAGGGTTCTGAAAGACCCAATATACCAAATCAAGCAGAAGGGACCTATCAGCACTGTTCTTTCCATCTGAAGAGCATGAAAATGAAGCGGCATTAGGAAAGGGGGTTGTCGAAATCGAAGGAGAGCATTTTCTTTTCAAAATCAACACGAAATAGGAAGTAGAGGCTGACTACATTTCAAAATATGAAAAAAAGTACAGTATGAAGACGATTGAAAAAAAATGAAAAAGGAAGCACTGAATGAAGAGAATTAAAAATCTCAAGAAAAACTACCGACCTTTCTAAATTCCTGAATGAATATTTTTCTGTACGTGAAAAAAAAAAAAAAAAAAAAAAAACAACTCTACTCATTGCATTCAAATTACAAGAAATTCTGGCAGCATGACATACCAACCATCAAAAGGTAATGTAATCTTTTCACTAGTTACTATCAATCCACCAAAAAGTCATAACTTTGGCAGAATAAAGAAATCAAACGAAAGTATAAATTTCGAGCAAAGAATAATTATATAGCGAGAACTAGAAAAAGGAAGCCGAGATAACGGACTGTTAGGAATGTGTTTGAATGAAATTCCAGTAGCAGAGAGGCTCTCCTGGTTGGCCCGCGTGAGTACAGTCACGTCACCGTGTGCGGTAATGCTGATAGAGCCTTTTATTCCGTTTAAGCGAAGAGCGGAAGTGATACGCTGCGCCACTCGGAATGCATCCACGCCGTCCGGGATAGAGCAGTTCTGAAAGTCCCACCACACCGAAACCTTAACAGCGCGGCTCTCGTCGTGGTGGTCGCGACCAGAAGAAAAATGAGGGGAAGAGGGAGAAGCAATAGAACCCTTTTTTCTGTGAGCATCATCAGTGGCGTAGGAGCGCAAGAGGAGGAGATGGGAAAAGGGTAGTCCGGAGGAAGAACCAGAGGCGATACGGAGTAGTCCCCTCGAACACGCAGCTTTTGCCATGAGGAGGCACGAAACGGCTATATGCGATCAGGGCTTCCGAGGTGGAATTGGTATCGGAGCGCACTATCCCCGGGAGGGTGGCCTAGCGGCACCGCCGGTGGTGTCTCCGACGGCTAAAACCCAGGAATTCTTAAACCCTACAAAGGGACCTTCTTTTTGTCCTTATAAAAATATTACTTTCTAGGATAATTAATTCCCTGTGACTAAGCATTCTCAGACTCAGATAAGATATTAAGATGTAATGAGATACCCGTTGGCTTTTATTCTATTCCTCAAAGAAACATAACGAAAGAAAGAAACAAAATTTTAAGTTTTTATATATTCACAAGTACTTTATTAAAAAAATAAAAAATTTAAAAATAAAAATTTAAATCTGCTATATTGATAGCTACTCACACTCAAATCATTTGAAGGACTGCAATCGCCGGAGTGGTTTCTAAAGTGTGTTTTTCCTTAATTTGCTAGTCTTTCCCCGGGCTTTCCCTCTCTTTTACCAGTTCTAAAATCGATATCCCCCCTCGAAACAGAAGGAAAATAAGAATTGCTTCGATTGTCGAATTTTTTTCAATTTCTCTTTATTCATTTGTTGTGCTCTCAATCATCTGTTTGAGTCAGTGTTTTAAAAACAGAACCGACCGGGCCGGTTCGACCCGATTCAACCGGAATCGGGATTTAAAACGGTTGGTTTAAAGTGAAAACTGCAAGACAGTAAAAAATCGGACGACCCGGCCAGTTTGATTTGGTTCAACCACTAAACCGTTGAACCGACTGAACCAGTTCAACCGGTTTAGTTACTGTTGGTCGGTCCACCTTCTAGGTTTAAAGCTAAATCGCAAGGGCAATTGGGAACGACTCTTTTCGGGAAGGGACCGAATCTTCAAAGCATGTAAGTTTCTGGTTTTATTTGCTCTTACTCGAATTTTTTTCCTGACTTAACTTTCAAAGATTTCACACTCTGTTCCTTTCTCTTTTTTAATTTTTGTACACAGACGGCGATGATGATTCGAGCACCTCCTCCCGCCGATATTTCTTTTTTCTTTAGCAGAACGAGGGGAGGAAAGGGATCAGTCGGTTGTAGAGGCGACGGAGCGTTGTTCTCGAAAAAGCTTCTCCTCCGATTCTCACCGTCGTCGCCGTCTTAAATTCGTCGCCAAGCCTTGAGGCGACAAAGAAGAAAAAAAATAGAGTACCCGTAAGTAGAAAGGAAAACCCTAAAAAAATTGTTCGACGACGGAGCTGCCCCATATCTCGGTCCGGATGAGTACTACCGATCAAAGGGGTTTTTTGGTGGTGGTGAAGAGGTCGAACGACCCTCACGCGGATTTCAGGAGCTCAATGGTGGAGATGATAATGGAGAAGCAGATCTTGGGGCCGGGGAGTCGGAGCGACTTTCTCTTGTTTCTTATCTCTCAACTCCCTTTCGCACCACCACGCCATTCTAGGCGTGTTTCAGGAAATCTGTCAAGCTCTCTTCACTACTTGGTCTTGAATATTATTTAAACCTCGTTAATTTAGTGTATTACTCTTTTCGTTCTCGAAGCTCTCAGAAGTCGAGATACTACTACTTAATTAGCAAAAAAAAAAAAAAAAAAAAAAAAAAAAAAAATTGTACTTAATAATGTATTCCTGTACTTAATATATTCCTAGAACTTATTGTGATATTTTTTTATTTAAAAATAATGTATATCCAATTTAACCACCGGTTGAACCCGATTGAACCGGTTAAACCAAAATCGGACCTCCCACCGGTTCGATGACTGGTTCGGTTTTCAAAACATTGGTTTGAGTATTTGCGACTTCGAGTATCCCTAATCGTAACAGAGGAGGGTGATTGTTTTATTTTTTTTGAGTTCCCATTCAGCAGATGTTTCTATTTGGCGCTTACTTGTTGGGACGGGATGACTTATATCCTGTCCCGCATCACTTATTAGGTGGACCCACCTTGGCCCACCACTTAAGTGAAATAAGGGCAGGGAATTCAGGGATTAATATTTACCCCCTATCTCGACCTTTACTTTTATCTCTCAATGGACTCGAGAGAGGAAAAGAGAAGAAGAGAGAAGAAGGACGAAAAAAGAAGAAGGACGAAGAGAGAAGAAGAAAGGAAATAAGGGGAGAGAGTTTGATCTCTTAGTACCTTGTCATTTTATCTCTTTGTTTTTTAGTTCCACCCATTACACTATTTATTATTCATTTCCTATGTTTTTAATTATCATGTCTCATGTTATTAATGCTATGTAGATATAGGTAGATGTGTATTGAGTGTCTATTGATTATTGAATAGTGGAGAAAGGGGTTTTCTTAGGTGGAGCTTGTATGTTAATTGGTGATTGTACTTTATTCTTTAAATAGTAAAATAGGCATGATTCGCCAAACCACTTAAAATTGTTGACTTGTGTGTTTGATTGATTTTGCATTTAGTTCTGAGTTTCAATTGTTGAATTTATACATTGTATGAAGTGAATTAGCATGATTGAAATGTATCCGTGGGTGGGGTGTGAATTGGAATGAAAAATCTAACTAAATTCTCACAACAATTGGTATTAGTGCAGGTTGCACAAAAAGTGTTTAACAAATAATTTGTGTGGATTGCAGTGTGTGGTTTACAATTGTGGGGTTCATCAGATTATTTGTTAAATTCCTATTGTGGTTAGTAAATTGTGTTAATTTGTTGGATGACTTTTATCAAAGACGATGTTCAGAAATTCAATGAAAAAAGAAATTTTGGGAGGTGACAGAGTCAAGTAAAAGACATTCTGGTGCAAAAGGGATTGTACAAAATATTGAGTGGAAAGAAGTCACCCTCAATGGAGAATGATATGTGGGAGGAAATAGAGGGAAAGGTTGTATGCCTTTTTCAGTTGTGCTTAGCAGAAGAGGTTGCCTACAAGGTCATTAAAGAAACTTCGACACCGAATTTGTGATTGAAGTTAGAGAAGATATATTTGACGAAGAGCTTGTTAAAAAAATAGTACTTGAAGAATCAGTTGTACAATACTCGTATGGTAGAAGGAGCAAACTTTTTAGACTATATAAATATGTTTAATAATATTGTCACACAACTTCTTAGTATTGAAGTGAATTTAGATTTAGGATGATAAAGTGTTGGTATTTTTAAATTCTTTACCACCATCATTTGAGCATCTAGTGATAATCATATTATATGAAAATGAGACATTGGATATGGATGGAGTCACTAGTACCCTCTAATCAAATGAGTTAAAGAAGTCTCCAAATTTGAACTTTAGTGGAAATGGATTGTTTGCAAAACAAGCTAGTAAGGATAGAGGAAGATCTAAGGAGCGGGAACATGATTATAAAGAAAAGTCTAGATCCAAATCTAAAGTCAAAGGTAAACTACAGTGTTACTTTTGCAAGCAAGTAGGGCACATAAAAAGGCAATGTCTTTAACGTCTTGAAAATCTTAAGAAGAAGGGGAAAGATGTGGACAAAGCTAGTGTGACCTCAGATTTGGAGGAAATAGGTGATGTTCTGTCTATCTCTTCATGTATGGATTCTTACTCTAACAAATGGATTTTTTATTCTGGTTGTCTATATCATATGTGTCCTTATAGAGGTTGGTTTATTACTTTTGTTAATTATAATGGTGGAAAAGTACTTATGGGGAACAATGTAGCCTGTAAGATGGTAGGAATGGGAACAATCGAAATTAAGATGTTTGATTACATTGTGAGAACTTTGGTGGATGTGAGGTATGTGCCAGAGTTAAAGAAAAACCTTATCTCTCTTGGCACTTTGGATTCTAATGGTTGTTCATTTAATACAACCGGTAAAATCATGAAAGTCAAGAAAGGAAGCATGGTGGTCATGAAAGGTGAAAAGAAAGTGGAAAATTTTTACGAATTGATAGGGAACACAGTTACATGTGGAGCTGCAGTTACATCTTGTGATGATGATGATGTTGATGCTACAACTTAGTGGCATAGGAGGTTAGGTCACATGAGTAAAAAGATTTTGCAAGAATTGCATATCCGGAAGTTACTCAAGGGTATTGAATCTTGTAGGTTGAACTTTTATAAGTTTTGTGTGCTTGGGAAGCAACATAGGGTGAGTTTTAAACTCTCTACTCACCAAAGCAAGGGGATACTTGAGTATGTTCATGCAGATGTATGAGGGTCAGCTTCAATGGTGCCTATAGGATGAGCAAAATATTTCTCATCTCCTTTCATTTATGATTTCTCTAGGAAGGTTTGGGTGTATTTTATGAAAAAAAATCTAAAACTTTTGTGAAGTTCAAGGAATGGAAAATAGAGGTGAAAAAATAGACCGGTAAAAAAGTGAAGTGTCTGAGGACAAATAATATGGTGGTGAGTTCACAAGAAGGGAATTTAAAGATTTCTGTAAGAATGAAGGAATTGTGTATCACTTCACTACTCTAGGGACACCTCAACAAAGTAGAGTAACGGAGGGAATGAACAGGACTACTTGAAGAACTTTTTTTTAAATAATTCAAAAAAAAAACTTATTTACTCTAATGGCACTATTTGAAATTTATTCTAAAAAATGTCATATTCAAACTTTGACCAAGGTTGACCACCTTGGTTAAAGGCTACGTAGGCGACACACTGGCGCGTTGGCGCCAGCGTGTCGCTAATTTTTTTTTAAAAAAAAAATACATAGACGACATTTCAATGCCGCCAACGAAAAAAAAAATAAGGTGAGGCGGCATTTCGAAGCCGCCTTAAAAGATCGAAATAGAGGCGGCGGGCGAGGCAACTTTTCGATGTTGCCTGAGCCAGCACTTAGAAAATTTTTGGGTAAGGGACTTCAATTTTGGAAAAAAGGCAAAGGCGACATCAATATGCCGCCTACCTCTTCGATAACGTTTCAAGTGTAGGCGACATCGAAATGCCGCGTACACTGAAGTTAGGCGGCATCACGATGCCGCCACTACGACTTTTTAAACCTCGTTTCTTCTTTCTTTTTTTCTCCCCCAAAATGCAGCGCTTCCGAAATCTCCTCTTACCTCTCTTATTTTCCTCCAAATTTTCGTCGAATCCCTTACTTAATCTTCGATTTAAGGTTGTGCGATGGCGAATCGATGCTTTCTCCCTGCATTCTTCGTTGTTTCGCTTCAAAAGTAAATGATTTCTCTTATTGCGTGGTTAGAGCTTCTTAGGTCGTCGATTTGATGCATGTTTGGAGATTTTTTGCTTGAAATCGCTGCTTTTTCAACCTATTACGCACGATTAGGTTCTGAATTTCATGTTTATTCGTTGATGTAGGTTTAATTTCATTCATTGCATGGATTTGGCGTTTTTTATGCGAATTTAGGGTTTTTAGACTAACTTAGGGTTTTTTTATGCTAATTTCGATTTAGGGTTTTTTATGCTAACTTATGGTTTTTTTTTTTGGTAATTTAGGGTTTTTTATGCTAATTGCAATTTTGTGGTAATTTAGGGTTTTTTATGCTAATTGCAATTTTGTGGTAATTTAAGTTTTTTATACTAATTTTAATTTTATGCTAATATAATGTTGTTTATGCAAATGTAGGTTTTTTTATGCTAATTTTAAATATATGCTAATTTATGGTTTTTTTTGCTAATTTTTATTTGATGCTAATTTTGTATATGAGCATGCATAAAATCTTATAAGGATGAATTTGACCCAAAAATTGAGGGTCAAAAACACTATTTTCTAGAGGGGTTGTATTTTTATATGAATTTGTCGTCTTGCCCTTGAAGGAAACAATTAGGACTTGGGTCGGAACTGGGAGAAATTTTATTCTCTCTAGTATCATCTATTAATCTGAAAAATCTCATGTATAATCTGAAAAAACTCTTAAAGTTTGTTAGTCTCCTCTTCTGAAAAAGTGTAAACACTATCGTTGTTTTCACTTGAAACCATATGATTAAGTAAAGGATTTGTGAAGCTTAGAACCGAAATATCATATATTGTCGTCTATAAGAGAATGTTGTAGGACTTAAGGGATTTGTGAATCTTGGAATAAATAGCTTACGCGAAGAAGTGGTTTTGCATGAAGAATTTTGATTCCAAATTGTGTGCTTTATTGGTTGAGTTGTGATTACCAAGTGTTGAGATGATTGGAAATTCTAAATGTCTGTTGCTTAATTTCAATTGAAGATGACAGTCGTGCCTACATGTTGTTATTTTGGTGGTGAATTTATTTTTGAGCACGGTAATGTTGTCGACTATAGCGGGGGGACAACCAAACTTATATTTCTGGAGTCGACGTGTTCGTTTAACGTGTTGTGCACTATGATGTATAATGTTCTTGGATGGAACCCACGCACGGACCGCATTTCAATATGGATGAGCTTTACATGCAATGGTCAGTTAATGTACACTCCCGTACTCGATGATATGTCACTGGAGAGTGGATTAGTAATGGTGAAACATGGTTTCCAATCAATGCTGGTTCTATTTGTGAAGCTGGATACCTACCCCTATGAGATGGATAACATAAGGAGTTTAAAGAATGTGGGTGGAACCGGCAAGGGAGCTGTTATGGTATACTGGGGGCGAGCTCCGGTCGAAGGGGATGAGAGAGTTGAAGGACCTATTGTGGAATTTATCCCTGAAGAAAGGTGAGAATTATCACTTTAGCCTAGTTTGAAGTTTTACTTAATTTCATATATCGCAGTAGTTGTTGATGAAGTTACAATTGGATTCAGGGAATCAAGTGATGACCCAAATAATATTTCAAGTGGTGAGGATACTTGGCCGGATCCAGTTACAAAGGAAGTTGAGGAAGAAGAAGAGGTTGAATTCCCCCTTCCTACCATGGGAGTCCCACCTTTAGAGGAAAATGATGAGCCTTACCCTGATTCGTGGATTAGAGTGATGGACATGGATGCGATATATACGAACACAATGGTCCCAAGCGTAGATGAAGACAATGTACCTCCACCCGTTGATGTTGGAGTCGGTCAGAGGTTTATGAGTAAGGACGCATTACATATGTACTTGAAGGACTACTGCATCAAAAGACATGTCCAGTTCAAGGTACAAAAATTGTGACCGTCAGTTTATTATGTTCGTTGCACGAGTGATTAGTGTCCATGGCACGTATACGCGTCATTCAGTACGAAGTTGAACATGTGGAAAATTAGACAATGTAATGCTGAACACACGTGTTTGAATGCCGAGCTATGCATGGACAACCGGTTGTACACCTCTAGAGTGATATGTAACCTCATTATGCCCAACGTGAGGACATTTCACAATTTCTATTTGAGATCATTCAACTGGTTAAGGATATATATAATATTCAGGTGAATTATAGTAGGCAATGGAGGGCAAGGGACAAAGCACTAGTTGTTGTATTTAATGGCTGGTAGGAGTCGTACAACTTATTACCTCAGTTTTTTAAAGCAATCAAAGACACAAACAGAGGTATTAAGTACAAGATGATAACCACAGATCATAATGTGCTGGCTGGAGATTTTGTGCGGTTTCATAGGGTATTTTGGGTGTTTAGACCGGTTATCAGTGGATTCCAGTTTTGTAGACCTTTTATCAGTGTAGATGGGACACATTTATACGGAAAGTATAAGAGTTGTCTAATGATAGCTACGTATTGAAGAAGATAATCGATTGTTTCCCGTGGCCTTTGCAATTGTGGAGAAAGAGAACATTGATACATGGACTTGGTTTATATCCTGTTTGGCGCGTTGGGTGGTTAGAGGGAGGTCTCTGATGTGCATTATCTCTGACCGTCACACCGGTATCATCAGAGCGGTGGCAGATGTCTTTCCACGCCCCCATAAACACAAGTTTTGTATATCATTGCCAATCTGAAGAAGCGGTACAGTGTCAAGGACTTGGATAAGATGGTATGGAGGTGTGCGAGTGCAAAAACAGTGGATCATTACGATGTTGCAATACAAAACCTTGAAGAAGCATGTCCTGAAGCCAGAGTGGAGTTGACTGAAGGTATGAGCCCTGACCAGTGGGCCCTTGCATATGATGGGAATTTGTCGTTTGGGAATCTCACGACAAATTCTTCTGAGAGCGTGAATTCTCTACTGAAGCGGGCATGGAGCTTACCTGTTCAGGCCCTAGCATCGACGATATTCTATCGGATGAATGCATAGTTTGTACACAGGTGAGACAAGGCTACACAGATTACCACCCATCTTTGTCCTTTGGTGGACGCACATTTACGGACTGCAGTGGAGGATGCCAGACATTTGCACGTTGTTCCTTATGGTGATGAGATCTTTCAGGCCGGCGATCACAAGGTTAACATCCTACTTAAGGAGTGTACCTGTCGGTCATTCCAGATTTATCAGATTTCGTGCATCCATGCCCTTGCAGTGTGTGGGGTTATACATTACAACTTTTATTAACTGACATCCGAGTATTATCATACATCTACTAACCTACGGGTGTATGAACGAGCATTTGATGTGCCACGATGGAGAAGTACTTGGCTACAAGAAGGTCCAGTGGTACTCCCACCAACCGAGGCGAGGAAGGTCGGTGGGCCAATGTCCACGCATATTCGGAATTTCATGGATTGGAGAGATGACAGTGGACGATATTTGTGTAGTAATTGTAAGCAACCCGGTTATAACAAACGGGCTTGTAAAACCCCATCTTCTGACAGTACAGAGAGTTCTCGTGTGGGGTTTAGTCGTCGGTAATGTATACTTTTAGCTTTTTTATAATGTATAATGACATGTTTTCAGTTGGTTAATTTAACTTAGGTTGTTAATGTATACTTTGTTGTTTCTATAGGTCGTGATGGCAAACACCCCACTCTTGTACTATCAGGACTCCCATAGGAGAGAGGCCATCTGGCATGGAGAGGTTAGTGCGGGCTTGTTGCACTTGTGATTACGTTTGTTTATAAACATACACTAACAAGACTATTACTCATGTTCAGAACCCAAGATGCCTGGAATGCACAGAGCATTTCCAGACTCTACGACATTGGCCGATGGACGAGCGGATGTTGCCATACATCGAGGCCGCGGGATTTGGTGCACTATACAGAGTCCAGTGGTTGAGACTGGACAAACCGCTGATTACTTCACTGGTAGAGAGATGGAGGAACGAGACGAACACCTTTCACTTGGCGAATGGTGAGATGACGATCACGTTAGAGGACGTGGATGTCTTCTTGGGACTACGTGTCGACGAATTCACTGTGACGGGGTTGACTCGGGGGGATTGGATGGAGTTGGCCAGAGTCCTTTTGGGGGTCGAGATTCCACCTGGTAGTTTTCAGGGGGGTCGACTGTCACTTTCATGGATCAGAGGCAGATTTTTGTTTTGTTTCGACGACGTGCCAGAGGAGGTGATACAGCAGCACACGCAGGCATACCTCCTCCATCTTGTGGGCTCGACGATATTCTCGGATGGTAGTGCCCGAGGAGTTCACATGGCATACCTGACACTATTCGAGGACTTCGACACGGCCGGGAGGTACAACTGGGGGGGAGCTACACTGGTCTTCCTCTACCGGGAACTCGCGAAGGCGTGTCACACTAGAGTTGTCAGCATTGCTGGATGCCTCACCCTTATATAGGTAAATTCTTCTTTCAAAAAATTGTTCAACTTAAAAGAATAAGACTTACCAATATAATTTTCATTTTTTGCAGCTATGGGCGTGGGAACGTCTACATATTGGACGTCCGACACTTCTAGAGGAACGGGCGCTGCAGGATGGCCGTTTAGGTTCCAGGTATGTACCGATACAGTTTAATGGTTATTTACACTTCTGTAAAATCTTGTGTAACTAACTTATATTGGTATTTTAGGTGGTTTAGGTGGAACGTCCGACGGACGAATGCCACAAACCCTGGTGCTATACAGGACAAAGTTGAACCACCAGCTGAGCTATCAGGTAAGTTATTTTATGAATCTACAATAATGACAATTCATACCATAGCAAGTCGTCGGTAATAATTGTTGTAATTCTTTTTAGGTGAACTGGCAGCTGTACCTCGATTTCTTGCAGCATCTACTTGCTATCTGCATTGAAGGTAGACATATCTGGTTGTCTAGGACACCACTTATTTGCTTCGAGATCGTCGAGCTGCATGTTCCTGATCGAGTGATGTTACAATTCGGATTGGAGAAGGTAATTATCGCAACACCCAAATTCAATTTCCGTTTATTATAGGGTTCAGTGGTTTAATTTTATAACTTTGAGCAGGTGACTCCACCGGAGGATGTCGAGCATGTTACTCGCATCTCCTGGAAAGGCCGAGTTTGGGAGGATTGGGCGGTATACCACCGTGATTACATCGCTCGGTGAGAGGCGCGAGCGGAGTTTGTTGTTACGGGCAGTCAGACACACACTCCCAGACATGCTCCTAGTGACTATATGACGTGGTATTTGTCGGTTACTCGACGATTCGTATCACCTCCACCGACTGAGCCAGCTATGGTATACCATTCTGGAGGTTATTACGAGGAGGTATTGGTATGTAATTAACTTTGTTAAATGACCATTTCTCAGGCGTGAACCGTAGAGAGGCCTTGTACCCATCGTCGGCAGATCCATACCTGATGGAGATTGGACACTACTGTCTGTCGATCCTGCATAGTCTTCCACTTTTGGAAGGAGCGATCGTCGACGGAGATGTGTCACATGTTGGTGAGCCTTCTCACGTGGTCAAGCCAACCAGAGATAGAGCAACACGGGGGCGTCGTGCAAGGCGTCGGCCTACATCTGAGATGATGACCCGTGTCGAGGATTCTGACGAGGTTCCAGCCGTACCGGAGCCTACGGTGCCTGATCTTCCACCTGAGCAGACACCCGAGATGGAGCCCAACAAGTCCCCTAAGCAGACACCCGAGCTGGAGCCCGACAAGTCCCCTGAGCAGCCCCCGGAGCCTGAGCCCAGTCGTCACCCTCCCATCTGGAGGATTTATACTAGAAGGCAAAAAAAGGCAATTGGTGCACCAGACCCTAGTTCTGCCTTATGATTGTATTTGTATATTATGTCTGTTGCTTGTCATTGTTCTTTATGTATTCATGTTTGTACATTATATATTCTATATATATTTTATATAGTTATTTATTTATTTTTTATTATAGATGTGTATGATAAAAACTTATATTTATTTAAAATGAATCATATTTGGAATATGAATATGTTGTTATCAGGTTTAATTATAGGTTGAAAAACATGTTAAAGAGAAAATAAAAAAATGGAAAAAAATGCATTAAAGGCGGCATTTAAATGCCGCCTTCACGAACAATTTGAAGGCAGCTTTTTTATGCCGCCTTCATAACTGAGGTAAAGGCGGCATAAAAATGTCGCCTCCTTGTTTACACTCCCTCTTCTATAATTGAAGTCCCGACGCATCAAATTTGGTTAATCAAGAGAGAGGCGGCATCGAAAAGCCACCTCGAAGTTTTTGATTGTGGCGGCTTTTCGAAGCCGCCTCTAATTCTCTCTTCGAAGCGGCTTCGAAAAGGCGCCTCATCTCGAATTTTTTTTTTCATTGGCAGCATTAAAATGCCGCCTACATTTTTTAAAAAAAAAAAATTAGGCAACACACTGGTGCCTACGTGCCCGCATGTCACCTACGTGAACTTTGATCAAGGTGGTCAACCTTGGTCAAAATTTAAATATAATATTTTTGAGAATAAGTTTCAAATAGTGTCATTAGTGTAAATAAGTTTTTTTTTTAATTATTTAAAAAAAAGAGTTCCTACTTGAAAGAGCAAAGTGTATGAGATAGTTACTAGTAAAGTTACCTAACTAGTAAAATTAACTACGGTGTTTTTGGGCAGAGGCAATAAATACAACTTGCTATATTATTTATGAGGCAATAAATACAACTTGCTATATCATCTATAAATCACGTTATGTAATAATTAAACTCAAAACACCCAAATAGGTATGGATAGGTATGCCTTTTGATTACTCTGACTAAAAAATATATATATATTATTGAAACTATGAAAAAAGAGAGAGTACGTGGCTGAATTTAGAACACAAAAATATCTTATTATGTATTGATCATGAGACGACACATATATATAATACGAACTGACAGATACCGGTTTATTAATAATACTGTAGTGAAGACTCGATATTATAAGTTGATAAACAAATTATCTAGTGATCTCCCATATGGCTACCAAATTAAGTTTATCAACATCTTCAGCATCGCCTGGTTAGGGTAACGAGGAGATTGACATGTTTGGTTTTGTAAGAGGAGAGGTGTTGTGCGACAATCTCCGCGTACCTCTCGAAAACCTTGTCCATGGACGAAACCCCAAAGTGGCTCACCAGCAAGGGTTCCGCCACCGCCCTCATAATCTTCGCCGTGTTCAAGCCGCTCTGGACCTCGTCGAATGGGGTACCGTACTCTTGGCTCCCGTCCCAACTCACTTGGATGGTATCGAGATGATTAACGTCGAAGGAACCTTCCTTCTCGATCGCTTCTCGCAGTTCTTCACCGGAAGGCGCATAGTATGGCATATTGAACCCGTCCAGCTTCTCCTTCTCTATAAGACCCTATATATATATATATATATATATACACACATCGAATATCTGATGAATATCCGATACAAAACATATATAAAATGGTGAAATGGGATTAATTAATTAATATATACCATTAAGACCAGGTCATGGAGAGCTTGTCCTAAGAGTTTCCAGATGTAACAGGCCTCTTTGCTAGAGGCATCTAGAGTTGTTCTTCCCAAAAGGGTTAACACCATTCTTCCTCCTGGGACTATCTCCTCCGAGCGTGACTGGAGAAACAACTGAAAATCTGTCGTGAACTGATCCGAGTAGGCCTTGACCACAAAACCGGGGCTGCTCTCTGTCAAGTAAATGTTCCCTTTAATGGACGTGCTCGTGATCTGTGGAGGCACCCGGGAGAGCCACTGGAGGCTGTACGAAGAGTGGATGAAGTGTAAGCTTCGTCTGGGGAAAAGCCTGCCGTAAAAAGAACCGGGCACGGCGGCCACGTAACATGACTTGAAGTACCCCTCCCCTTTCTCCTTCCCCAGCTTCTCGTAAAACTCCGGGAGCGACTGAGAGATGGAGTTGAAATCGTTACAAGGAAGATCGTTCAAGAAAATCTGGAGTTCGGGGACCGGGCGCTTCAGCCGGCGGCTTCCCCCTTCGATGGCATCAATGATCTCCGAGATTGCGAGGAAGGTATTGGGACCGGAAGAGCAACCCAGGTCTCCGATACCCAGGCTTTCGGTCAAGAATGAGGAGCAGAGATCGAATATGGCCTTGTGTACAATGGGTTTCGCTTTGCTCATCGCCACCCTCTGCATGCATTTATGACAAAATAGTAACGCTAGCCGCTCGTTAAATTTTACATCAATCACATAAAATCTCTAATTAACAGTGCAGACTGCAGACAATCCAAACTTTTATTAAAAAAGGGAGAGGAAAAGAGACCTGAACAGATGAGTTGTTGGCGTAGCTGCTTTCTCCGGATCCTCCAACCATGCGAAGAATTCTATCAACTTCCATGGCTTTTTGAGCTTAAAATTTTTTTTCTTCTTTTCTCTTTCTTCTCGCCACTTGAGTTTAGAGAAGAAAAGAGGTGAATTTATAGAAGAAGAAGAAAAAAAAAAGCTTCAGCAAGCACATCGTTAGTTTTATGTGATTTGACATGACCAAACGACTTTATCAATGCGTACTGTGGTCGGCCATCACGTATTGATTGCTGGAACCCAACCTAAAAAAACCAAAAAAATTGACAAAAATAAACTCAAAAAAACCATCTCGCTGACTTAAAAAAAAAAAAAAAAAAAAAACACTTAAACTTTCCTCTCCCGTAAATCAATTTCTCCTGATTTCAGTTTAATGAATTTTTCGGTTTTTTTTTTTTTTTATTTATTTTTTATATATCAATGTTTGGGTTTTTTTGGGTTGGGTGGACTGAGGGAGGTCGGTAGCGCCACGCGACGGGTGACCCTTCAGAGGGTACGACCCTTCCATGCACAACCCTTGTCTGAGAGTTCATGACCACCACATACATGTACATAAGAAGGGACCACATACATAGGGTTTTGGTCGGCGATGATCGGCCACTCACATTGCCCGAAACGGGATTGCGTTGTTCATTCATCGTGTCGCTAAAGGACGTTAAAATGTGAGTCGCGCGTTCGCACGGAAGGTACGCGGAAGTACGGTTATTCGTACACACGTGTCCCTCTGTGATTGGCGGCTCAATTTCCACCTCTTACAGCAAAAAAAGCAAAAAAAGCAAAAAAATAAAAAAAATAAATCATCTGATGGGATGGACTTCAAAACCACTTGCGATGTGATGGAGCCGAGTCGAGTCGAGTCCCTTTCTCGAATTTTCCAAGTGTGATACACGATTTCGAGATTTATATCAAATCAAACGCGCGGCAAATCCATTGATTTTCCGTAACGTGGCCGATACGAGCGATACGTCTCCCCGATATACCTGATACATATTGGATTTCGGCATTGACTGGTGATTGACGCGTCCAGGCAGGAGCAGTACGACAACACTCCATGCCCTCCTCTTTCATCAGTCGCATCTACATTTGAGTCCCTCTCCCTCCCTACTTATATCGAGTGGAGGAGAATCCTCGATCGCAATCCAGCATCCACGGAACTACACGAACATATATACTACCAGAAAAAATGCCCAAAATATCAAAGATGTGAAATGAGAATGAGATGGATGGGCACTACTTGCTTGGTGGAGGATAGTCCTCAACAGTGTTCTTATATGAATAAATTAACATCTCATAAAAAAAAAATAAAGAACTATATAAGATGTATTATATTCCACGTCTTAAATGTTTTATACACGCAAATTCTCTTGATATGGAATTGCAACGGATATACATTGATTGCTCATATGAGGATGAACTAACAAGCGGGTTATTCTTATTCACATGTTGATTGATAGATAACCAACACATGTTGCAGCCTAGGCATGGAACCTAAGAAATCCTCCAAAATCTCTTATTCACCTTTGGCTGCTGCTTCATCGAAAATTGCTACCGACAGATGCTCTTGCAAGAAAGGCGTTGCAATCCCATCCTTAATTTGTATGCCTATATAGATGTAGATGAAACGATTGATCATGTTATGATACAATGTATGCTTTTCTGGCGTATTTGGTTCTACCTTTTCTCCTTATTTTGGAATCCAGTGGTGATACCTCAATCCTATGATTTGCTGCTTCATCAACGAAATATACCGTGGCCAATTCGGAGATAAAGGAACAGACATGTTTTTAAAGGAAAACAGATGGAGAGCCAATATTTAATCCAGCATTAATATAATGGATCACGTCTCTAAAGTTTTTTGTGGATTACAAACCAAGTCACTGCAACCCAGCTGGTTTGAATTGCCACGACATCAAAGGCGGTCGGGCAAAAGCCTCTCAAAAATTAGGAACCACCCGCTTTAGAACAGTTCAAGCTAAATTTTCGGGCCATCTGGTATTGGTGGCGTATTGTGGAATCATGAAGGAAGTATCATTCTGGATTTTTAGGTCCTATACCACCGACTCGGTCGAAGCTAAAGTTCAAGCGTTATTGCAAGGAATGAGGCTGTTGAAGAGTCGAGGCCTCTTCGCTCAATACTATCAAATTGGCCATTAAATAGGGCACACCACTTTGGAGATTGATTGTAATTTTTATGGGAGATCTAAAAGGAGACACAATTTCATAATGTAATTTTGTAAATTGGTAATTTTCTATATTGATTTGATTGTACAAGGACACATATATACACTTCGTAAATGTTTGTGTCTTAATCTAACTAGGAAAGATTACAGGAATAAAACAAAAGAATATTTTGTTTACAAGTTTGACAAGATCACAAAATTAGTGTTTGATTAGGAGTCTAATAAGGAAGTTGAGTCATGGTGAGATTCTGACTTTGTCTTCTGCTGTTCCTTAATGTGTAATTTAGGTGCAACACCAACTGTAAGATCTGCTGAACCTGATGTCCTACATTCCCCCACAAGCTCAGCGGTTTGGGGAAAACGCGGAGCTTGGAGAGAAGCTTGGAAAATTGAGATTTAGAGACGCCCTTCGTGAAGACATCAGCTACCCGATCATGCTTGGAGATGTACTGCACTTGTAGTAGACCAGATGCGACTCTTTCACGGATAAAGTGATTATCTAGTTCCACATGTTTGACCCGACCATGAAAAATTGGATTTGCTGCAATGTATGTAGCTGACAAGTTATCACATCATAGTGTTGGAGGGCGACGAACAAATACTCTGAGTTCCTTGAAAAGGTGCAAGACCCAGGATAGTTCAGCACCTGTAATAGCCAATGCCCAGTATTTAGCTTCAGCACTGATCTAGCAACTGCTGGTTGTTTCTTCGACGACCAGGAGATGAGTGAACTGCCAAAAAAGACAAAATCCTGTGATAGACTGTCAATCATCTAGGCAACCGTTAGAGTATACATCTATTCCAATGTCGGCTGTCGGTTGAATGATTATACCGTGAGATATGGTGTCATTTAGATAGCGTCAAATCATCCATCGACGACCAACGACCAAAGTCAGTATTGGGCTGATTGTGACTGGCTTGATGACGGGACTAAATGTTTCAAAATAATCTTGACCCTCTCTCTGTTTGAATCCCTTGGTGACCAACCGAGCTTTGAATCAGTCGATGCTGCCATCTACCTTGGTCTTCACTCGAAAGACCCGCTTCCAGCCAATAGCACACCGACCTTGTGGCAAAGAGACAAGTGACTAAGTTTTATTGGTTAGTAAGGCATTGTACTCGGTTTTCATTGCATCGAGCCACTCAGGATGCTTCACAGCTTGACTATAACAAGTCAGCTCAGTCGGGATCAGGTTTGTAGGTAAAGGATGTCGGGTGCTAAGGAAAGTGAGTGGCTTGCTTGAGTCGGTCATAGAGCGGGTGCCCATGGGATGAGTGGCTAAAGGAGCATTAGTTCGAGATGTAGGTACAGGTACATGGGTGGCTGGTAGGATGGACGAGGTGGGAGGAGAAGGATTAGGTGGGTCAAGGGAGGTGGATGAGTTAGGTGTTGGTGCAAGTGTACCTGGATGTGTACTTGTATGTGTACCTGGAAGTGTATCTGTTTGTGTTCCTGGAGGTGTAGTCAGGGGCAGATCAGGAAGAGGAGTAGTGTATCGAGAAGAGGTGGCTTGGGGTGGGAGTGGTAACAGGTGCTTCTGTGGGCAAGGGGAAGGGGTTGGCTTAGTCACCAACTTCGCCGAAGAGGACTGCTGCGAAAAGGAAGTCGGCTGCCCCGAAGTCGGATTCTTTTATCTTCATTCCTCCTCCATTCAAGAAGCGACTCCGAACCGGTCTAGGTAAGCCGCTAACCAATTTATCTCCTCTTGCTGTCGTTAAGCCTTAGGAGACTCCTCTGTCGGGATCGGGGGAAAAAACTAAGGAGTCGGCGCCTCTCGATCGGTCTGTTGCTCTGCCGATTGGTCTGTTGCTCTGCCGATCGGAGAGACTACTCCAGAGCCAGCGGTGTCGCCTGCGCCAGCGAACCAGGTTGGAGCGCAAGCGAT
This sequence comes from Aristolochia fimbriata, assembly GCA_019845555.1. Classification (NCBI taxonomy): domain Eukaryota; kingdom Viridiplantae; phylum Streptophyta; class Magnoliopsida; order Piperales; family Aristolochiaceae; genus Aristolochia; species Aristolochia fimbriata. Next base: position 7,171,744 of record CM034082.1, read on the forward strand.
CCAAGAATTGGGCGACCTACCTTCTGATAAGCTCGCAGTGGTCGTAGCTCCGTTTATGGACCAGCCTGTCTTACAACAGGAGGATTTATTCGACCTCGCCGAGTTAGAGGTTATTCGACAGTTCGAAGAAGAAGCACCACCTGCTGTTGTTACTAGTGAGTTAGCGGTTTACGGAGCTGAGTGCCCGACGACGACTATTGGTGAGGGTGTGGCGCCCCTTCAGCCTTTGGATGGATCGGCCGTGGTTGAGGGCCTTACAGTCGACACCAGGTTATAGACGCTGGTGAATTTCAACACCCTCTCTCTAGTCCGTCCCCACTTGTCGCTGCGACTTCGAGGAGGGAGGTCTTTGTGACGTTTCCTCCTAGTAGTGGAGAAGCGTCTCTTGCTGTCAAGGAAGGAGTTTCGGTCGGTTAGAGGTTATTCGACAGTTCGAAGAAGAAGCACCACCTGCTGTTGTTACTAGTGAGTTAGCGGTTTACGGAGCTGAGTGCCCGACGACGACTATTGGTGAGGGTGTGGCACCCCTTCAGCCTTTGGATGGATCGGCCGTGGTTGAGGGCCTTACAGTCGACACCAGGTTATAGACGCTGGTGAATTTCAACACCCTCTCTCTAGTCCGTCCCCACTTGTCGCTGCGACTTCGAGGAGGGAGGTCTTTGTGACGTTTCCTCCTAGTAGTGGAGAAGCGTCTCTTGCTGTCAAGGAAGGAGTTTCGGTCGGTTCGGCTTGTCGACCCATCAGCGAGGATTCCTCCACTTCGCGGCCTTCGTCGGTAAGTTTATATCCTCTCATTCCCTTGTTTTTCTTGTTCTTTTGATTTTTTTTTTCTTATCTCCCTTTTTCTTTCTAGGCGTCGGCCTTTCGACCTTTGGCGAGATCGAGGTTGCTGCTGCAACAAGCTGCTTTGGGGCTGTGGGCAAAAAATTTGTCGAGTCGGATTTACTGCCGGCCGACGACCCGTGTTCGCCAAAGCTTGTAGCAGACACTCGCGTCATTCTCGACCACCTGAGAGGAGTTGGCGTTGACGCTTCAGTTCTGGAGCAGTGGGTTGAAGACTTTGCCTCGGAGGTGGATCGCTTTCATCAGTTGCGCAGCTCCTTCGCAGGGAAGCTTAGTTTGGCTGAATGGTTTGCTGCAGAAACTGAGCTCGACCGCTCTGTCCAGCGAGTGTGCCGTTGGCACGACGACTTAACGGTGGACTTGGATAGGGGAATTAACGCCAGCAAGGAGGATGCCTCTACTCTCGAGGATCAGCTTGCTTCTGTTCGTTCGTGCCCTACTCTCAGCGAGGCCGAGACACGGGAACTGTCTGAGATTCGTGATGAAGTCGTTCGGCTGCAATGACGGGTGGCCGACTTTGAACTCCCACAGCTTTGATGTAGCTTTCTTTGTGTTTTTTTTTTTTTGACTTGTAGCCTCTATCCTTTTTTGTTTGAGAGGCTTTGTGTTATTCCGATTGTTGCAATGAGAAGCACTGTCTCCTTTATTTGACTTCTTTATTTCTCTTTCTTTTTTTTTTCGCTACTCCCCTCATGCATAGAAGCGTTTGAGGAATTTACCATTCGTTGTTGGTAGCTCTAAACCGTTTGACGTTACTATCTTGTAGGCGCCATTGGTGTAGGCTTCCTGTACCACATACGGTCCTTCCCATTTCGGCACGAATTTGCCCCCGGTTTTGCTCGTAAAGAGCATTGGCCATTTGATTGCCAACACCAAGTAGCCTTTCTGGAATGACCTAAGCAGGAGCTTCTTTCAAAACAAACTCGTCGTCTTCTGAGTTGTCGTCGGCGTGAGCTCGTGCAATGGCCACTCTCAAAGTGTAAATAATCACCGAATTCGAAGCATTTTTCCTTTTTGTCGAAGTTTGGCCTACTGAAACTTGGTGGACGTCGGCCAATGTCTTTCTGGTGATTTTGATCGGCTTCTGTGCTCCATAAATGTGAATTGGCTTCTCCTTTCTTAGCTTTTCTTGTTCTGGAGTGAGGACCGGCAGAGCGACAGGTGGCTTCTCGTGGAGCTGGTCTTTTGTGAAGTTGCCCCCGACTCTGGCCATCAGTCGGTATGCGTTCGGGTCGAAGCCTTCGTCTAAGCAAGTAGATGGCAACTGCTCGTGGTTCGGGAATGGTTTCAGAATGCTCTAGTCCTCGAGTTTCGGTAGTGGGAGAGTAACTTTTTCTGCAAAAGGGGTGGGCTGAATTTTGTGGCAGACGACCAAGGTAGGCTTTCCCATCTTTCTTTACGACTGCGGAATGTACCGTAAGATAGGTACATTACGCTGCGTCGGCACTGGAATTGACGTGGCCGGTTTGTGGCCGTGTGCTGGCTGGTTGTTATGCGCCGGCTGTTTGTTAGGCGCCAGCTGTTTGTTGGACGCCGGCTGTTTGTTAGGCGTCGGCTGTTTGGGCGACACATCTTGCGTCGGAGTCTATTTTGGAGGCAGAGCATTCTTGGCATTTGACGCATGGTTCGGCCAGGAGGACAATTTGACTGTCGGTCTGGTTGTTAGATAGAATTTGGCATCTGCGAATGATGCTTCTGGCTCGGTAAACGGACTTTCATAGGCATACATCGTCTTTTGATCGCCGTCCTTCCAGTACTTGAAGCACTGGTGAAGTGTCGACGGTACGACCCTGTTGGCGTGAATCCTTGGTCAACCCAAGAGCAGATTGTAAGATGTTCTTGAGTCGATGACTTGGAATGGAGTTTCGGCTACCATTTCGCCGATGTGCAATTTGAGGTAGATCATGTCGAGCGTCCTCTGGTCTTCCTGATTGAAGCCTTGGATGAAGAGAGAGCTCAGAGAGAGGTCGCCAGCGGAGAGGCCGACATTCTTCATTGTGCGAATCGGCAGAATGTTGACTGCGCATCCACAATCGACGAGAATGCGATTGACTCTATGGTCTTTGATGTAGCCGGAGATGAATAGCGGCCGGTTATGGTTCTTCGTCCCCAGCTGCGAGTCCTTTTGTCGAAAGATGATGCACAACGGACATGAGACGGCAAGGATTTCCTCCAATTTTGCCAGTTGCGGAGAGGAGTGTGCTTCTTCTTCCTCCTTTCGGTAGAGTGGCGTTAGCCCAACTTTTGGCAAGTCGTGCTTCCTCGTGAGCAGTATCTCGACTTCGGCCTGGAGCTTCTCTAGTTTGTCGATGACTCAAATAAGGGCCTGTATGGACCGAATGGCCAAGTCGAGGTCGTCGTCAATCTCGCTAAGCGGTGAGATTTGTTTTAATGACTTCTTGGGGTCGTCGCATTCGACGACAGGCCCTTTGCCTTTGTCGTTTGGTGCTGTCTGCTCAGGAGGGTCTGTCGAGCAAGTGGCCACCATTGCTGGCGGCGCAAAGAACTCTTTTGTGAAGAACTCCGCCAGTGTGACGGGTCTTCTCTTCTTTTTGTTTGCTCCTTGAACGTTGGTCCTGAGAGCTTTTTTTTTGGCGCTTCACGGCTTTTCTGTTTGGCCGCTTCACCTTTGTCTTGGTGTTCACCGGCGCCGGTTCGATTTCTCGAATAGGCTTCTTTCGCCGGGTGACCAGAATCCATCCCTCTGCGTCGGCTGCAGCTGCTTCGCGGGGTGCCAGTTTTGGTGAGACCTTAAGCAGAGGTCGTATGTTGTTGTGTGGTCTATTGGAGGGACCGGATTTTGGACCGGTACTCCTTCTTGTGACCTGCTGTTTGTTTGGCCAAGCTCGCCAGTTTGGCTCAGCTTGAATGGAGATGACGTGTGAGGACGTCGTGTTTTCGGCTCCTTCAAATTCGATGCGGCCTTGAGCCGCGAGCTCCATAATCCTATCTTTCAGGACGAAACACTTCTCGGTCGGATGCCCGACCTAGCGGTGGTATTCGCAAATATTCAGATCTTTGCTCCTGGACAAGTCGCCAGGTCTTTTGACTTCTGGCAACTTGAGTAGATGGTTGTCGAGGAGTTGGTTGAGCATGAAAGAAACATCCACGTCGGCGAATGGATATGTCTTGGCCTGCCTTTCCTCCAGTGAAGGCCTCCGGTACGTGCCTCCGGCTTGTTGCCGTGGGAGATTACTTGTTTTGACCTTGCTCCCGACCTTGATTGGTTCGAGAACATTCGTCGCGAAGGATGCTTTTGTTTTCTCCTTCGTGTCTTTAGGTGCGGTCGCGGCGACCTTCCCTTTCTTGCGAGGATCAGCCGATAACAAAACTTCCTCTCCTCGCTCCTCCATGAGGTTCTCCATATTGTGGGCCTCGGTCGCGAGTTCTTGGAAGTCTGTCAGCCTCCGACTTTGGATGTAGCGCATGAGCTCCCAATGCATCCCTCGAGCACACATTTTGATTTCGGCTTCGAGAGATAAATTTGAGCTCTCTTTGCAATTGAGATCAGGTTCCTCCAACGGTTAATATAGTCGACAACCTTCTCGCCCTTCTTCTGTTTCAGATTGGCGATCTCGACCAGAGTAACTGTGCACCGAGTGCTGTAGAATCGGCTGAGGAATTCTCGCTCCAGTTGCTCCCAGCTGTCGATTGACTCTTGGGGCAGCTCGATGTACCAGTCGAAGGCATTTCATTTCAATGACCGGCCGAACTTCTTGACCAGCAAGTCGCCGTTTGTGCCTGCGTTGTTCCAGGTTTCGATGAAATGGGCGACGTGCTGTTTGGGGTGCCCGTCGTTGTTGAACTGCTGGAATTTTGGAGGATGGTAACCGAGCGGCATTGGGATGTTCTGAATCCTCTTAGTGTAAGGCCTCCGGTATGCGACAAATTTGCTGTCACCCGAACTATTCCGTATAGCGCGGTTGATGAGTTCGGTGACCGCGTCCAATGTGAGGGTAGCCGGTTCTGCTTCAGGTCGACCTTTGCGACTGGCAATCGGTGCGACGGCCGACAGCTCGTCGTCAGAGGCAATATCCTCTCGCGGTGGTTCAGTTGAACCACTGGTAGTCGCCCGATTTTGGTCGACCTCTTGAGAAACGCCGCCAGTATTGATCGTGGCCGCGCCCATTTCGAGCCGCTCTAAGATCCTCGCAGGTCACGAGCTGCGAGCTGCGCGTCTTTTATGCGCAGTTGTTCACTTTGCTCTTTGCAGCTTACATTTCGGCAAGCTGCCCTTCGATTGTTTTGGTTGATGTCGTCATCGCGGCCATCCTGACGGTCGGCGTCGACATAGGTGTTCCCGATGCAGATCATAGTGGAGAAATTTTTGTCGGCGACCGCATTGGGGAGACGGTCGTCGGTGTTCTCGGGTGTGGAGAAGTTGTTGTGGGCGACCGGTCGGGAGAATCGGCCGTTGTCGGTTGAGCTCGGTAGGTGGTTTTGGCAGGTGACTGGCTTGCGGTGGCAGCCATCGGTGAGATTCGGCACGATGGAATAGGTGATAGTTTCGCAGGGGAGGTCGTCGGTGTCTGTCGGCGAGGTGAGCGGATAGGTGGTGAGCCGGCTGCTGCGGTGAGCGCGGCTAGGAGATCGTGAGAGATGGTCACGATCGGATACTTGTCTTCGGCCATCGCACTCTGTACGGAGGAGGCCGGTGACGAATACGTTCTTGCCGCGGAGGAGGAAGTCATGCCCCCACGTTGCTCGTATTGCTGCACCATGGTAGGGATGATGGAGCTCCTTCCTGATGGTGGCGACTGAGCCGGGCTGACCGTCGGGCTGCGAGGAGGAGAGGCAGCGACGACCAAGTATGTCGGTTTGGCCATCGTTGGAATCGGCCTGGCTGAGGTCGCGGTTGGCTTGGTGGAGGCCGCGGTAGCCTGTGGCAAGAAGACGACGCTCGGGCGACGCGCTTCGCGCATGAAGGGAGCCTGTCCGGTGGACAAGCTTCTGGCCAAGGCCCTTGTCATTGGGCGAGTGGCCGGTGGTGGAGAGGTAGGAGTGCGGATGTTGGCCAGAGAGACGGCTGCTGGTCTGCGAGCTCTTGCGATCGAGCTAGCAGTCGCGGTAGGGCGCTGATGGGCAGAGCTCGAGTTGGCAATTTGCTTGCCCATGTTGTTGTTGTTGTTGTTGCTGTTGTTGGCGTTGCTGGTCATGGCTGAGATTTTTTTTTTTTGTTGAACGGAGGAGGAGATGAGAGGTAGGAAATGTCCCACCGGGCGTGCCAAATCTGTTTAACCGAAAATCCGCCGCGAAGGGGCGCGACCGAGAGAGTAATTCGATTTGCGACAGAATATTTGTGTTACAATTTGAGTTTGAATATCAAGGAATGCGAGTACAATCTCTTATTCATCCTTTGATTCAATCTCCGTGTGAATTGATGAAGTTTCGGCTTCTGGCGAGTTGACGTCGAAGTCTAAGTTCGGGAACGAGTGTGCACGAACGATGACGGGTTTGGTCGATCGGACGAAAGTATTTGTGTTCCGCGTGTATCGACTTGTTGACGTTGCCGACGAATGTGTAGAGCTGCTCCAGTTGAATTGTTGAATCTCGACGAACTGCGAGTTGCTTAACTTCTTTGGCTTGAGAGAGCTTCTGTGCGTAAGATTTCTTCTTGACAAAAGATTTTCAAACCTTCGCCTCGAGAGAGTTTCTGTCCGTGGTAGAGCACTTGGGAAAAATATTTTTGAACCCCTTCGACAGAACGTTTCTGGCTATTTGTAGACGATTCTGTCCAGTTGTTGGAGCTCTTTCCTTGGAATGGGGATCACGATCTCATTTCTGCTGTTGTTGTTGAGATAGGAGGAAGACCGGGAAGTTCCTCTCTTGGATCCCTCGAATGAGGATTGCGAACATCTTTTTCTTGGCTTCCACCGTTGGCGACCAGCCTTGGTCGTTTAACTGTTGAAGTGAGTGGCATAGTGATATGGTTGCTGACTGGTGCTGACGCGACGAATTATTGCTGACTGGGGCGACGACTGTATCGATGATGCAGCGGCACGAATGGGTCTGGCGATGGGCTGCGGCAAGTGACTTTAAAAATCGACAGAGCCTACCCACAACGATCGATTGCTGGATTGATGGGCGTTTGGGCTCGTCGCATTTAGGCCGTTCACATTTTGGTGTTTACAAATACTTGTTCACGTTTTTCATGGGTTCAAGTTATCTAAGCCGAGTCGAGTACAGGTTCGGGTTATCGAGGCGGATTGGGTTTGGGTTTTCATAAGTCTGACTGAAACCCGACCCGTGCCGACCCCTAATTGAGGGAGAGAGCAAACACGCTGCAAGAGAAGCTGAGGGAGAGAGTAGAGAAGTGAGGCAGAGAGTAGAGAAGTGAGGCAGAGAGTAGAGAAGTGAGGCAGAGAGTAGAGAAGTGAGGCAGAGAGCAGAGAGGATGAGGAAGAGAACAAAAATGATGAGGGGGAGGATGTCGAAGGATAGAGGGAGGAGAAGCTGAGGGAGATAAGAGAAGAGGCTAGAGGGATAGAGAAGAGAGAAGATGTTTGACTTCATGCTCAATAAAATAAAATGTCAATAAATTAATTAATATGACGGAAAGAGTTCTCTAATTCACCATTACATTAAGATATTATCTTTCCTTTCACCAAGAATGATAATTAAGATAGATGATGACGAACACTAACATTACTTTAAAACATTTGTTCACTAGTGATAAGTGTGTTATCTTTCGACCAAATCTGGTGTCCTTAGGATAGCTGACTTAGGATCATGGAGGATCTATATAGGACTGGCTCTCTCTTGGTAACATTAATTAAATATGAATCAAAAGGTTCATATTCATTGATAAAGGCATGCCATTATACTTATCATTTCTTTGTTTAAGTTATTTTTAGATAAACTTAAGAATTGGGATGCAATTTTCATATATTTTAAATTTTTTATGTTTTTAAATATTTAATTTAATAGACTTCTAATAGTTTGATTGGTATTAGTGTTATTTAAATATTACTTTTGAAGTTGTTTTTTATAATTTTATTGATACTATTTTATTTGTACAAATTATAGGTTTTTTGTATTTTTTTTAATTTCTAAGGGTTAGAGAATTAAATCTATTAAAATATTATTTATCTATTTATTTACCCGATTACCCACGGGTAATCGGGTAAGAAATTCGGGGATTTTTTATTGGGTCGGGGACGGGTTTTGCCCCCAAAACCAGACCTGGCCCGTTTAATATATAAAATTAAAAAAAACTAAGGGTATATTTGACAATTTATTTCTAACCCTAAGTTTCCCTCCTCCTTCCTCTTCGGCCTCTTCTCTTCTTGGTGTCCCTCCCTCGTCGCCCTCTTTTCTTCTTCATCTCCTTCCCCTCATCGCCCTCTGCTCTTCTCCGTCTCCTTCCTCTCTTCGCTTTCTTTTCTTCTCCGTCTCCCTCCTCTCTTCACCTTCTTCTTATCTCCGTCTCCTTCCTCTCTTCGCCTTCTTCTCTTCTCTGTCTCCCTCCTCTCTTCGCCTTTTTCTCTTCTCCCTCTCCCTCCTCTCTTCACCTTCTTCTTATCTCCGTCTCCTTCCTCTCTTCGCCTTCTTCTCTTCTCTGTCTCCCTCCTCTCTTCGCCTTTTTCTCTTCTCCCTCTCCCTCCTCTCTTCACCTTCTTCTTTTCTCCGTCTCCTTCCTCTCTTCGCCTTCTTCTCTTCTCTGTCTCCCTCCTCTCTTCGCCTTTTTCTCTTCTCCCTCTCCCTCCTCTCTTTGCCTTCTTTTCTTCTCCATTTCCCTCCTCTCTTCACCCTCTTCTCTTCTCCGTCTCCCTCCTCTCTTCGCCCTCTTCTCTTTTCCGTCTCCCTCCTCTCTACGCCCTGTTCTCCATCTCCCTCCTCTCTTCGCCCTGTTCTCCGTCTCCCTCCTCTCTTCTCCATGTTCTCCGCCCTCTTTTCTTCTCTTCTCCCTTTTTTTCTTCTTTCTTTTTGTGAAAGGACACTCGCAGCGGATCGTCAGGTCGGGAGCATTCTGGAAGACGAGATTCGTCGAAGGAGAAGTTGGGACTAGGACGGGTTTCGATAACAAACCCGCATAGCGGGTTTTTGCAAGGATGGGTTCCCCAAATTTCTCACGGGTTGGGTAAGGGTTTCCAAAAACCCAACCATTGATTTAACCCCCATTTAACCGGGTTCAACCAAAATCAGACATAGTACCTGTTACATGGTTGGTCTGGTTTTTAAAACATTGGTAATTAACCTTTTAGTACAGCTAAACCTTAAAGGGTTGTTTGTTACTTTCAAGCAATGTTTTTAAAATGAAATCGGGTCATCAAACTGGCATTAAGTTCGGTTTTGGTTGAAACCGGTTAGACCATTGAATATTACATACCATGACTTACATATATTTAATATTTAAATAAAAAAATATGTATTCGTGAAAAATCTCAATCGATTGATTAAATCGACTGAGATATGGAGAAAATTACAGGTTTTGTGTTGCAAATTAGAAAATGATCTCTTATTCTTCCTCTTATTTGATCACCGGTGCTTAAACTTCGAGGAAGACTGTGACGCTTCCTCTCTTGATCCTTAGAATGAGGGAGCGAGGGGAGACTAATAGATCAACCAGACTTGGTCGATTGTAGCTTGAGGCTGGGTTTGTAGCCAAGTGACTTGAGCAGCGATGTGTCAATGACATCGGCGATTACATGATCGGTGATGTGGCAGAGTGCTGGACCCGGTGATGGGACTTCATGGGTTGGCAATCGTGTTGCAGGTGGACTCCGACAAATGAAAATGCATCCATGAACGATGAAAACTGAGTGGGCTTATTGCAGCTGGGCCTTATCGGATTTTGGCGTCTAAAAAAACAAAAATAATGCTGGTTACTGGGAACCTAGTCGAGTCAATAAGAACCGGACTGGCCCTTGGTTCAATCGGGTTTGTGTCGGTTCATTTTAAAACACTGCTTTCAAGTACATCCCTTATGGCGTCGTACACATGCACTGAAACTTTTTTCGAGATCGACGATCCATATAGTGTGAATCCCAATCTAATTAGACAATTGAGGTCGAATCAAGTAATATTTTTATTTGCAGGCAAGTTCGTTCGATCATGCAAATTTAAGATTAATGGTCATATTTGTGATAATTTGAAAACAGATCAACAATCAAGATCAATTGGTTGATAGCATGTCAGACCTACGGTTAAGATCAATCAATTATCCAATCCCTAAAATTTAGATCAATCAATTAGATGTTTCATCAACATGCACACCACATGGCATGTATGCATAGCACACCCATGATAATGTTTTGTGATCCTACGTGCCTGGGTCAATTATCTTGACATACGATCTGAGCAATCATCCACGTGTCATTATCTTATTGGTTGGATATGACGAGGATTGAGGGAAATTAACCCTCCCATGACTTGTCACATTTACAGGTCTTTGGGGAAGAATCTTGGAGCTTTGAGAGGAGTTACAAAACCACTGGCTAGTTACAAGTTTGTGGCAACACAACCTTGATAAGTTCGAGCCTCGACATATGAGTAAACCCAAGAATCACTTTAAAGTTCTGTATGAGAAAACCCAAGAATCACTTTAAAATTCTTCTATTTTGTGAGTTGAATAGAGGCAATTGGAGACAGAAGAGGGAAGATAGAATAGAGTTCAGGTGGGAGAGAAAGAGGCGAAAGGAGAACTAAGAGAGACCGAGGAAGAGACCAGAGATGCCAAAGAAATGGAGACTCAGGGAACAGGGGGACTGGGATTGAGAAGGACCGGGGTGTAGAAAGAAGAGTGACACATGATGGATAGCAAAGGCATACCTATAAATGAGGAAGATCGGTTAACAAGTCGTCAACCGTTAATTAGGTCTTCCAAATCCGTATCAGGGTGCAACCAGTTTCGTACAGGAAGATAAAAACGAAGAGAGGAAGAGAGTGTGGCAAACTGAGGGGCTGAGACGCCGAGGGAGGGAGAGGGAAGAATCGAGGTCAGAGAGCACAACAATGCAATCGAGACAGAGAGAGGAGATAAAGAAAAGAAGAAGAACGGGGATAGGATTGGGCTAAATATGACCTTGATAAAGTAATGAAATTGCCATCAATAATCTTCTTTTACTTTAAATACAGCATTAATACACTACCCAAATCAATATTATACTCATATTATTCCAAAATTATAAAATAAAGACGAGTACAAGGCATTAGAACCAATACATAACCATAATAAGAAAATTTCAATAAGCCAATCAACGCAACTATTTCATAGTACTCTCTTAATTACAATTCGTCTTTAAACTTTTTTAGTTAAAGTAACAACTAAACTGGTAAGTACTGTTTTGTTGTTACCAGAATAGTGTTCAGACATAATGTTGTCATATTTCTGGAATACCTCATCCATCAAATCAGCCCCAAAGTAGGATGCAAGCAAGGGTTCAATCACTGCTCTCAAGCCCTTTGTTGCGTTCGATGCTGCTGCGACAGGATCATAGTTTCCCTCGTCTCCCTCTTCAGTACTCAGCCCGTTCCAATTCAACTGCATTATCTCCAGGTTGTTAACATCGAACGAACCTTCTCTCTCAACCACGTCCTTCAGTTCCTCAGCAGAGGGTGTATAGTAAGCCAGGTTGAAAGCATCCACCTTGGCTTCTTCAATAAGACCCTACAATATCATGGGTGGTGCATATATGCATGGGAGGTTCATATATATAAAATTGTATGTGTATTATATATAGAATATCAAGAAGCAAGATCGAAGTAGCGAGCTAGAGAAGAAGGAAGAAGAGTGAATATATGATCGATTGAAGTACCTGGGAAGCCAAGTGATACAGAGCTTCTCCTAGCTGTTGCCAGACGCGACTGTTGTCCGGGCAAGAGGGATCTGCAGTACTTTTCCCCATAAGTGTTAGCACCATTCTTCCTCCTGACACTAGTTCCTCTGATCGGGAGCGGAGGAACAAGTCGAAATCTCTTTTATACTGCTCCAAGTAAGCTTGGATTACGAGGGGAGGGCTTGTGTCAATCAGATAAATGCTCCCTTTATTTGATGTGCTTGTGAGCTCCGGAGGGACCTATATAATTACCAGTTCTCAAAATAATTAACATGCAGGCATGCATGATACTCATGATAAACTACTGTTCATAGATACTAATTCATTAATGGAGAAGTAATCATATATAATTACATGCATGTATACGTACCTGAGAGAGCCAATGGAGACTGTAAGAAGAGTGAATGAAGTGCAAACTCGTTTTGGGGAAAAGCCTCCCGTAGAAGGAACCAGGCATTGCACCCACGTAACATGCCCTGAAACCTTCGCCCTTCTCTGTTATGAGTTTCTCATGGAATGCCGGTAGAGACTGAAAAACGGAGTTAAAATCGTTTCCGTGAAGATCGTTAAGATAAAAAACCAATTCAGGAGGGTGTCGAGTTAGGTTGCGGCTTTCCAAGTCGATTGCATCGATGATTTGCGAAATCAGAGCCAAGGTGTTGGGACCCGCAGAGCAGCCCAGATCTCCGATGGCAAGACTTTCTGGTAACATGGAGGAGTAGAGGCCAGATATGGCCTCATCCACGATGTGCTTCACTTTGGCCATCACCACTCTCTGCAAATAAATTATATATATACACATGCAATAATATTCAGTCAAATATTAGTTGTTTATTTAACATCAGCTGCTAATATATATATATATATATATATAACTTGATATATAGATGAAGAGATTAATATATAATTGCCTGCACTGATGAGTTGTTAGCATAACTATGTTCTCCAGTGCCTCCAACCATGTGAGGGACTGTATGGCCTTGAACATCCATGGCTCCAGTACTAGTCTCTTAATTGGCTCTTCTTCTTCCTCAATAGTCTTTGCTGAGCAGCTGAGATTTGGTTTTGAGATTGAGCCTTCTATCTTGTTATATATATATATATATATATATGGAGATGGAGCTGCAAATTAGGAAATGTCGCTAATTGCTGAACCCACTTTAATTAGTGTATTTGTCCCAGTAAACGGAAGCTATCTATGGCATACGAATATAGCGCTTGAAATTAAAATACTCCGATCCACTCGAGGCTCGTCGACGTACCCCATCCATATGTTCATGAAACTCGATCGACAAAAGAAAAGATGGGAAACGAAAGGCTGACTCTTTCCCAGAAGTCCAAAGACAAAAGAGGAAGCCGTTTCTTCATCTGATTTCTTCAATTCTGGCTTGTCCATGACTTAATTAAGAAGGGTTCAAACTGATAAAACTGATCATATATATATAGTCAAACTCTTGATCAATTTGCCAAGTAGGCTAAGTAGAGATGTCTTTAATTCCTCTCCCTTCTTTTCTTAATCCAAGGACAGAAAGCTTTATCTAGAATTAATCCTGTTAGTTTCTTAATTGCTTGATATATAGATTTATGATAAAGATCTTAGACCTGGCTTCTATATATAACCCCGGCCTGAGATAAAGTTTAAATAAATTCAGTAATTTGTTTCGAATAAAATATTAGACATTGGTATTGTTGAACCTGAACATGTCTATAATCCAAATTGAAATGATTTTCTTAAAGAGAGAGAGTAAAAAAAAAAAATGGATTTTTTTAGAAAAAATCTATATTTAAAAATAAAAAAAATTAAATACCCCTTTTATTATTCAAGATTGTATTTTTAGGAAAAAGCGGCACTGGAATTACTGGATATATTGTAAAATAAAAATTATAAAAAGGTATTTTTCAAAGTTCATACATACCAATAGAACCTTAAAGGAAATGGATACGTACGTATCATGGATATGCATAGAAACGTAAAGAAACACATGTCAATAAGTACAAATATTAGTATTCATTAATGTACAGTAATTACCTTTAGTAAAAAGTAAAAAAATCCAAAAGTACCACCAACTATTTTAACTTAATTAATTATTAACAGAAAAATTATGCACTAATTATGTTCAATAATTAATAGATGGATGTAATTTTCAAACACAGGTTCAGAACAAGTGGAATTCTAAGTTCTAACATGGTATTTTCTGAGTCGGGTGACTTTAAGTGAAAATTTTTTAACCCCTTTGGCGAGAAGGACCGGGAAGCTCCCTGTTTTTCTCTCTCGATCCTCAAGAGGAGGGGAATAGACCAGACTTGGTCAAATGAAGTTTTCTGGCGTGGCGTGGCTTGCATTCTTGGCTGGCTGCCAAGCGACTTGAGAAGCCGGTGTGGCTTTAATCTTGGCTGTCTGCCAAGTGATTTGAGGAATTGTCTTGACTGAGCATTGGGCCCGCAGGTGGGCTGTTTAATGGAATTGGTGGGCAGACTATAAAAGAATCCATGGTGTACACGAAATAGGCCTTCGGATGGTTTATTGGGTGGATTGTTGCATGGGTTAATCGAAATTGGGCCGCGTCGAATTTTGACGCCTACAAATACAAACTAGTGTTTTAAAAACCGAATTGTCCATCAAACCAGTATAATGGCCGGTTTCGTCAAATCGGGTGAGATCGGATTAAACCAGTGGTTGAACCGGAGAAGAGATTACAACAATATTCTTGTATTTTACTTACATCTATATTTATCAACATTCAAATCCTTGGTGCTGCATTGATTTGAAGACCGTTGTTGGAGCAATCAATTATTTTCTCCTTAAAACAATTTTATGAACTAAATCAATCAAACCTGATCAATTTCACGTCAGACCAAATCGGGATCTCTACCGTCTCCGGGTCAACAGGATCTGGTCCGGTTTTTAAAACATTTGATACAAAGTAAGAAGTAAATCCTCTTCAGTTTTCACCGCTATGTAATGGTAGTTATGATAAATTAATTAGACACCCAAACTCACATGCTTAAATAAATAGTATCTGATATCATACCGACTTTGGAAATTAATACTGACAATGTAGATCACTCCCAAATCAAGAAATTAAATAAATTAACTAATGCATTAATTTCAAGGATCAATTTGAACTCAATCACTTAGAAAAATCCATCAAATCAAATCAAATCAAATCAAATCAAATCAAATCAAATGAATGGACACCCTTTACTTTCTCCTCAAGGTGACGACTAAATTAACATCTTGTGTTCTCTCACGAGACGACAAGTAGTCAGCCAGAATGTGACCGTATCTCTGGAATACCTCATCCATGATCGGAGCTGCATAGTTCCCAAAGTGGCTCAGAAGCAAGGGTTCCACCACTGCTCTCATGACCTTGGCTACCTTCCATCCGCTAGAAATCTTCTTCTCCTTCCCCTTATCATCCTCCTCATCTTCTTCACTTCCATCCCAACTTGTCTGGAACGTCTGCACTCGGTTGAGATCGAAGGAGTCTTCGCTCTTAACCACATCTTCAACTTCTTCCACAGAGGCCGAATAGTATGGCAGATTAAAAGCGTCCAACTCTCTTTCCTCGATGAGTCCCTGCTTGAACTTATGTATATAATCTTGTTGAAGAAAATCAAAACAGAGGAAGTGGGAATTGGAAATACATGCACACATACCCGTGAAACGAAGTCCTGAAGAGCTTGTGCTAGCATTTTCCAGATGTCACTGCCCTCTTTGGTCGGGGGATCTGATCTTCTCCTACCCAAAAATGTTAGCACCATTCTTCCCCCTGGGACCATCTCCTCGGCCCGTGAACGCAGGAAAGAATGAAAATCTCTCTTGAACTGCTCCGAGTATGCCTTCACTACCAGAGCCGGACTAGATTCTGACAAGTAAATGTTACCTTTGTTCGATGAACTCGTCACCTCCGGAGGCACCTACTATCATCATATCATATCATATCGTATCATATCATATCATATAATTAATTCCTCTGAACCTAATTAAAGAAAATAGACATGGGGTGTGCAGATGAAGGAGAGAAGAATCATATCACCTGGGAGAGCCAATGAAGACTGTAAGAAGAGTGAACCAAGTGTAAAGTATTGCGAGGAAGAAGCCTCCCGTAGAAGGTACCAGGGACGGCGGATATGAAGCATGAACCGAATAGCTTCCCCTTTTCCATTTCGAGCTTCTCGTAGAATGCAGGCTGCAGAGACCGAAATAAGGAGTTGAAATCATTTCCAGGAAGATCGTTTAAGAAGATTGTCAGTTCCGGCACCGGCCGCTTTAGCTGCTGGGTTCCGGCATCGATGGCGTCTAAGATCTCTGAGATCACTAACAAGGCGTTAGGACCGGAGGAGCAACCCAGATCTGCAATGCCAAGGGTACCTTCTGTTATGCTATCGGACGAGAAGAGATGATCTAGTATAGTTTCTTGCAAGATTGGCTTCACTTTACGTATCGCTAATCTCTGCTTACAAAAGAAATTAATGCCCATTTTATATCAATGACCGATGAAGAGAAAGTAGTGCAGTAGTAGAGAATAGAGAGAACAGACGAGGCAGCGAGGGAGGGAGGGAGGGAGAGAGGAGGGTATGTACCTGTTTTGAAGAGTTTGTAGCGTAGCTATTTTCGCCGAGGCCTTGAACCATGTGAAGAACATTCTGTATTTCCACGGCTGGATGGATGGATCGATCTATATGCTTTTCCATGACTGGATTTGGTTGAGAGAAATGAAGCCAGAAAGTGTTCTTATAGCCGGTTGTTTCTACTCTGATTGTCAGAGACCCTTGAGGATCACGTGTTAATAATTACTAACTATTGTCTTAGGATTCTATCTCCTTGTATAAAATTATATATATTTGTGAAGATTGTATACGATTTAATCCTAATTAAACAGAGATTCTAAATCAGGGCATCAGCCCCTGTATAAATATGTATCTTTATCAATAGTAAATCTATTAGTACTAAACACACTTACTTGGTATTAGGCCCCCCACGCCGTTCTTTCTTTTCTCCCAATCCTGTCTCATCCTGGTAAAACCCTAGCCCCTTATGGCTGCCGCCAGTATTCTCCTTCAACTCTGTTCTTTGCCTCTTTTGTCCTTGATGCTTTGGCACATTCTTCCTAGGGTCTAGCTAGTGGTGGCACTGAACCGAGCCGGCTCGCCAGTAGCTCGGGGTCGACTCGGGTTTGGCTCGGTTCGGCTCAAAAATAATCGAACTCGGACCGAACTCGATAATGTAATGTAACTCGTTTATATAACCAAGCCGAACTTGAGTTTCGGGTGACTCGGTTCGAAAGCTCGTCGAGCCACTCCTCTTTTATGTTTCCTTTTACAGATTTTCCAAACAGCGGAAGCCGTCTCTGTTGTCGGTGGGAGAAGTTCTTCAAGCCAAGCAATAGTTGAGAAATCAGGAGACAGAAGCCGAAAACTTGTGCAATAAGCTCGTATCTTCCTCCTTTCTCTTTCAATTCTTCTATTTTCTTTTAATTCTTGTGTTATCTTTCAATTCTTCTATTCTCTTTCAATTCCTCTATTCTCTTTCAATTCCTCTGTTCTCTTTCAATTCCTCTATTCTCTATCTTCTGTTCTCTTTCAATTTTGAGTATAGATTTGATGTCGATTGGAGGTGTTATATCATCAAATAGAGGTACTATTATCCCTAATTTTTAATTCATTTAGCTTATATATTGTTTATTGTTTCTGATTGTGTGGTTCAGCTTGCTTCTATATTGTTTATTGCTTCTGATTGTGTGGACTCTTCGTTTCACCTCAATCCAACTGCAACCAGGTGGCTTTGTTACTCCTCTCTCCTTCATCAACCGCTGAATGTTTGCTGCACTCTCCCATTTTCTTGCTGCTGAATAAATATTTGCTAACAGTATGTAATTCCCTGAATTATAGGGTTCAAGATTAAATAGATATCCTGCAGCACACTTTGCAACCTCCAGATTACAGTAAATTCTACAAGCTCCTAGTAAGGACCCCCGAGCAGCTGCATTAGGTTCCACTGGCATTTGCTTTATGAATTCTAAGGTTTCTTCAAATTGACCAGCACGTGCCATTAAATCTACCATAGAAGCATATTGCTCCACTGCAGGATCCAATCTGTATTCTGATTGCATCATCTTGAAATACTTCCATCCTTCATCAATTAGACCAGAATGGCTACAAGCTGATAAGAGATTCGTAAATGTGCAGTAATTTGGATTCATACCCAGGACCCTCAAATAACCGAATAAGTTCACAGCATCCATTACAAATCCATGCATTCCATAGCCTGCAATCATCGAGTTCCAAGATACTATGTCCCTTTGAGGCATCACATCAAATGTACGCCTTGCTCTCTGTATCAAACCACACCTACTATACTGTCACTGCATTTGGCTCAGTATCCCCCAATTGCATTTCTCTGAGAAAATTTAAAGCTATTGCTCCATGCGAGTTTTGGGCACATGCTGAAATAATTGAATTCCGGACAACAACATCTCTAACAGGAAGCTCTCTGAACAGTGAACAAGCATGTTCAAGTTTGTTGCATCCTGAATACATGGTAATGAGTGCACTACCTACAATAGTGGGTTCTCAGTGATTTCCTCTCTTTTCTATATTGATATTGAATCCTCATCAATGCCATCAGCATCATTTTTTCTATGTTTATGATCTTCTGCCTCCAATTGTTATGTAGAAGTTTATAATTCTGTTGGTTATGTAGTTTTATGATTTTATAGGTTCTATAGTTTTAATATTAATATTTCATTTGCATTAGGTAGTAAGGATGTCATCTCCTTCTTCATCCTCGACAGTTGCTAATGTTTATCATAGTGAGGTTAGAATTGATGGTCAAGTTCCACAAGATAGATTATCAAACTACTAAACCATTAGAGAACCCACAACAAGGTACTCAAAATGAGGAAGAGAACCCACAGCAAGGGACCCAAAATGAGGCAGAGAACCCACAACAAGGGACCCAAAATGAGGCAGAGAACCCACAACAAGGGACCCAAAATGAGGTAGAGAACCCACAACAAGGTACCCAAAATGAGGAAAGAACTCAAGGTTTAAAAAGGAAGTAAACTTCTCCTGTTTGGTCAGAATTTAAAGAGATTTCTATTCCATATGGTACAAAGAAAGCTCAATGTCTTCATTATAAGAGAAATTATAGTATCAATAGCACTGGATCAACCTCACACATGAGTAGGTATTTGAAGGTTTGTGCTAGTAGAAAAGTGACAATGAGAAAATAGAAAAATTTAAATTTTCAAGCAGTGGACAGCAACGTAGATAGGAGTTTAGTTGGTCCTCTCTTGAATTTTGGAGGTGAATATGATCAAGCAAAAATGAGAAAAGCTATTGCCCAATGGATTCTTATGCATGAACACCCATTCATGGTTGTTGAAGATGAAGATTTTAATTTTTTCTTGAAAATAGCAAATGTGAACTATGCAAAAATATCTTGTAAGACCATTAAGAGTGAGTGCATAGAGGTGTATGAGTCTGAGAAGAAGAAGTTTAAAATTTTATTGAAGGATATTAATAAGATTAGTTTGAACACTGATCTTTGGAAGTCTCAAAATAAAAAAATAGAATACATGGTTATCACTGGCCATTTCATTGATGATAATTGGAAATTGCAAAAACGGGTTTTGAGTTTTGTACATGTTCCTCCTCCTCGTCGTGGTATTGACATAGCCGATGCTATACACAAGTGTTTGAAAGAATGAGAAATAGAAAATAAAATTTTCACAATTTCAGTTGATAATGCTACTTATAATGATGTTTGTGTGAGAGTTTTGAAAGAAAATTTTTTGAGAAATAGGAGATTGCTTTGTGGTGGAAAGTTATTTCATGTTCGTTGTTGTGCTCATATCTTGAACTTACTTGTCCAAGATGGTCTTAGTGAAATCAAGAGTAACATTGAAAATGTGTGGGAAAGTGTCAAATTAATTAACCAGACAGAAGCAAGACTTCACACTTTTTCAGAAATAGTACAACAATTACAACTAGGAGAAAAAGGGTTGATCGTTGATTGTCCAACTCGTTGGAACTCTACTTATGAAATGTTGTCTTGTGCTCTAAAGTTTAAAGATGTCTTTCCTAGATTTCAAGATAGACTTTGCCTATGATTATTTGCCAAGTCTGGATGAGTGGGAAAAAGTTGAGAAGATTTGTGAGATTTTGGAAGTTTTTAATGTTGTCACTAAGATAATCTCAGGGAGTAATTACCCTACTTCAAATATATACCTCAGTGAGGTTTATAGGGTGAAAGAAGTTCTCAATCGTAATATTGACAGTCACAATGTATTTGTTAGGGCAATGGTGAATAAAATGAAGGGCAAATTTGATAAGTATTGGGGTGAATGTAACTTGTTGATGGCCATAGCTTCAGTTTTAGATCCAAGGATCAAATTTAGGTTGATTGAAATGTGTTTTCCAGAGATTTATTCTGAGGTGGAAGTTAGATTGAAAATAAGCATAGTTCGTGATACCTTATTTTAGATATTTGATGAGTATGTTGTTATGGATAATGTGAGAATTGGTAATGAAGCTTCTTCCAGTGGAGGCTCTTTAGATGCTTCTACAAGTTCTGGTGCTCATTCTTCATCAAGTTCAGGTTGGTCAAAGTTAATGAATTTTGTGAGACAAGTGGAAGTGTTTTCTTCACCGAGGTCTGAGTTGGAGAACTATCATGAAGATGGTGTTTATATTTGTGAGACGTCTCAATATGACTTTGATGTTTTAGAATGGTGGAAAGTAAATAACTTAAAATATCGGGTTTTATCAAAGATGGCAGTAGATATTCTTGCAATTTCTATATCCATAGTGGCTTCAGAGTCGACCTTTAGTGCTGGTGGTAGAGTGATAGATTCTTATCGCTCTTCTCTTGCTCTAAATATTGTTCAAGCTTTGACTTGTGGTGGTGATTAGGTAAGGGTTATTCATGATGTAAAAAAAATTCCAAAGGTAAATATTTAATAGAATAAAATAATATTTTTCCTAACGTTTTTAGCTTCGCCTTACAAATTTTTGCTTGATGAACGCAGGCTGAAAAGAAACCAATGGAAGTAGTGTTGCCCATTTTTTGATATTTTTACCTTTCCATTATTCAGGTAAATTTAATATTTTTTTATTACATCGATGTTATTAGGTCTAAATTTGTTTGTGTCATGCTAATATGGTTGTATGCGTGACAGGAACGTAATTGGAGTTGGGAGCTTGGAGACATCATTATATAAAAGAAATTATTGGTCAAGACATGACATCTTAGGAATAGGTTATTTTTTTAAGAGTTAGATCCAAGTGTCATGTACAAGATTTTTTGTTATTATGTGTTGAATATGATTAACATGCTTTATTAGCATATTTATTGGAAAATATCTTTTTTATGTTTAGACTATAAAACATTAACATATTTGAATGATTTTTTTTGAATATGATATTTTTTATGTTATTTATTTATATATTACCGTGGAGCTATTAAATTGAGAACAGGAATCTTATAATTGTTATATATATATAGTTAAGAATAGGGTGCAATATTTCTGCTCAATTTTATTGAGAATTATATATGTTTGTGAATTCTATTAACAAAAAATTATCATTACTTAATTACAAAAATTTTAAAGTTGTATGAATTTTTGTTTTAGCGTAGGGTACGTAATTAGTGGCTATTTATGTATAATTATTAATCTAAGTATTGTAGATAAAATTTTATTAAAAGAGGCCTGAATTAACAGATCCATGTTAGGCATGGGATTGAGCTGGGCTCGGGCTCATTCTAGGCTCAGGCTCATGCTGGGCTCGGGCTCGAGCTGGGCTAGCTCGGGCTTGATCTGGGCTTGATTACGGGCTCGAGCTCGGGCTCGATTAGTGGATCGAGCCGGCTCGAATCGAGCTCGAGGTCGTTCGAGCCGCTCAAGCTCGAACTTGAGCCTAGCCATGGGCTCGAGCCCGAGCTCGAGCTGAAGGCTAAATGGCTGAGCCGAGCTCGAGCCAGCATAGATTCGGCCCGGCTCGGCTCATTTCCACCCCTAGGTCTAGCCTATGATTTGGGAGATTTGGGAAAATTATTTATCACTACCTCCAACATCACACATTATGTCTCGATTAAATTGGATCAAGATATATATCTATACTGGAGGCAGCAATTTCACTTGGTGAGTAACAACCAGTCCTTAATTGGCTTCATTGATGGATCCATCCTGGTTCCTCCGTGCTCCATTCTAACCTTCAACCCTGCGTCGACTATTCCAAATCCAGCCTTTCAGCAGTGGTATGTCATCGACCAGACTGTACAGAGTTGGACCATATCAACTCTTTCCTAGTTGGCACTACACCATACTTTTGACCTCACTATAGCGGCGGCCATTGGGTCCAAGCTTCAGGACAAATATGCTTTCACCTCTCTGGCGCATCTAAATCACCTTCTTTTCCAACTCCATACGGTTCACAAAGGCAGTCTTACGGTGACTGCGTATGTAGATCGCATCAAAGCCCTTTCTACAACCTTGCAGTGGCAGATCAACCTTTTGCCAATCAAACTCTTCTCTATTACACCGTTAGCGGCCTTGGGAATAGGGGTGGATTTGAGCCGAATTGAGCCCGAACGTATGCATGTTCGAGCTCGGCTCGGTATAGAAAAAGTGAACTCGAGCTTGGGCTCGAGTTCGGCCACGAGCCTATAGCAGAACTCAAGCTCGAGCTCGGGCGATTATGTCGAACTCGAGCTCGAGCTTGAACGGTTGGAAAAAAAAAACAGAAGAAGGAAAAAAATCCGAGTTACAAAAAGAAGAACGAAAAGAGAAGATGGAGGGTCGGAGGAGGAAGAAGAACAGGTAATAAAAGCCTGTCTTTTTTACGTGACTTTTTAAACAATATTAACATTAAACCTGACAAGTCATAAATCCTTGTTGTTTTATATATTAAAATATTAAATAAAGAGTTGTTAAATTAAAGACAGTACTACTACGAGCCGGCTTGCGAGCCGATGACCCGTATTCTTGAAAAATTGAATTCGGCTCGATAAGTTTAACAAACTTTTTTTATTCGAGTTCGGCTTGGGGTCGTAATTAACGAACTCGAGCCGAGCCCCGAGTTACTCGCTAGCTGGCTCGGCTCTAGGCCACCCCTACTTGGGAGTGATTACGAATCATTCTCTCAATCCGTTACATCTCAAGCTGATAGTGTCACCTTTAATAAGGTTTAGAATCTCTTAATGATACGAGACCATCGACAAAATCTACAGAGTCAACTTGTGCAGCTTGACATCACTGCCACACCTTTAGCCAATGTCGCGCCTCATACTGATGTCGGTCCGAGTGGGAACCAATACTCTGGTTCGCGTGGGGATTGTGGACGAGGCAATTGAGGAGGTCGCTCCCAAAACTATGGTCGTGGGAACTCTAACCGTTATGACCATAAAAAACGGCCCTTATGTCATATCTATAACAAGTGCGGGTATGTTGCTCTTGAATGTCTCAACATATTCAATAAGGCTTAGCAACCTACGACCCCTCCTCAGGTTCACTCTGCATAGCTCCAAGGGGCCCATGACCTGGCCTGGTATACCCGTGAAACAAGTCCTGTAGAGTAGGGCTCGTTTCTCACAGGTAAATATTCCATTTATTTAATAATGTCGTGACCTCCGGAGGCACAGTTATATCTAATTAAGCATTAATTCATATAGTTTCATACTAACACAAGTACATATTATTATCATATAATTAATGTTGTGTAGTTTTAAAATGATGTAATTCATTTTAATTTATTTTCTATAAGTTTTATCTTATTTCCACAATTGAGATGTATCTCAGATGGGAAAATGCTTAATTAGCATATGAGAGGTCCTGGGTTCGAAACTCGGCACCTCCTTTGAGATTCATTTATTTTATCAGAGATGAGTTCGATATGACCGTTGAGATAGATCTAGATCTAGACCGTTGATTGACACGGTTATTGATCTGATCCATCAGATCAAGTTGGTTATAGATCGATGGTCGAATCGGAGCCGGTTACAGATGAACGGTCAGGTTTCTGGTTGAGTGAATTGTTCAATTGTTGTTATTGTATCTTGAGAAGCTGAATCAGCTAAAATCCTTTGGAAAGAACTAGATCAAAAGGATTCAAACGTTACTGCAGAAGTTAGTGAAAAGGCCAACTTAGTAGAGAGAGTCTAAACGGCCTAACTTCAACAAGAAGAAAAACAAACAACAATTTACAAAACCCAAACAAAAGGTTCAGAAGGACGAAAACAAGAGAACATGTTTTGTTTGTGAAAAACCTGGACACTTTGCCAAACAGTGTAGGCATAGGAAATACAATCCAGGAGAACAGAAGGATAAGGTTACCCCTCAGGCAAACATGATAACAGGAACCAGTTCTACTGGAACCAATGACAGGTTAGTATCATCTAACTGTGAATTAAACCTGGCATATACACCCACCGATTGGTGGATTGATACTGGTGCTACTATTCATATTTGCTTTGATATTTCCTCTTTCTCTTCCTATCAGGAAGTAAAAGGGAGAACTGTAACGATGGGCAATTCTAGTGTAGCACAAGTTATAGGAGAAGGAGAAGTGAAGTTGAAGTTTACCTTCGGGAACACTCTCACCCTCCATTGTGTGCAACATGTGCCAGATGTTCGGAAGAATCTTGTTAGCGGTTTTCTTCTGAGTCAATTAGGGTTTAAGTTGGTGTTTGAATCAAATAAAGTTGTAATAACCAAAGGAGGCTCCTTTGTAGGCAAAGGTTATGTAATAGATGGTTTATTTAAACTCAATGTAATTTCTGTTCACTCTGATAATAAAGCTGCTAGTTCATCTTTGTTTTTGTGCACGAATTCCCATGACATATAGTATGGAAGACTAGGACATGTGAACTCGAACACACTTAAAAGAATGATGAACTTGGACTTAATTCCCAAGTATAACATAAATATGAATAACAAATGTGAGATATGTGTTCAGTCCAAGCAACCTAGGAAACCTTTCAAGATAGTCAGTAGGAGTTCTGACTTACTTGAATTGATACATAGTGACATATGTGAAATGAGCGGTATATTGACTAGAGGAGGTAAGAGGTATTTTATTACCTTTATCGATGATATGTCAAAATACTATATGTCAAAATACTGTTATGTGTATCTAATAAAAACTAAAGATGAAGCTTTTGAAAAATTCAAAACCTATAAAGAAGAAGTTGAAAACCAAACCCAAAAGACAATTAAAAGACTTAGGTCAGACAGAGGAGGTGAATACTGTTCTACAGAGTTTGGGAAATTCTGTGAGGAGTATGGAATCATTCATGAAACCACTGCTCCGTATTCACCCCAGTCAAACGGGGTTGCTGAGAGAAAGAACAGAACATTCTTGGACATGATTAATTCTATGTTGTCTAGTTCTGGTCTTCCCAATAATTTATGGGGAGAAGCCTTAATTACTTTCAGCTTGTAAAATACTTAACCGTATCCCGTACAAGGACTACCAGAAAACTCCATATGAACTATGGTGGAGTAGGAAACCTAGTCTTAAATACTTTAGAGTTTGGGGTTGTCTTGCTAAGGTTAAAGTTAATCTTAGCAAAACAACAAAATTGACTCCTAAAACCTACGATGCTGCTTTCATAGGATATGTTGAAAACAGTAATGCATACCGGTTCTTGGTTATACGCTCTGATATACAAGAGGTTAGCGTAAATACAATCAAAGAATCCGATGATGTTGTGTTCTTAGAAAACATCTTTCCCATAAAAGAAAAGAGGAAACTAGATGTAGGAGAGTCGTCAAAATCACATACAGGGAAAACTGGTGAGTTGCTTGAAACTGAACCTAGGAGGAGCAAGAGACCTAGGATAGAGAAAAATTTCGGAGATGATTTCTATACCTTCCTTATAGAGGATGATCCTTTAACTTACACTGAGGCGATGAGATCTAGTGATGCATCTTTATGGGAGGAAGCTGTGAAAAGTGAGATGGATTCCATACTTTCACACAACACATGAGTGTTGACTGATTTACCTCCAGGGTCTAGACCTATAGGATGCAAATGGATTTTCAAAAGGAAACGGAATCCTGATGGATCCATTGAGAAATATAAAGCTAGATTAGTTGCCAAAAGTTATAGTCAGAGAGAAGGGATCGACTTTTTTGACACCTATTCACCAGTAACTAGGATCACTACTGTGCGAGTTCTTATAGCACTGGCAGCTTCTTATAAACTCGAGATACATCAGATGGATGTTAAAACCGCTTTTCGTAATGGTGAGTTAGATGAAGAGATTTATATGGAGCAGCCAGAAGGCTTTGTAGTTCCTGGTCAGGAGAATAAGGTTTGTAAACTAGTTAAATCTCTATATGGATTAAAACAAGCTCCTAGGCAGTGGCATGAGAAATTTGATAAGGTAATTCTCTCCTATGGATTTAAGATATGTGATTTTGATAAATGTGTGTATTGGAGAGTATATGAAAATCCATTCATCATATTAATTTTTGGGAAAGAACATGTCAAAATTTTAGAGGTTAAAAAAATACCTTAGTGATAATTTTGACATGAAAGATCTAGGATTAGCGAATGTGATCTTAGGAATCAGAGTCATAAAATATGAGAATGGGATTTGTTTAACACAGTCTCATTATGTAGAAAAAGTCTTGAAGCGATTTGGCTTTGAGAATAGCAAACCAGTTAGTACACCATATGACTCCAGTCTTAAACTAAAGAAGAATGGTGGGGATAGTGTTTCTCAATTGAGATATTCCCAAATTATTGGTAGTTTGATGTATTTGTCAAACAGCACTAGACCTGATATCTCATATACTGTAGGCAGATTGAGCAGGTACACGAGTAATCCAGATAAAACTCATTGGAGTGATATTGAGAGACTCCTGAGATATCTGAAGGGGACTGTTAACTATGGGATACACTATTCCGGTTTACCAACTGTACTTGAAGGGTACAGTGATGCTAACTTGATCTCTGACTCTGATGAAACAAAATCCACTAGTGGTTTTGTGTTTACACTAGGTGGTGGTGCTGTCGCTTGGAAATCCTCCAAGCAGACCTTGATCACCAGATCAACTATGGAGGCTGAGATGGTTGCCTTGGAGTTGGCTGGTGGGGAAGCAGAATGGCTTCGGAGTCTATTATCAGATATTCCCTTGTTGGATAAGCATATTCCTGCTATCCTAATAAACTATGATAATCATGCAACTATAATGAAAGTGAAGAGTAAAAATCACAATTCAAAGTCTTCTAGGCACATAGAGCTTAGATACAAGATTTTGCGTAAGCTCACCTCCACTGGAATCATAACGTTAAGTTATGTTAAGTCCATGGAAAACTTGGCAGATCACCTGACCAAGGGCTCGTCGAGAGGACAAGTACAATTTTCTTCGAGGGGGATGGGATTAAAGCCTATTATTTGAGTTACCGTTGGTAGCAACCCAACCTATCTGAATGGTTATCCCATGATGAAGGTTCAATAATGGGTAAAAACAAGCCAACTGAGTAACTGGTAGGAGCACCAAAATTAGTGAATTTATTCACGTCCCATCTCTAGGAAGCTGGTGCTCAACTGCAATCATTTGAGGTTGGTGAAGAACCTTAATCATATCGAGGCTACTATAGCGGGGTATAGAGATGCAAGTATACCCTTGGAGATATCACCGAATGTGAGTATGACTGTGGGGCGCAATCTATAAGAGAATCTGGGCTTATTCTCCGAAGAGATATTCATATCACAAGATATACGCGCATGGGCGTAAAGCGCAACCCCGATGGAACTCATATTTCAGAACCAACTCTTGGTTGTTCGGTGTTTCTAAAACCTGTATATGAAGTCCAAGTTCAAGACTTGTTCACTTAGGACTGTTATGGGTAGCAGAACATCAACTAGACGGGGGTTCAAGTCCGCAAGACACCTTTCGTCGAAAGCTAATGAGTAATGACTGCTTTTCCATTTTGTCGAGTTATCTTTCTTGTGTTATGTCAGCTTGTCATTCTTGTGTCATGTCAGTTGTCTCATCATTTTAAAATGGTGGGGAATGTTGTGTAGTTTTAAAATGATGTAATTCATTTTAATTTATTTTCTATAAGTTTTATCTTATTTCCACAATTGAGATGTATCTCATATGGGAAAATACTTGATTAGCATATGAGAGGTCCTGGGTCGAAACTCGGCACCTCCATTTGAGATTCATTTATTTTATCAGAGATGAGTTCGATATGACCGTTGAGATAGATCTAGATCCAAACCGTTGATTGACACGGTTATTGATCTGATCCATCAGATCAAGTTGGTTATAGATCGATGGTCAGATCGGAGAAACACTTGGAAAGTGAAAAATACTCTGATCTTGAGAGTTCGTGAAGTTCTTGTTCATGTTCGATTCGGAGCAGTCAGAAAAAGTTCTGAAAGAGTTCGAGAGTTGAGTCAACTCAGTGCACGGCGTTCGGCTACAAGGTACGCATATACAGTGAATTGTGCACATAATTTTCCAACAATTAACTCCTCTGAACAAGCTAAAACTCCTTCAGGATAATGTTCTTGTTGTATGCATAGGATTTTCACAAATGCCAATGGATTAATAATTGCTGAAAGAAGTGAGAAGTGACAAAGATAATAAACCCAGCCTGATAAATCATGTTTCTCTAGTTTCTTGTGTATATTTATTTGTATATACTGAATTTCTTTTATACCAAACAACTTAACCTTAGGGTTACGACCTTTGTAGTATATATATATATATATATATATATATATATATACCTCTTTGATTAATTAATGAAAAAACAATCTGATTGTACAATCTTACATGGTATTAGGCTGCCTAAGGTTTTTCCTCTGAGATGCTTGTAGTGGCCGATGATCAACCCGCTCATCCTCTCGTTTCCCACGATTCTTGTTTCTTCTCTTGTCTCTCAACCTCAATCCCCTTCTGGTCGCAGCTAAGTCTTTGCTCTTGCTGATGGTGTGGGGCAATTTTCTATGAATGTCTTTCATATCTCTAATCACCTTTCGATCAAGCTTGATGGCAATATATTCATTAATTCACTGGCACGTACAATTCGTCCATGTCTTAAAAGCAAGGTTTTTATGGGTTTCGATGGCTCAATCTTGCCCCCTAACCCAATTTCTTCCTTTTCATCTTATCCAAAAACTTTTGGTCTCAATCCTCACTTTATGCAGGGGTACCATATTATTGACCAAAACATTGTGAGTTGGATAGCTTCCACCATGTTGCCTACTACTCTTGGTTATCTCTGGGTTGAATACGTCTGCTGAGATGTGGACAAAACTCCATTCAGTCTTTGTGTTTAACCATTTGCGCTTTACCATACCGACCTTATCGACGCTAGCTGTGTCTTTATGTCTTTCACAAGCTTGCTTCTGTTGGCCAACCACTCGACAACCAAACTATAATTCGCTACATTGTTACCAGACTTGGACAGGAACAGGAGCCTTTCACTAAACCGTCACTGTTACAAAAGTTCTGGTCTCTTTTGAAACATTAACCTCTCTTTTGTTGATGCAGGAATACAAGCAATTGCTACGATCTCAATTGGCACAAGTACTTGACATTCTTGCCACCACTATTGCAAAATTTTGTGACAACAAACAAGGGTCGACATCGAGTACTGGTAATGGCCACCACAATCGTGGTCACGTCGCAGTCATGGAGGTTGCAATATTGTAGTCTGCAAGAATGGAGTTGCCCTCAATGATCAACCACCAGCACCACCTTCAATCAACTTGGTTTATTTATAACACATCCCAGACGTTGCTTGATACACGGATTCTAGGGCTACCCACCATGTTGCCTCGGATGTTTTGCTGCTATCACTACTACTTCTCCATACAACAACACGGATCAATTAATTGGTTGTAAGCAATATTTCTTGTCTACTTATAATTGCCAATGGGCATCATAAACTAAACCCCTTTTGTCTTTAAATCGTCAGTTGCATGTTCCTCATTCAACGAAAACTTAATTTCAATTTCCAAACTAACTTTTAATAACAGCTGCACTATAACTTATTCATCTTTTGGTTTTGTGGTTCAACATATCAAGTCAGGTCACACACTTATCCGAGTTCAGATTAAGGATGGACTATACATTGTTGATCACCATTCTATTGCTCATTGTTTGCTTTTTGCTTGTTCTTCTCCTTCGTTTTGGCATTTTAGGTTAGTTCACTATAAATGTGAAATTTGTTGATCGCGAAGAAGACGCGGCCGAGAAGACAATGATCACAAAATAACTTGAAGAATTTGAAGAATTTGTAGATTCTGATTTTATTCTTCCTCTTATTCGATCTTCGTAATAAATACAATCAAATACAAAGAGAACTACATTTTCTTCTCGAGCTGAAAACAAAACAAATTTATGGGTTTTTTACCTAAGTGTGACAGAATTGGATCTTCTGTATTGTTGTAATGGCAAGGGACACAAATAGCGGCAGATTTGGCCTGCGTATTATTACTTCTGAGTTTTGGTTTTGGATAGGATTGAGGCTCGAGTGTACTGCCTGCTCTGAGGACTTAATTTCTAGGCTCTCGAAGAGTTTTCTATCTTCTCTCCCCCCTCTCTGTCCTCTTCTTCATTTACTTTATATGTGTTGCTGAGGTATGTCGTTTTCTCTGATCATGTTTTTACTCCATTGTTTTATCGATCATGACAATTTCTTGGTGGACCAGTTTTGCGGCTAGTTTTAAACGGGATTGTCGCACAGAAGATAGATTAGAGTAGATTGACGTGGAGTAACCAACCAATTCTTCTGCTGGTTTCGGATGGGGTCGTCTTAACATAGGCGAACCAATATCTGCTGATGTGGCATTTTGATGATTTGCCCTACCTTACTAGCTTGCCACATATATCTCTACCTCTCTCTAAACAATATCTCAGTTGGTCTCATAGGAGTAATTAGCTATGGAAGGTCTTGGGTTCAGATCACCCATACAACATTGGGAGTAAAAAAATTGTAATTGGGAGTATAACCAGATGTATTCGCCCTTTCAAAAAAAATATTTCTACCTCTCTCCACATTGGCAGCTGCCTTTACACACTGAACCAGCTATGCCCTCAGCCTCAGCTGAGTCCATTTCAGATACCTCAGCCACCCCTTTGCCTCCCGTCCTTGTCCTCGGGACCCCGGCATTCCCACACAGGACGTCCCTTCCAAACGCCCTACCTCAGCCGCTTGTTCCTAACGCAACCCATCCTATGGCCACAAGGTCTATGAGCCCTACCCCTACAATTCAATAAAGCACCCCTCTCATTTTTTTATATATGATATGATAAAAGATCCTTAATAATTTCATACTTTACACTCTTCACTCCAAAAAAAATTTTGATGTCGTTTCACTGAAAATCCGCCGGTCCGCGAAGGGGCGAGACCGAGAGAGCAATTGAATTTATAACAGAGTATTTTTGTTACAATTTGTATTTGAATGTCAATGAATGCGAGTACAATCTCCTATTCTTCCTCTGATTCGATGTCCGTGTGAATTGATGAAGTTTCGGCTTCTAACGAGTTGACGTCGAAATCTGAGTTCTGGAACGAGTGTACACGAACGATGACGGCTTTGGTCGGTCGGACGGAAGTATCTGTGTTATGCGTGTATCGACTTGTTGACATTGTCGGCGAACGTGTAGAGCTGTCCGATCGAACTGGTGAATTACGACGAACTGCAAGTTGCTGAACTTCTTCGGCTTGAAAGAGTTTCTGTGCGTGAGAGCTTTTCTCGACGAATGATTTTTGAACCTTCGTCTCGAGAGAGCTTCTGTACGTGGAAGTGTTTTTGGACCAAAGATTTTTGAACCCCTACGACAGAATATTTTTGGCTATTTGTAGCTGGTTCTGTCCAGTTGTTGGGGGTCTTTCCTTGGAATGGGGATCACGATCCCCTTTCTGCTGCTGTTGTTAAGATGGGAGGAAGACTTGGGCGTTCCTCCGTTGGATCCATCAAATGAGGATCGTCGGAGACTTTTCTCAGCTTCTACCGTTGGCGACCAGGCTTGGTCGTTTAACCGTTGAAGTGATCGCATCGTGGTTGGCTGCTGACTGGTGCTGACCCAACAACTTATTGCTGACTGGGGATGACTGTACCGATGACGCGACAAGATGAATGGGTCCAGTGATGGGCTGCTACAGATGACTTCAAAAATCGATGGAGCCTACCCATGACGATCGACTACTAGATCGATGGGCGTTTGGGTTCGTCGCATTTGGGCTGGTCACATTTTGGTGTATACAGATGCCAACTTGGAAAATTAATATCTCAGCACATAAACAATGTAGATCACTCCTAAATCAAGAAATTTCAAGGATCAATTTAAACTTAATAAGAAAGTCAATTAAATTAAATCAAATCAAATCGATGGACAATGGATTTCCCTTTCCTTTCTTGACAAAGTGACGAGTAAATTAAGATCTTGCGTTCTCTCCCGAGACAAGTGCTCAGCCACAATGTGACCGTATCTCTGGAATACCTCATCCATAATCAGAGCTGCAGTGTTCCCAAAGTGGCTCAGAAGCAAGGGTTCCACCACTGCTCTCATGCCCTTGGCCACCTTCCATCCGCTAGAAATATTTTTCTCCTTCCCCTCATCATCCTCCTCATCTTCTTCACTTCCATCCCAACTTATCTGGATCGTCTGCACTCGGTTGAGATCGAAGGAGCCTTCGCTCTCCACCACATCTTCAACTTCTTCCACAGAGGCCGAATAGTATGGCAGATTAAAAGCGTCCAACTCTCTTTCCTCGATGAGTCCCTGCTTGAACTTATGTATATAATCTTGTTGAAGAAAATCAAAACAGAGGAAGTGGGAATTGGAAATACATGCACACATACCCGTGAAACGAAGTCCTGAAGAGCTTGTGCTAGCATTTTCCAGATGTCACTGCCCTCTTTGGTCGGGGGATCTGATCTTCTCCTACCCAAAAATGTTAGCACCATTCTTCCCCCTGGGACCATCTCCTCGGACCGTGAACGCAGAAAAGAATGAAAATCTCTCTTGAACTGCTCCGAGTACGCCTTCACTACCAGAGCAGGGCTAGTTTCTGACAAGTAAATGTTACCTTTGTTCGATGAACTCGTCACCTCCGGAGGCACCTATTATCATCATATCATATCATATCATATAATTAATTCCTCTGAACCTAATTAAAGAAAATAGACATGGGGTGTGCAGATGAAGGAGAGAAGAATCATATCACCTGGGAGAGCCAATGGAGACCGTAAGAAGAGTGAACCAAGTGTAAAGTATTGCGAGGAAGAAGCCTCCCGTAGAAAGAACCAGGGACGGCGGATATGAAGCATGACTCGAATCTCTCCCCTTTTTCCCTTTTGAGCTTCTCGTAGAATGCAGGCTGCAGAGACCGAAATAAGGAGTTGAAATCGTTTCCAGCTAGATCGTTTAAGAAGATTATCATTTCCGGCACCGGTCGCTTTAGCTGCCGGCTTCCGGCGTCGATGACGTCTAAGATCTCTGAGATCACTAACAAAGCGTTAGGACCGGAGGAGCAACCCAGATCTGCAATGCCAAGGGTACCTTCTAAATGGTATTGGACGAGTAGAGATCTAGTATAGTCTCTTGCAAGATTGGCTTCACTTTACGTATCGCCACTCTCTGCGTACAAAAGAAATTAATGCCCATTCTTCATCAGTGGGCGACGAAGAGAAAGTACTAGTGGTGTTGAGACTAGGGAGAGCAGTACGTACCTGTTTTGAACAGTTTGTAGCGTAGCTATTTTCGCCGAGGCCTTGAACCATGTGAAGAATATTCTTTACTTCCATGGCTGGATGGATGGATCGATCGATCGATCTATATGCTACTCCCTTGACTAGATTTGGTAGAGACTTGAGAGAGATGAAGCCGGAAAGTGATCTTATATATAGCCGGTTGTTTCTACTCTGATTGCAGAAATTGATGAGCTAAAGGGAACATACATGCAAGTTTAAAATTTAAATAGATAAATGGAAAAAAGATGCAACTTGGCCGAAATAAAGTTAAAAAAATATGAATCCTCCGAGTTGACTCAATTTTTGGGTGCCTTAGTTCCTTGTGGAGGGTCGCACAACCCAGTATAATATAGATCCCTTCGTTAAACATATGAAATGTATATATCTCAGTACGTATATTTGTCAGAGTTTTGTAAGACTTGGATTTACCACACAGAATTATTCTTTCATTGAGTCAATAATGCATCAGAAATGTATCTCAGTACATATATTTGTCAGAGTTTTGGAAGACTTGGATTTACCACACAGATCGAATTACTCTTTCATTGAGTCACTACTGCAGAAACACGAGGGGAGGGGCAAGACCCCCATTATATATCCTATCTTTGCAGACAATCATGGGGAATGAGAAGGACGACAGGATAAAGAAGGATATAAATAACTGTGTGAGATATGGTGACCCATCCCCTGCCTTGGTTCTTCTAAATTTGTATGGATAGTGAGGGACGACTTTGCCATACCTCTATAGCTTGCAGTTGCTGCAGTTTTCCGATGGTCTAACTTTGTCACACTATCTTCAATAATCTCTTTAAGTGTAGTGTGCTTGCATGATAAAGAAGATTAATTTGGATAAAGCCCTCCCACTAGAAAAAACCTCCCAAGTACGCTAAGGGTATTAAGAGTTTCGTATAAGGTCCCATGCATGACCATGCTTCGTAGTGGTAATATATTATATAATACATAGTAAGGTGACCAATTTGGACACTATTCAGCCACTTAGGAGAATTCATACTTTCTCTTGTAGAAATGAATTTTGCGATGACCAAAAATTGTGGTCCAAATCAACCCCGCAGGGCCCAGGTCAACAGGTCAAACATTGACCTCAGTCAACCTATGAAATCAAGCCGTCAATCAAGCCACGATGAACCAACGGCCAAGATCAAAATCGCCCCGTCAACAGCCTACGGGGGTGACAAGTCAAACAATTAAAGCCACACAATCAGTCCACATGGATCTTACGTGGATTATTTTTAAAATATTTTGCCTTGGTCTAAGGCAGTTACACATTTTAAGGAAAAGGCTACAAGGAAGCAGTCGAAGTAGGTTACAACCGCTCCGACATACCTGATCCACACAGTTAAAGTTCAACAAGCCTATAAAGCAATAGACTTGGAAGAGCAGGGGGATATACAGATACAGAGACACACACAGAGACATATGGGAGAACGTACGTTAGAAATTCCAGAAATTCTAAATTGCCACCCCAAATTAGTGAGATAGCAACAAGCACTTCTGCTGCTATTTCGCAATCAATTGTCTAAAGCCGATCGGAATATCAAATTTTTCGTCAAGCTTAGGCAAAATGAAATTCGTTTCGTTCGTTTGTGAAGGAGACGTACTTCGACCGTTTCGTGTCTATTTGGAGTTCGAATCAAAGGAATTCTAGAAGTCGCACCCACACATTCAATGAAAATTACCAAATGACCCTTCTTTAATTTTGTATACAGTACATCGGACGCGTATTTTATGATCCACCTATTTGTACCCGTTTAAAAATTTGGCACGCCCGGTGGGACCCTGCTACCTTTCATTTCTTTCTCTGATCTATCAATTTAAATGGTCAGTTCCAACACCACCAACAACAATAAGGTCGCGGCTAAAACTCCATCTACCGGAGCCAGCTCGTCACCGGCACCTAGGATGATCGATCCTTTGGTCACCTTCCCTCGCCGTCCGTGTACACCAACAGCCGCTGCTACCGGCCAAGCCAAGGGGATTCGTCCATCCCAGGCTCTTGTGGTCATCCACTCAAGGCCGACCACTAGATCTGTCACTGGATCCCTGCCAACACAGCGTGCTGTACCAAAATTGCAGGCAGATCAAGTACCGGCCAACCCCATAGTTTCTCCAACAAGGGTTCATCCCTCGAGGAGCTATTCACCTGTTCTGACATCCCCATCGCCGATCAGCCCAGTGGTCAGCCCGGTCGCAAGCCCAACAAGGAGCTCCCCTCCAACTACAAGCCGGGTTCCAGCGCTGATCACTCACTTCGAAGGGAGACGTATCATTCCTTCCCCAGTGCGATCGGCTACATCATCCGAGGCACCCCTCGCTCCAAGTCCCTCTTCTCCCACATCTCCAGTCATCAGAGTTTCCGTGATGATGACGCAAGACAAAACGATGGAAGTGCAGCTGGCAGAACTCCAAGCTGCCATGAAGGAAAGGGACGAGCAGTTAAGAGAAAGGGAATTGCAAAGGGATCTTTAAATCGTCATAATTCTGCAAAAGTTTGAATCATTGCAGATCATTTGGGAGCTTCCTCCCAACCCAGAAATGACGACGGTCAGGCAAGACCCAGCACGACTACCAATCCCGTTACAATCCCTCCTTCACCCATCATTCGTCCATCCCCGGCTCCCGAAATTCCACCTATGAGCCGGGAACCAGGGGCGCTATCCTATGACACCCTGCAAGAAATTATTTCCAATGCGATGGAGCAGAAAGTACAGACGGAGGGGGTAAGATATCAAGCCTACACCAGGCCCTACTCCTAACGAATCCAGGCACCACCCACTTAAATTCCAACAATTTAGTGGGGACGGCAACCCAAAATAGCATGTTGCCCACTTTATCGAGACCTGCAACAATGCAGGAACCGACGGTGACCTCTTGGTCAAACAATACGGGCGATCCCTCAAAGGGAACGCTTTCGACTGGTTCAACGAACTCCCGGCATAGTCAATTGACAGCTGGGAACAGCTGGAAGGCGAGTTCCTCAGTCGCTTCTATAGCACGAAGCGCACAATGACACTGGTGGAGCTCACAAATCTGAAGCAATGCCAAGGATAGAAGGTGATTGAGTATATCAATCGTTGGCGAAACTTGAGCCTGAATTGTAAAGAAAGCATCTCCTTGTCCACCCAAACATCCATCGATATGTGCATTCGGGGGATGAATTGGACATTGGTGTACTTCCTACAAAGTCGGAAGCCGAGGGACTTTCAAGAGCTGGCAACTGAGGCTCATAACATGGAGATCCTCATCCAAGAAAAAGGAGAGGGAAAAGCTCCAATATCTGAGGTCGATAAGAAGGCGAAATTCGTGAAGGAGTATAAAGCTCCTACCAAATAAGCACTCGCCACCAATGTCGTCGAACCGCAGAAAATCGTGGCGACTCAAAATTAGAGTACCGGAAGTGGCTGGAAACTAAATGTCAGTCGAAGCAATGGCGATCGACCCCGTCAAAAGTTCACACTAAAGGATAGACAGGCCGAAAGATATGTTGGGAAAAGTATTTTGCAGCTCCTAGAGAAAAATATGTTACAGCTCCTGGAGAAAAATATGTTGCAGCTCCTGGAGAAAAATATGTTGTAGCTCCTGGAGAAAAATATGTTGCAGCTTCCTGAAGCCAAAAGGCCGGAAGATGTTGGGAAAAGTTCAGATCCCAACTACTGCAAATACCACAGGCTGGTAGGTCATCCTACCGAGAAGTGTTTTGTCCTGAACGACAGAATACTAGAATTAGCGAAGCAAGGTA
The DNA here is from genome assembly GCA_019845555.1 of Aristolochia fimbriata. Classification (NCBI taxonomy): domain Eukaryota; kingdom Viridiplantae; phylum Streptophyta; class Magnoliopsida; order Piperales; family Aristolochiaceae; genus Aristolochia; species Aristolochia fimbriata. The sequence goes on from CM034082.1 coordinate 7,208,855, forward strand.
GGATCATCCTAGAAACCGACAACAACACCGCGACTTCCAATACCATTTTCGTTCAGTCAAACCCTAGCCCCAGAGCAGCTAATTCGAGGACAAACAGAAAAATCTTCATCCTGCGCACTGCAAAACCCAGACTGCGGCCCGCCATAAAGGATAAGGAAGGGTGGGAAGTGGTAACTCGCAAAGAGAAACCACTTCATGAAACCCCTGTCAGAATATTCATCAAGGGGTACGCGGCAGAAAAAGAAGAACAAAAGAGAAGAAAAAAGCCCAAAAGAAAAGAGGAGGCAAAAGGTACAGACACAAATCTGCCCCTGCCAGGGTTGAAGAAAAAATACATCAGAGGAAACCAAAGCCAATCACTCTGGCTGACTTTTTTTTGTCAGAATTCCTGATGCCAACCCAGCCCTAGTTGCCACTTGTTCACCTCAGACGGTCGAGCAAAAACGTGAAGGGAAAGCTCCAATGGTATCAGCTGACGACATTCACACGTGCTTCCAGGACGTGTCAATCACCAATGTCATACGGGACGACCTAGACTTCCCAGTTAGGGCTAGACAGGCTCTCATAAAATTTGTTGCAGCAAAAGATGACTAGCACGCAGAAGTCGAGCAACTAAGAATGCGGAAACACGACGAACCTAAAATTAGACTATCTCGCAGCATAATAAGAGAAGAGCAACCGGCGGGGCCGTCACAAATCAAGGAAGCACACTCAACTTCCATTTCCTTCAAAGAAGTGGACATGCTACTTGGAGAAAGGTCACATAACCTGCCTCTGTTCGTATCTGGATCCATCAAAGACCGGTGGATCAATCGCATACTTCTCAACAGTGGGTCGGCCGTAAATATCCTGCCAATCAAAACTGTGAAAGATGTCGGGCTGGTTGCCAACGACCTCCAAGCCAGTTCGTTAAGGATCCAAGGTTTTAACCAAGAAGGACAACGAGCTTTGGGCACAATCAGATTGGAACTACAAATTGGAGACATGACTTCTCATGTGCTATTCCATGTGATTGACGCACTCACATCTTACAATGTGTTGGCACTCACATCTTACAATGTGTTGTTCGGGAGACCCTGGTTGCACAACAACAAAGTCATACCCTCAACCCTTCATCAATGCTTCAAATATTGTCAGGATGGAGAGGAAAAGACGGTGTTTGCTGAAGAATGCCCTTTCACAGAGTCAGAGGCTTCTTTCGCAGACGCAAAATTTTACCCGAAAGAAAAATCCACTACTTCGAGTAAAACTACTCCTCCCAAAGCGGTCAAAGATGAGCGGGCCGATCCGAATCATAAGGGGCAGACAGAGGAACCGATACTCAGGTATGTTCCTCAATCGCACAGGAAGAAAGGTGAATCTCCCTTCACTATCTGTGGCCTAGAAGAACCATCAGAAATATTAAAAGCCTTAAAAGGGGCTGACACTATCCCGTTGCCAAAGCTCGATAATCGGGGCATCGTCGTCGAAGAGAAGCAGGGCCTACCTGATCTTCCGAAGACTCGAACACAAGGGTTTGATTTCAATGCCTACCGCATGATGGCGAAGGCAGGATCAGGATTTTCCGTTAATCAATTGCAAGAAAAACGGTGGTAGTTGTACAAAATCTATCACCAACCGAGAAGAATCTCCAGTCGCACGGGTATGCAATTCCTCCCAATAGTCATGGGTTGGGCTATCAAGAATATGAGCCTGTTGTGATTTCTAGCAGTGCCAGTGTCAATCAGATTTAGACCAAAAGAAAGGCCACCACCTCAGAAAGAACTCGAACGTCAGCAAAGCCACGAGTCTCAGCCTTCATCCGACTAAGTCAAGAAGAAAACAGAGTGCCTGACGCTCCCCCGAGACCAAGGAGCCTAAACCTAAAGTTATGAAAGTCTAGCGAAAAAAGGGGCAAGAGGAAAACTTTGAACCAAATGTCATCGCTCCATCGACGACGAAGAAACATGGCGTCTTTCAGAGACTAGGGAAGCCAACGGAGCAGCCCAAAAAGAATGTCTTCCAAAGACTTGGGCCATCACAGAGTCACCAACTCGAATTCCTATGAGCCAAAGGTTGGGAAAAGTAGGAGAAAGCTCGTCAAAAAGAATGAAAACTGAGAGCAATGAAGCCACTCCATTAATTATCAATACGCCTGTGGTAATCTTCATGTCATCAAAGAAAGGCGACGCTGAAGAAAAAGAAGTAATTGTTGTCCACCACATTTCGGTTGGCGAGGGCGATTATCCAACTCTTGAGGAGGAATTGGAAGAAGCACCAGCAATCTTCGAAGAAGGCGGCCAAGCAACTATCGTCCAATTGAAAAAAGTAAACTTAGGTACAGAGGAAGATCCAAGGCCCACCTTTCTAAGTGTCTCATTGTCTGTAACAGAAGAAAAAGAATATGTTACTTTACTCAGTGAATACAAAGACATTTTTGCTTGGTCGTATACTGAAATGCCCGGGCTTGACCCAACAATTGCAGTCCATAAACTCGCTGTCAAAATTGGAGTCAAACCAGTAAAGCAGACCCACAGACGGTTCCGTCCAAAATTCGTCCCAGAAATAGAGAAGGAGGTCGACAAACTCCTCAAAGCCAACTTTATCCGTGAAGTCAAATACCCGAGCTGGATCGCCAATACCGTACCAGTGAAGAAGAAGAATGGGCAAATTCGAGTCTGCGTCGATTTTAGGGACTTGAATAAAGCCTGTCCAAAAGATGATTTCCCGCTTCCCATCACCTAATTGATGGTGGATGCAACAACGGGACATGAGGTCTTGTCATTCATGGATGGTTCTTTCGGCTACAACCAAATTTAGATTGACCCAAAAGACGAGGAAATGACGGCCTTCCGCACACCAAAAGGTATTTTCTGTTACAAAGTAATGTCATTTGGTTTGAAGAATGTAGGGGTTACATATCAAAGAGCCATGCAAAGAATATTCGACGACTTCCTACACAATTTTGTGGAATGTTACGTCCACGATCTGGTCGTCAAAACCAAAGCAAGAGAAGACCACCTAAAAGATCTGCGAGCAGTCTTCGAACGCCTACGACGGCACCGGCTGAAGATCAACCCGCTTAAGTACGCATTTGGGGTTTCATCTGGAAAATTCCTCGAATTCGTAGTCCAACACAGGAGCATCGAAATCGATCAGACCAAAATTGATGTCATTCAACAAATGCCCGAACCGAAGAATCTGTCAGAATTAAAAAGCCTTCAGGGGCATCTGGCTTATATACGACGGTTCATCTCAAATCTAGCAGGAAGATGTCAACCCTTTAGCCGTCTGATGAAGAAGGACACACCCTTCGAATGGGATGAATCCTGTCGATGGGCATTTCAAAATATCAAGGATTATCTCATGAAGCCACCGGTGTTGACGGCTCCAGTTCCTGGAAAGCCACTCCTCCTATACATTGCGGCACAAGAAAAGTCTCTGGGCGCCCTTCTCGCTCAAAATGATGATCAAGGGAAGGAACATGCATTGTACTACCTAAGCTGTACGATGGTCGGAGCTGAACTCAACTACTCCTCAATTGGAAAAACGTGTTTGGCCCTCATCTTCGTTGTCCAGAAGTTGAGACACTACCTGCTTGCACACTCTACAAATCTGATCTCTTGGGCGGATTCCCTCAAATACGTCATGTCCAGGGCTATGCTCTCCGGACTATTGGCTAAATGGGTTTTGTTGCTTTCTGAGTTTTAAATCAATTTCATCCCACAAAAAGACGTAAAGGGACAAGGGGTGGCAAACTTCCTAACCGATCACCCCATCCCTGCAGAATGGGAAGTAAGTGAAAATTTACCTGACGAAGAGATCTTCTACATTGAAGTACCACCTCCTTGGAGGATGTATTTCGATGGCGCCGCACGAAAAAATGGTGCAGGTGTCGGCATCCTTTTTATGTCTCCAAACGATGAACTGATGTCGTACTCTTTCATCTTATCTCATTGTTGCACAAACAACAAGGCTGAATACCAAGCTGTAATCCTTGGGTTGGGAATGGCCATCGAAATGGGTCTTAATCGGCTGGAAATCTTCGGTGACTCGGCCTTGGTGATCAAACAGCTAATCGGGGATTTCGAAGTCAGGAAAGATGAACTCATTCCCTATCACAAAAAGGCTCAAAGGTTATTGGAGAAAATTCCGAATGTAACCCTAGGACATGTACCCCGTGCCAACAATAGCCAAGCAGACGCATTGGCAAGAATGGCCGCAAGTCTAGCACAGTTCGAAGCAAGGCCCGAACGGATCCCTGTATGCGAAAGATGGGTGGTACCTATCTTGGAAAAAGCATCGGGGGAAGAAGAAACAAATTTGGTTTCTGTCTATGCAATTGAAGAAGAAGATTGGTGTCAACAATTCCTTGACTACTTAGAGCACAAGAAATTACCCGAATAATTAAAAGCTCGGGCTTACGACGAAGAGTTGCGCCCAAATTGTGCTTGTTAAATAACACATTATACCGACGATCGTACGACGGTATTTTACTCAGATGTGTCTCCAAAGAAGAAGGATGAGCTATCTTGGCCGAAGCACATGGGGGAATTTGCGGAGCTCATTAAGCGGGTCCCAGATTACACCTTCAAGTCAAGCAATTAGGCTACTACTGGCCTACAATGCTGTGGGATGCTATTGAATTGGCACGACATTGCACGGCATATCAACATCATGCTAATTACATTCATCAGCCTCCAAGCCTGTTACAGCCAACAATGGTCTCCTGGCCATTCGAAACATGGGGAATGGACATCAACGGTCCAATCACCCCGAAGTCATCGGCAAATCACCAATATATACTAGTGGCTACTGATTATTTCTCTAAGTGGGCAGAAGCAACAGCCTACAAAGAAATCAAAGTTGCAACTGTGGTCGACTTCATCCGAACGCAAATCGTACATCGGTATGGTGTTCCGAGATACATCATGACCGACAACGGTACCCCGTTCCGCAATAAGACCATGGACAACTTCTGTGAGAAATTTGGCATCCGACAAAGGACGTCCACCACATACAACCCCACTGCAAATGGCCTGGCATAAGCTTTCAATAAAACATTGTGTAAAATCTTAAAGTGGCAGGGTACAAGAAAGACTTGCATGAAAGACTCGGAGAGGCACTGTGGGAATACAGGATTACGTTTCGCACTCCCACATAGTCAACACCTTATTCGTTAGTTTACAGAGTTGAAATTGTGTTGCCACTTGAAATCCAAATTCCATCTCTACTAGTCGCACTTCGAAAAGGGCTCACAGAAGAAGAGAATATTCGACTTCGTTCACAGGAGTTAAAATCTCTCGATGAAAAACGTCTAGAAGCACATCAAAGGCTCGAATGCTACCAGGCTCGCATCACTCGGGCTTTCAACAAAAAGGTGAAGTTCCGTTCGTTTCAAAAGGGTGATCTCGTCCTAGCTGTGCGCAAACCAATTATGGCTACAAGCAGAGATGGGGGAAAATTTGCACCGAAGTGGGAAGGGTCGTTCGTCGTTCAAGAAGTTTACACTAATGGCACTTACAAATTGGTCACTCCCGTAGGAAGGAGACTTCCGGCTATAAACGGTAAATTTCTTAAGAAGTTTTATCCATGACGATTCCAAGTGCAAAGTCAACAAATTAAACTACATCCAAAGTTCAAATACATGAAGAAAAGAAAGCGTCTACAAATCAAATCAAATCAAAAGGAAAGCAACAAAGCAAATCAAATCTAAGGTCTTTCGCCAATTCTTGTTGCGACTATGTAAAGACAGCCCTCAGTGATAGAAGGTTAGCCTCCTCAGCCGCACTAAGAATAGGCAAGGCAAGGATCTCCTCCAACTTCCGAGTAGCTTCAAGGACTGCTTCCTTCACCTCTCTCACACTTTCTCGAATCTGCTCAACTTGAGTTGCAAGATATACAACCTTAATGTCAGCCGATTGAGCTTGTTCTCTAGCCAACTTCAGGCGTTCATGGGCATCCTCTTGATCAAGCTTAGCTTGTGAGAGATCTTCAGCAGCCTCGTCCAAAGTGATCTCGGCAGTCTCCAACTTAGAGGACAGCACATCCAAGGCTTCCCAAGCGTTACTTTCTATCGAATCTCTCGAAATCCGACTCGTCCTTTCTTCAGCCAAAATTTCTGCCTCTGTCAGGGACTGAAGCCTCAGGGCAGAGCCTTGTAAGCGAGTCACGTCATGACCCACTTCCTACAACTTACTGATGGCATACTCCACATCAGTGGCCAAAGAAGAATCGCGCGTCACATCTGGTGAAAGCATGGGAGGAGCTATTCTGTCTTTCCAGAATTGCAGCACGACACCCCCAAAATTAGACTAACTGCTGCGAAGGAGTGACCGAGTTACTGAGGGAGTCACGGCAGAGGTAGGCGCAGGAGGTGCAGGCAATGGCAAAGGAGTGGCGGCTTCCCGAACAACTGGCGTGACTTCTCGAACAGGTGGTGAAGCCTCAGGCTGAGTTGATGCTCGGGCAACCTCAAGAATGGGTGCCATGGAAGAAGTCGAAGTCGCCACAGGGGCGCCTCCGCTACCTCAATACTCTCAGGGGCAGCAACAACAATCGAGCCGGTCTGGACAATTGCTTCAGCTTCTAGAAGAGGCACCTCCTGAGATGCTTCGGATGCGCCCAAAAGGAGAGTTTGTATCGTACTAGGACTCGAAGCAGGAGGATCAGCCTCTGGGGAAGACAGCATCTGAACAGTCTCCAGGGGAGGTTATGGCTCTGGCGGCTCCATCTCCAAAACAGGAGGACAGGAAGTCTGAGGACAAGAAGGTTGTGGCTGCGAAGAATGAGGAGGTTCCGTCTCCAAAATTAGAGGAAGAAAAGTCGGTGGCGAAGGGTGAGAAGGAGGCTGAGCTTCCACGCGCGCCTTTTTCTTTGCAGATGCAGAGGCACCATTCAAAGCAGCAAATGGTGCCCTCTTCTTATTCGCCTGAGATTTAAGAAAGGAATATAAGGAAACACAACAAAATAAATAAATAAAAAATAAAGGAGTCACAGTTACGTACGCGGCTTACCGAGGGTGCGCCAACTTGCTGATTGCCTTTCAGCTTTCGTCGGCGCGGATGGGAACGATCGCTGTCATAACCCTCCTCTTCTCCACTGGTCCCTGCAGCCATTGAAGCAGTCGACTCCAGTCGACCTCGCTAGAAGGACACAGGACAAAGAGAATAAAAAATTTTTAAAAAAAAAAGAGAGAGAAAAAGTAGAAAAATAAAGCCAAGTTTACCTCAAATCGTGGGAGCATGTGTTCTTTCCACCAAGAATAATAACCAAAGGTGGTCCCCGAATCCCAGGTCGGTTCTCCTCGCAGGGGCAAATCAAGCCGACCACACGAACGGACAAGACTAGCCTCCCAAAGTGTCAATGACTCGGACAGAGAGGTGGTCTCCCGTTGACTGGCCTTAGCCCCAAAATCCCCGAGCAAATCCTGGCAATATCCAAATTGATGCGAAAACCTGGTGGGATTATACGGCTCAATGAAGAAACGAATACAGCCACGAGCCGTCAGGTAACAGCAGCGAACACTGAGGAGACTCTCGTAAGCTGGCCTAGAAATCGGTGTTTTTGGCTCATCCACCAAGAAAGAAATCGTGCTCCCGCCAAGGATGTATCGATTCCAAACCAACACCGGAAGGCGTCGGAATAAGTCATCAAAAGTGCGCTGAAGGAAAGGATTCCCAAATAATATCATACCAGGACGACGGACCCCTTCAAGATCGTCTCCGTGGGTGTAAAAATAGACGGCCAGCCAAGAATATAAGTACGGCCATTGAACAATTGTCGACAACCCAGCAGCTGCTTGACCCAAACCACAATATAGACAAGTCAAAGCAGGATCAGCTAAGGCAAAACAAATCCCAGTGGCCATATAACTCGCCACCTTAAAGACCGTGGGTCGCAGATCGTCGCCTCCAGTCGCACGAAATACAAACCGGGATAACCAAACAGAGAGGAGCGCCGCCAAATGGACCTCGTCTTCCTTACCCGGCATAACGCAGAGGACGTCAAAAACATCTTACTCTATGGTTGTCCGCTCCTGTGAAGTGGTCGCACCCTTCTCATAAGCAGCATGCCAAGCAGTCCAAGGATCATGGACAGGAACGGCATCGTCCTCAGTGCGGAACCAAAACGAAACCCAAGAAGCCGTCGACAAAGTGCGAGACTCCGAACCTCGACAGAGACGGTGATACGCCAGAAACAAATATTGGCAGTTGTAGGGTAAAGCCGAGCTTCGTATATCCTTGAAATCGGCTACCATCGGACAAACCTCATCGTAAAAATGCCCGGAGATAGGCAAGCCAAAAATCCAATCCATATCTAGCAAAGTGATGGAGAGCTAGCCTTGACACGTAATTAACGTGTTCGTCTCTGGACACCATGCGTCAATAAAAGCTTGGACCACCGACGCATTGCAGTTGTATTGAAAAATAGAGGCCCAAAGTCCGTAATAGATGCCAGAGAATACGACTGCATCGACCAAGAAGCAAAGCAGTCCACTCGAAAAGGAAAGGGAGTGGCGTATCCAAAGTTGTGTCAGGTGCTTGGAAATCCCGTTCACCTCCCCGTCCTTGAAATCATCTGCAAGGGAGCATGGCAGAGAGAGCTGGCTCACAGTGCGTAAAGCACTCTGAGGTACGAAAGTCTCCGGTCCGGCCGCTACATCCTCGTCCTCGGAAGAATCAGGACAAGGAATGAAGAAAACACGCTCACCAGTGGCCAAAGGTCTACTCAAAGACCCATGAGGAAGCGAGCGATCCACAAGGGCTGGACATTTCATTGCATGGCCCCCGAACATTGATTCCCCGCTAGGGTAATACGTTAAGCGAGAAGTTTCACCTTCCATATAGAGAGCCAGAGTAAAAATTGTTTCCTCGCCGACAGTCACATCATGGTCAAATGCACGCAACCCACCAATCAAATTCACAAAAGGGGCAGTCATCTGAAACCAAAATCCAGAGGTTAAACTGGTTTCGAAATTCAAATTTAAAATTTAAAATTCAAAATTCAAAATCTTGGTTTGAAAGGGACTTCGACTCTGGAAAGGAGACAGTTAAAAAAAAAACAGAGGGACAGTTGAAAAAAAAAAAAAAAAAAAAAAAATCTTTCAAAAATTAAAGTTTGAAGTAGATTTAGGCCGCCACTGGAATAGGGGCTTCGAAATTCGAATGAGTTGAGATGAAGTCAATGCCAGTTAAGGCCGAATCCAAAAGTTGAAATGAAGTCAATGCCGGTTAAGGCCGAATCCAAAAGTTGAGAAGTCAATGCCGGTTAAGGCCGAATCCAAAAATTGAGATGAAGTCAATGCCTGGTAAGGTCGGGATTAGCGAAGTGCCAGTGACAAATTAAAGTTTGGTTTTGTGAAGTTTAATTTTGTGAAGATCCAATCTGGGGGGAATTTGAAGAGGTCATACCTAATTAAAGCTTAAATTGAAGAGGTCATGCCTAATTAAGGCCTAAGTTTATGCCTAATTAAGGCCCAATTCGGAGAAGTTTGGGAGTGGGCATGCCTAATTAAGGCCCAATTCGAAAAATCATGCCTAATTAAGGCCCAAATTGGAGAAATTATGCCGGTTAAGGCCCAAATTACCCAATTCGTTGGGAATTCCATAAGGGTGATGAGGTAATTTTGTTTAAGTTACTTTAAATTTCAGTTAAAAAAAAAAAAAAGGCTTCAAAACCGGGTCGAACCACCCCTAGGCGACCCGATGCTAAGAGATTCGCGACCCGACTCTGTTTCCATCTTTCGAAAGGGGAAGGCAACAGCACATCGCCGCCTCGTCCCGCCGCGGAAGGTCGCCGCCTTGCCGCGCCACCGGCAGCCGCGGAGGCGTCGCCTTGCCGCGCCACCACAGCAGCCACGGAGGCGTCGCCGCCTCGCCGCGCCACCAGTAGCCGTGGAAGCAAATGCCTCGCCCAACCGACGACGGAAACAAAAGAAGAGAAAAACTTGAAGAACTCCGGCGACCACACCGACGGGAAGCACCATCAGGTTCGGCGCTCTCGTGACGCGGCGAAGCCAGGAAGAAAGAAAAAAGAAAGAAAATCGCAGAACCCTAAAACTAGGGTTTCAAATCGGAGAAGAAGAAGGAAGTGGGTCCGCTAATCGGACCCTAAAATCCGACACGCGGAACCACCATATTCGGGTCCCTTAACCGGAACCTAAAGTCCGGTATCCCGGACTGACATCCCTACACGGACCCTATAATCGGATCCATAAAATCCGATGTTCTGGACCGGAACCCCTAGCCGGGTCCCTTAACCGGACCCCAAAGGTCCGGTACTTCGGCCCGACGAACCGGAGCCTCACAAGGGCGAGGCTCCGTGGCTCGTCACTTCGCTTCGATTCGGCGAAGCGAAGCAGCGGCCCCTCGTGCGGCGCTTCGCCTCCCCCCCTCCGAACCCCTGCACCGACGCCAACGATGTCGACCGCGACGATTGCACCGATGCCGACGATGCCGACCGCGACGACTGCACCGACGCCGATGACGCCAACTACAACGACAACGACGCCGACGATGCCGACCGCGACGACTGCACCGACGCCGATGACGCCAACTACAACGACAACGACGCCGACGACCACGACCGACGAGAAAAAAAAAAAAATTCTTGGTCCATGGCCGCGGTTGCAGTCAACGAAAAGCAGAGTGCGAAATCGAATCCGAAGCGAAATCAGCATTTCAGAACACAGAATCGCAGCGGCAATCAAGGTCCAAAATCAAAGGCTGCTAATAAGCGAAGCCTTAGTAAACGATGAACTGAACTTCACCGAACCAAGCTTCACTGAATCAGCCAAACCTTCTGAACCTTCTCATGAAGACATGAAGATGCCGCCGCAGTAAAAAAAAAATGAGAGAAGCAAAGGTTACCGCCGTCGAAAAATCACCAGAAAAAGATCGAAGAAAAAAAAAAGGTTTCTCTCTTCAACCAAAAAAAAACCGCACAGATTAAGCTGTCAAGAGAGGGAAGTCAGCCGTGAAAAATCAAGCAGTCATCAAAATTAGAGAAGAAGAAGAATGATGGAACGGCGATCTGAAAGCGAGACCCTCAGTATAACGATGAGTTAACCTCATCGAACCAAGAGCCTGACTAAACAGACCCTACCATCTATTCAATCTCTATCCCTTCGCAAACAGTACGACCTAAACCAATAAAGCAGTACGATCAGAAAAAAAAAAAAAAAAAAAAAAAAGAGAAACAAATACCTGATGTCAATGTCAAGCAGGTAAAAGCAAAGTAATCAAGTGATGGGCACGCGGGCACGCCGATCGAGGTTCTTTCGGTAACTCAAATTTTAAATAGGGAGAAGAATTAAGAAAAGGAAGCCTAATCTAACCCCAATTGCCTCAACCCAACTCGACTTGGGCCAGTTAACTCAACTCGGGCCAGTTAACTCAACTCGGGCCAGTTAACTCAACTCGGGCCAGTTAACTCGACTCGGGCCAGTTGACACAACTCGACTCGGGCCAGTTGACACAATTCGACTCGGATTGTTGACCCAATTCGGATCAGTCGACTCAACTCGGACCAGTCGACTCAACTCGGACCAGTCGACTCAACTCGGACCAGTCGACTCAACTCGGACCAGTCGACTCAACTCGGACCGATTGACAGCCCACGAATACTGCAGTCCGGTTCACTCAGCCCATCAAGAATCCAAAATGGGCCCAAATTTAAAATGAGTCCAGATCCGTAGTAGGCCCAAGCCCACATACACATGGGCCAACAAAAAAAAGGGCTTCAAAATTTACACATTTTAGTGAGATCGAAAATATTTTTGTGGATTATTTTTAAAATATCTTGCCTTGGTCTAAGGCAGTTACACATTTTAAGGAAAATGCTACAAGGAAGCAGTCGAAGTAGATTACAACCGCTCCAACATACCTGGTCCACACAGTTAGAGTTCAACAAGCCTATAAAGCAATAGGCTTGGAAGAGCAGGGGGATATACAGATACAGAGACACACACAAAGACATAAGGGAGAGCATACGTCAAAAATTTTAGAAATTCTAAATTGCCACCCCAAATCAGTGAGATAGCAACAAGCACTTATGCCGTTATTTCGCAATCAATTATTTAAAGCCGATCGGAATATCAAATTTTCCGTCAAGCTTAAGTGAAGTCAAATTCATTTGTTCGTTCGTGAAGGAGACGTACTTTGACCGTTTCGTGTTTATTCAGAGATCGAATCAAAGGAATTCTAAAAGTCGCACCCACACATTCACAGTACATCGGACCCGTATTGTACCCGTTTTCATCTCCAATATCGATCATAAAATTTTTGGTATACAGAAATTCATTTCAAGATAAAACAATAAATGTAAAGTAACATCAATAAATACAAGATACTATTTATTATACAAAAATTATGAATCCTCAATTATATTTCAATGTCATTTTGAGCAATCTTAAGCTTTCTAAGAATCGGAATGAATAACCTCATGTGGGGTGTCTGTTACAACATGTTCACTCCCGTACTAATAACTAGACTTAGGTGACAAAGGGAGAAATGGACCAAATTAATCCGGGTGTAGGTTCTAGGTCGATTGATTTAGTGAAGAACTCGTGTTTAATTTGCCGCACGGTGGCGGCCGCGTGTGGTCCTGACCGAACAGGAGCCGTTCGGAGCTGTTCGGAGCCGATCTCGGTCCGGGCAAAATGGGAGGAGTGTTTTAAAAACCGAACCGGCTATTAAACCGGCAGTATGTCCGGTTTTGGTCGAACCTAGTTGGACCGGATTGGACCAATGGTTCAACCATTTAATGCAGGTTGCAATGTGGGCCACAAGAATGGAGTTGCCCGCGATGATCACAGACCAGCCCCTCAATGCCAGATTTGTGGGCGCGGAGGTCCCTCTGCCTTGGTGTGCAAGAAACCAATTGGATCAGTCGTATCAACGACCAACACCACCTTCGATCAACTTGCTTAATTAGAACACAAACGGATTCTAGGGCCACCCACCGTGTGGACCCGGATCCGCTGGCCACAGCCATTTATGGCCAGCGTACGCAGGGCCAATGGCGGAGCGCCCAGGCACGAGGTGCCCGTGCGGCTCCACGGTCTCAACCGGGTCGTTCAACAGGCAAAAAAAAAAAAAAATTTAAACCGGCCAAAAATCTGGTTTGGCGCACGTCCTGACACTTATCATCCTCTAACCCTATACTACGTATAGTTACAACTCTGTACCATCCTTTGCACAACTCTATACCATTAGAGCATTTTTTTTGTGTAGTCTAACAACTCTTTACTACGATTAGTAACAACTCTGTACCAGCCTTTGGATAACTATATACCATTACAGTTTTTTTTTTTTTTTTTTGTTGTCTAATTTTTTGGTGGTCTAACAACTATATACTATGTATAGTTACAACTCTGTACCATCCTTTGCACAACTCTATACCATTGGAGCATTTTTTTTGTGTGGTCAAACAACCCTTTACTACGTATAATTACAACTCTGTACCATCCTTTGCACAACTCTATACCATTGGAGCATTTTTTTTGTGTGGTCTAACAACCCTTTACTACGTTTAGTTACAACTCTGTACCATCCTTTGCATAACTCTATACCATTGAAGTATTTTTTTTGTGTGGTCTAACAACCTTTTACTGCGTTTAGTTACAACTCTATACCATCCTTTGCACAACTCTATACCATTGGAGCATTTTTTTTTTGTGGTCTACCAACTATATACTACATTTAGGACCAACTCTATACCAGCCTTTTGGACAACTATATACTACCTTGGTACACAACTCTGTACTAACATTCGTATAACTATATACCATTCTAAGGCAACACTGCAGCGCGCATGCACCTAAGGTAGCGCCATCCTTTGGCGCGGTTGAGCGCCGAACCGGACGTGCGCCGAACCGAATTTTTGGCCGGTAAACTTGCCACCCATACCCGACCTAGTCCATTTCAGATACCTCAGCCACCCCTTTGGCGCCTCCCGTCCTTGTCCCCCGGCATTCTCAAGCGCAACCCTTCAAACCCCCTACCTCAGCCGCTTGCTCCTAACACGACCCATCCCAAGACCATGGACAATCTTAAACCCGAGGCCTACAATTCATTAAAGTACCCCCTCATTTTTTGGATATACGATCTATAAAAGATCCTTAATAATTTCATTCTCCACAGTCTTCACTCCAAAAAATTTTATGATGCCAACTTGGAAAATTAATACCTCAGCACATAAACAATGTAGATATCACTCCCAAATCAAGAAATTTCAAGGAACAATTTAAACTTAACTAATAAGAAAGTCAATTAAATTAAATCAAACCAAATTAGAGGACTTCCCTTTCCTTTCTGGTCAAAGTGACGAGTAAATTAAGATCTTGCGTTCTCTCCCGAGACAAGTGCTCAGCCACAATGTGACCGTATCTCTGGAATACCTCATCCATAATCAGAGCTGTATTGCTCCCAAAGTGGCTCACAAGCAAGGGTTCCGCCACTGCTCTCATGACCTTTGCTACCTTCCATCCGATAGAAATATTCTTCTCCTTCCCCTCATCATCCTCCTCATCTTCTTCACTTCCATCCCAACTTGTCTGGAACGTCTGCGCTCGATTGAGATAAAAGGAGCCTTCTCTCTCAACCACATCTTCCACTTCTTCCACAGAGGGCGAATAGTATGGCAGATTAAAAGCGTCCAACTCTCTTTCCTCGATGAGTCCCTGCTTCATCGACCGCCAGATCAATGTTATGGGTTTTTTTATTGGATCCCCAACAAGTACTATCCAAACGAATCAGAAACCATATCACGTATGTTCGGTTGATCACGACCAGAAGAAGTCATGTATGTAATTTTGGTGAAGATAATCAAAACAGAGGAAGTGGGAATCCGAGATGCATACCCGTGAAACGAAATCCTGAAGAGCTTGTGCTAGCATTTTCCAAATGTAACAGCCCACTTTGGTCGAGGGATCTGCTCTTCTCCTACCCAAAAATGTTAGCATCATTCTTCCGCCTGAGACCATCTCCTCGGACCGTGAACGCAGGAAAGAATGAAAATCTCTCTTGAACTGCTCCAAGTATGCCTCCACTACCAGAGCACGGCTCGTTTCAGACAAGTAAATGTTCCCTTTATTGGATGAACTCGTGACCGCCGGAGGCACCTACGTATCTAATTAAGCGTTAATTCGTACTAACATTTAAGTACATGGTATCATTATACAATTAATTAAGAACAAAAAACTTTAAATATATCATATCTATGTTGCAGCCAGGGGATCAAGAGGGAGAGAAGAATGACCTGAGAGAGCCAATGGAGACTGTAAGAAGAGTGAACCAAGTGCAAAGTGTTGCGAGGAAGAAGCCTTCCGTAGAAAGAACCAGGGACGGCAGATATGAAGCATGACCCGATTCTCTCTCCTTTGTCCCTTTTGAGCTTCTCATGGAATGCAGGCAGAAACCGAAATAAAGAGTTGAAATCGTTTCCAGGAAGATCGTTTAAAAAGATTGTCAGTTCCGGCACCGGCCGCTGTAGCTGCCGGCTTCCGGCGTCGATGGCATCTAAGATCTCTGAGATCACTAACAAGGCATTGGGACCGGAGGAGCAACCCAGATCTGCAATGCCAAGGGTACCTTCTGTAATGGTACCGGACGAGTAGAGATCTAGTATAGTCTCTTGCAAGATTGGCTTCACTTTACGTATCGCCACTCTCTGCTTACAAAAGAGATATTGCCCATTTTTTATCAGTGAACGGTGTGAAGAGAAAGTAGTGCAGTAGTAGAGAATAGAGAGAGGAAAGGAAGGAGAGAGGGAGAGGGAGAGAGGAGGGTACGTACCTGTTTTGAAGAGTTTGTAGCGTAGCTATTTTCTCCGAGGCCTTGAACCATGTGCAAAACATTCTGCACTTCCATGGCTGGATGGATCGATATATATGCTTGGATCGATATATATGCTTCTCCCTTGACTGGCTTTGGTTGGGAGGGATGAAGCCAGAAAGTTGGGAGGGATGAAGCCAGAAAGTGATCTTGAGGCCGATTGTTCCTACTCGATCAGATAGAAGGGACAAACAAGTTGGAATGGATAAAGTATATTAATTTTTTATTTTTTTTTTTCCTTATTCAATTATCAGTTGTTAAATACTCCATCTCGCACGAAACAGCAGACAAGAAGATTGCTCCTTGTCGTGAATACATAGAAGGTAATCTGATGGACGCCAAACCATTTTTAACGATGTTGCTTGGGCATAAATATATCGATTAAATATCCCAATGCAAATGTTTCTGCGTTTTTCTAGCATGTTGTACAAATATAAACATCGTCACAATTCATTGCCACTCTTGAGTCAGGCCACCAAACTTTGGGTCGACCATGTGTCGCCCATCTGACTGCGAACTGACCAGGCGTCTTATTTACATACCCAGTTGCAAGCAGTTTCCTTATTGGCTTTGTGGAAAGGTCGGCAATCCTGCTTAAGTTGATTATACATTTTGTATACATTTGAGAATAAGTTATGGACTAGGTTGAAAAAAGTTCTATAGTTCTTTGACCCAGGAATTGAACAAATGCTGTATCACAAGAATATGATGAGAAAGACAAAAATGTCAGGAGGTAATCTTTCTTCTCCATCCGCAACCCTTTTTTTCTGGAACCTATGTTGCATTTACAGTAGTCCAGGACTTTCCTTCCAAGTGTCATCAGATATTCTCCAACTATGACTGCAAAGTGCCCCCACAGCCATTTGCCTACAAATTGATTATCACTAGGACACACCAGATAGCCAGCCACCGTATTTTAACACCCCAAAAAACAGTCTTAAGCATTTAGATTGGAGTCCAATTTCAACTTGAGGCAGCTCATGATGTCTTGAAACAAACATGTCGTTGGTCGCCTTTCATGCACATCAGCAGATACCAGAAGAAAATGACTTCAAATCCACAGCCCATCAAAAAAGCAACTCCGTTTCACCTGACTTCGGATGATCACCAGACTTAAAAATTGGGTTTTCATCGTTGAAGGTGACTGAACTCTATTTTCTCTGTTTGACAATGATAATTCTCATCATCAGCACTCTCTGAATCCACAGCCTTCTTGCTGTTGCTCGAAAAATTATCTTCTGGCTCTCTGGTATCCTTTACATCCTTGCTACCATACCAAGAATCCAAAATCTGTATCAGGGAGCTCTCTTCATGAGTTGAACCCTTTTCTTCTTCCTTGCTTCCAACCACTGCCAGCTTATCATCCTCCGAGTCTGAAACATCTTCATCAGACAGAAGAGATTCATCATTGAAGTTAACATGGTTATCTATTTCGGAGTTCCTTCGCCCATTGCCTGCAGAATCTGCACCGTTTGCTGAGAAACCTGTCTTGGAGACGGGTCCAAGCTCCTCCCAAACAGAATCGCCATCTGTTGACAGATTCACATCATTGATTCCCCTTGACAAGTTGGCAGCTTCACTATTTGCATCACTTCCATCATGAGCTACACTTTCTAAGACATAATTAAGTGTATCTCTTTTGGAATCTGCCTTTGTAACTTTTCTATCAGGATATATAATATTATTTTCCACCTTCACCCCCGGTATTGATTGCAAAAGAAAGATTAGCTTAGGAAAACCAGCCATTTGATAATCTAGAACATACCCATACCTTTCATAGAAGAGCGGTTTGAATGAGCCCAACTGGAAGGATACAGGTTGAGGGCATTTCTCAAAAATCTCCTCAAGAAGTTGCTTACAATCGGATAATATCTCCTGTCTTGACCTATTAAAAGGTTTCTTGATGTTCTCATCAACTCCAGAAGTTTTGAGTGAACATGCTTCAAGAAGGTTTTCAATTGTAGGAAAACCATAAAAACTGCAATCAAGTTTTTGATTAAATTCTCCCTCAAACTGCCTCTTAATATCCTCCTCCTTGATAACAGCAGCACCTCGTAAGCATTTGTTCAACCAAGATTTCAACTCTATGAGATTCTGGGGGGGTGGCCCCACGATAGGATTTTCCCCAAGAGCCGAATTAGACAACTTACTTGCAAAGATAGAACTTAACCCATTTGACGTATTGGAAGGAGTACACTTTCTTTTAGAAGGAAGCACAAGTTTAAAAGGGAAAAAAAGGGAAGGATATTCTTCCACCCATTTCTTCTCAACAATTAAAATATCAATTAATCGAGAAAGATGATTTGGGTCAAGAGGCATCAAGGTCAGAGGCCCTTCCTTTTGCAGCTCTTGTCCTAGCTGGTCTCTATAAAAGAAAATAAAAGAAGTTAAACATAAATTCACAACCAATATTTGCAATTAAAGAGCAACACAAATATAAACATGACGAATATATGTTTTGATATAGAACTGGATTATTAAGATAAAAAAAACCCAGGAGAAAATAAAAGATTATTTGCAATAAACCTGCACTAGAATGTAATAATGCTGTGTGTTTTCCAAGGAAAAAGTCAGATTGCACAGTTTTTTATTAAGCCATCAATTTAAAGTGGATCACAAGATTAAAACATAGCTGGAGAAAACAGAGTATCATTACAGTATACTACCCTAGAGAGTATGTAATACAGTGTTTTCTAAAAGGAAAGCTCAGACTGCAAATTTTGCAACCATCAAAATTGGACCATCTAAAAATCAGTTTTTTTTTTCATTGGATGTTTGTATGAGCACCTCCATTTTCAAAAAAAAATATGAGTACCTCAAACTTTATCAACAGGCCCAACGTTTGACACTCTAAAGGTCGTGACAATCACTGCATGTTTCAAAACAATTTCCAATTGTTTCTAAACAAACCTCCTTTCAGAAGATATAGTAAGGGAAGCAGTAAAAGAAAAGGAAAACAAAGGATAAAAACTGTCCCAAAGAATGAAAAATTACATTAGAGAATATCAAAAAGAATGTATATTATGGACTCCTATTATTTCACACATCTGCTGCGAGCGCAGGATACTAAGGAAGACAAAAGTATCCCAATTTAAGAGAATTCTAGGTCCAAACATGAGGGAAGATATAAATATTAGAACCAAGCTCCAAACCAATTAATGGCACAAAAGCTTAGAAGTTTCCAGAAATGAATTAAGAAGATAAAGGAAAAGGAGCATTATCAATTACACCAAAATTTTAAGATTATTCCTTCAACATGGCAATATGTCTAAGCAGACAAACAACTGTTGGAAATCCTCAGCTTTTATGTGGCAATGGAACCTGGCACTTATTCTGTTGTCATATTTTCAGGCTTTTGTCTTCATCATGTCCAAGACCCTGCTCATCTATCTCCTAACCAGTAGAATGTTGACTACTCCCAGTAAAAGAAATTCTAGAACTCTACTGGTTGGAGCATCACGTTAAACAATTGAATAACATTTGGGCTAAGAAGTTCCACACAAGGCAGGACTTTGTAAGAACGTCAGCTTGGCCTATTGGTGGTGCATGCGAAGAAAAATCCCAATAAATAGAAAATGGAAAATACAATAATTACAAAAAAAGAGGTCCAGGTCTGATATAGCTCTTATCCACTTTAAACACAAAGAGTAAAAGAAGCGCAAATGCACTTTAAGGACAAATCCTAGAATGATTAAATCGAATAATGCAAACAAACTGAAATTTGCATCTAAAAGGATCAATAATTTTGATGAAGGCCAGAAGACTAGCTCTTAAGGACATCAAATTACCTGTTTCTTGATCGTGAAACAAGGGCAAAACCCTTTGCGCTGCACAAAAATGATTCCAAGTCATCCCAAAAATAACTTTTGTTGAAGAGTTCATCATTTTCAGATTGCACATTAGTCTTTTTGTTATCTTGTTGACCTTGTATGGTGGTGGTATTTGACCTTTCCATGGTTTTGTCAATCTGCACAGAATTTTGATCAGCACTGCCTTCGTTCCTCCAAAATTTAAATCTTCTTGCAATCCAATTATAGAAACCTGCGCGTGAGGGAGGTCTCTCATCAGAAGACGGTGATTTTCCCACATCCATGCCCATGTCCTTAGAAGAAGAAGAATCTGAAGAAGCAGCTGAAACATCAGTCAAATTCAAAGTTTTCTCATCCATAACTTTTTCATTAGTGTCTATTTTCTCACACTTAAAGTGGATTTTGTCACCCTCTCTCAAACCATTAACATTCTCATGAGACTTATGCCTTGTGCGGCCAAACCAAGTTCTCCAGATCTTTTGAAACGTTCCCTCTTCAACAGGAACCTCTGCTTTTACATCTTCTAACTCCAGAGAAGGCACTTCTTCCTGTTTTGTTTGAGAAGCTTTCGTTGTTGATCCACACCTCTCAAGCATAGATGAATGCACTTCATCCTGTTTCAGTTGAGAAGCTTTTGTTGTTAGTCCAGTCTCCTTAAGTTTACACAAAAGCACTTCTTCCTGTTTCAGCTGAGAAGCTTTAGTTCTTAGTTCGCTCTCTTTAAGACTAGAGGAAGGAACTTCTTCCTGTTTCAGTTGAGAAGTTTTAGCCGTTGGTCCGTTCCCCGTAAACTTGAGGAAAGACACTTCCTGTTTTGCTTGATAAGTTTTAGTGGTTGGTCTGCTTCCCTTGATGTCCAACTGTAATGAGCGATCCTCAGCCCTAACATTACTTGACAGATTTATGGGCTGCTTGGAGCGGGCTTCAACAGGCTGATGCATTTTAGGATTCTCCTCGAATATGGATGGAGACCAAATGTCTTTCTCCACATGGGTGTGTGGCATTAGACCTGATGGTCCTTCTGAAGCCTTCACATGGATCCCATACACTAATGGCTGTCCTTCACCAGCAGGATGTTGTTCAAGCTTTAAAACATTAGGCAAAGCCAAAAGAAACTTTGAAAACTTCTTGTAGCCAAAGAAATCCTTGTCAATGCCCACATTGGCTTTCTCCAACTCCTGACGAAGCAATGAGATGTTAATCCCATCAGGATATGACATCAGCAATTGTCGGATCCTATTCACCAATGTTTTAGGAATTGGGCGAGGCTGCTCTGCAATTTCCTCAGGCTCTACACTGGCAAAAGGATCTTCTAGAGGTCCCTTATAGTGGCCATACCAAGATGCATATGGTCCATCAGGAGGATAGTTGAAATGCCGTCCAATTAAATTCTCCCCCCGAACAAGTGCGTTCCATTGCCACATAATACTTGCAGCACTGCATAGGACACCTAATGCTCCATCTGTGCCAGCAAGTAATATATTGTAGTTACTCATCCTTAAACGATGGAGGATGTTTGCAAAGTCTCTATCCCCCGAAATTAAGAAGAGATGAGCAGGGGGAGGGTTCTGAGATGCCCAATGTATAAGGTCAACTAGAAGAGACCTGTCAGCACTGTTCTTTCCGCCTGCAAGAGAAGCAAGGCACAGAAGCTGTATTTGTAATTGGAGATATATGAACGAAAACACAGATTAACTAGAAAAGAGCTAATCAGCCCTTCTCATCTCGCGGTATTCCTGAAAATAAGCCCCACCAAGTACATGGCAAGTAAAAATTGAAGAAGCAAATCATATACATGGTAAAAAAGAAAAATAAATCATGCAATGGTAAAATGTCGAAATGAACCTTAGGAAGTTCAAAATCCCTCTTTTCAATCAAAAGTGTAGACTCTCATTGTAAAACACCACCCTAACAGGACTAGGCAGCACAAATTATACAGCTGAGTGATACACAAAACAATAAAATTAACTTCTAAATCATCTGAAATACAGAAAATTAAAATGGTTAGGTAAACAGAAACCGAGAGATAAACAATGTCTGCAAGCCATTAATTATAACACTTCTTGCAAGTGCTTCTAGTCTGCATTGATTCAACAAGGCAGATCCACCAAGCCAATCACAATAACTTAAGCATCTCAAAAAGAGAAACGAGATTCTTATTAAAGCCTATTCTCGCTACTCAAATTTTTCTTTTCATGAGGGAAGTTACTTTTATAATAGAGGCGTTTTTCCAAAATTTCATATTTATCTGCACAATTTTTTTTATTACCTATCTTCGCCACCTAGTTTCCCGCTTTTACTTTCTCTAAGTAAAACCAAAATGAGAATGGAATAAGAAAAAAGAAGCACTTTTCACCGTAATTCACCGACCAAAATTTCAGCAATCGAAAGGAAAGCAAGAGAAATTAAAGAAAGAGAAAGAGGAAGAGAGAGAAAGATAAGCAGAGAAGAGAAAAGATACTAACTGTTAGGGACGTGAGTGAGTGATATCCCGGTGGAAGCAAGAGCCTCCTGCTTGGCTCTAGAGAGTTGTAACACATCGCCAAACGCATTGATCGTCACGGGACCCTTGATACCGTTAGCACGGAGCGCCGACGTGATCCGCTGCGCGACCAGGAACACATTCACGCCAGCCGGAACAGAGCAGTTCTCGAAGTCCCACCACACGAAAACCTTCACCGTGCGGCTCTCGTCATCGTGGTGGCTCCTCCACGAAGAATAGTGAGGGAGGTGAGCTGGGTCTGAGGAGAGTAGAACCGGGGCCCTTTTTGCACCGGGGCATTCTGTGGCAAGGGAATGCAACAAGAAGAGGTGGGATCGAAGGGAATAAGGAGAAGAGGACGAGAGCCGGTAGAGTGGAGCTGCTCTAGTCAGTATTTTCCTCATGGTGTAAGATGGAGAAAGAATTAAGATTGGCAATGGAGGGCTTCGAACGGAGTAAGCATCTCGGAAGGATAAAACGCAGCGGTATGGCGGTTGATCAGGGAGGAGGGCTTAAAGCCTTAAACCCTGAAGTCTGGAGAAGAACCTCAGAACAGCAATGGCATAAACCCTACAAACACGTGACAGTGCCTGTGGCACGAGCGCCTCAGGGAGGACACCGAGGATTCTAGGAATGGCCCAAGGATGACGTCGACCTGTCCTAAAATACTAAGCCCATTGGGCTCATTTTGTCTGCTGGACATATAAGATCGTGTTCTTCCACCCGGAATTTCTCCAGGCCGGGTTGGGCCGAGTCTGACTCGCGACTCGGCCTTCGATTTGGGTGTTCAACTTCGGCTGAGTTAACTGGGATGTGGTGTTGAGCAAAGTGAGAATTATGACTCATAGCTCAAGTAATCTCTAAATATTGAACCACGGATGCCTAATTCAAAAATATCGAATCATAGATGAGGGGACCAAAATACCCCTCACTTACCATTGAACCAGTTTACACAATTTTTAAACCCATTAAAAACCAACCCATCACTCCACTCTCCGACCAAATCTAAAACACATAAAAAATAATTATATGTTATTCAAAAGTGGACAACAAGTTAAATATGACATAATAATATGTTACAGACCATCAGATAATATGTTATTCTAAAAAACATGTATGTTATAGTTCATTAAATGATGATAAATGAAATATAATTATATGTTGTTTAGAACTGAATAGAAAGTTAAGTATAACATAATAATATGTTACAGACTATTAGATGTTATTCTAGAAAACATGTATGTTATAGTCAATTAAATTATGATAAATAAAATATAATTATATGTTATTCAGAACTGAATAGTAAGTATAACATAATAATATATTACAGACCATTAGATAATATATTATTCTAGAAAACATGTATGTTATAGTCTATAGAAAATTAAGTATAACATAATAATATATTACAAATTATTAGATAATATGTTATTCCAAAAAACATGTATCCAGTTTAATGTGGAGGTTTGATGGGTTAGTTTTTAATAGGTTTAAAAATTGTATAAATCGGTAAATAAGGGGTATTTTGGTCTTCTCATCCATAATTCAATATTTTTGTATTAGGCATCCATGGTTTGATATTTAGAAATTACTCGAACCATGAGTCATAATTCTCCCTTTGAGCAAATACTACTTGGCTCACCCGAGTCATCCGACCCAAGTGTTAGCAAACTCAGTTATGGTCCCAATTTAAAGTATGTAAAATAGCATAAATAATTTCTGAAAATATAATTCAGTTCTTAATCTAAACAGTAACAAATAAACCACCTACGTCGTAGAGTTATCACAACCTGAGTTTTGTTAAAGTTTGGCTCGAATTATTTCATGCTCGGAAAAAACTTGGGCTCTAAGTAAGACTCGTTTAGCTAATCAAGCCAAGTTCAAGCTTTTAAGTAATTCGACTCGAAACTCAATGAGTCAACTTCTTTGTACTCTAAAGATAATATTTTTACAAAATATTAAATAGTAACTCATCATTATTAACAAAAATGAAAATAACTGATTTTGTTTCAAAATAAAATAAAAATATTTAAAAATAAATTAAAATATGAAATAGGTTAATTTTCAAATACATCTCTTCCCTACGCACTAATTCTACTACCCGTAGTTTTTATTCTATTTAGACTCAAACTAGGCTCAAAGCTCAACTAGAATACTCAATATTTTTTTGAGCTTGAGCTCAAAATTGCATGTAAAGCGAACTCGAGGTCAAGTCCAAGCTCGAATGAAATCCATCGAGCCAGAGCTAAACATACCAAGGTTCATGCTCGGGTCGACTAGTTTCTACCCCTAATCAGGGATAAGTAGCACTTCGTTAGATATCTTCCCCGACTCAGATCCCCACTTAAAGACCAACTCTGTCATTCGACCAGACTAACTCCCTAACCTTACTCGGATTTTCAAGAGTCCATGGTCCCCTAGTTCGAATAGCACAACCGGAAGGAACAATGGAATCCTTTCAGGCCAAATAAAATGTAAATGGTAGGGACTAGACACAATGAATGGGAATCTAATTCTAAATCCCAGACAGATAAGGGAAAATATAGGAGATTTAGTAACAGCTTCTGTGTTAGACCTAGAAACATCAATTTAAATGGATATCTGTTAATCGAGATTCTTCGTAACCAATTCTTTATTTATACTCTATTCCGTCTTCAAGAATCACGAACAAATGATTGGCCCTGCAAGGCGACTGAAGAGTTAATTTTCAACACTAAAGCATGAAGAAATAAAAACATCATTTTTAAAATTAACAAGGAAAAGAATTGAAAACATATAACTCAGAAAAAAATAAAAGCTTATAACATATGCACAACACTAATGACACAACAGCATGCGCACTCAAAGATAACAATGAGCAAAACTGAAAAAACTTGTCTAATTTAAACCCAAAACGACATCATTCATTACGAAGACTCCTCGATTCATAACGAGTCATTGTTCACTTCTCACACCTAGTATACATTGAGCAAGATGTGTTAAGTAAGGCTCTGCATGTGAATTCTTGCTTAGAAGGGGCCCAAGACTCCGTAATTCTGTATTAAATTCCTTCTCAAACTTCCTGCATTTGGAAAGAGAAAAAGAAAACAAGTTAAAGACTTAATTTTTTTTTTCAAACCAAACAGTTTCATTGCAATTTTCCTGCTTACATAACAGAGTCGATGACTGTTTTGTTCTCTGCAGCTTCCTTTAGTGCCACAAATCTTTGCCTAGATCTCCTCCGCTTAGATGTTCCCAGTCCGGAAGTATCATTACTTGTGTTAGTCTCAGGGATGTAGATTGATGGTATCAACCTCTGAATTGCAGCAGCATACTGAAGGGATATAGTTTTCAGTTTTTCCACCTTCTGCAACATGTTTTTCCAGGTGTGAAGTTTTGTGAAAGGACTTGTAAGATAGAAATATAAATAGAGGTGTCTCTGCAAACCTACCTTGAATCTAAAATTTATGTAGCCATGAAGTAACAATTTACACATACATATAAGAAACGGTCATAAATGATAAGATACAGAAGCAAGTGTAAAAGCATCTTGTTCATGAGTACAGCTGATACATGTCTAGGCAATTAACAAATGCTGCTGCAATAAGGCTTATTTCCCAGAAGCCTTCTGTACAATAGATGTACATTCATGACCTAAAGCCAACAAGCATTACGAGCAACTATTGCAAATTAGCAACCATTGCCAAATGAGAGCAAGGAACTCAATCGCGCTCAAACATAATAACCTCAAAAAATTTCAGAACAAACAGTAGATCAAAGTTCACTGTAATGCAAGTTCTATGCCCATCTGAAAAATTGTCTACAGTATTTTACTTCAAGTACTAGGAATATGATATAGAGGGTAAATACTTGAGTCTCACTGACCTTCAAAAGTTCAGGCAAGAGAAGCAAGCACTCCTTCAGACATTTCTCTAGGAAGAAGTCATGGTATTGGATCACCTGAGACACACCATTACCTCAAAGCCCACTAATGGAAACAACTGACAAATAATTATGAAAAGAAATATCCTTACCTCATCTATGCTATTTGCACTTCGAAGCCTATCATTCATGACATGCCAATTAGGTTCAAGAACCTGAAAATTTTTCAATGAGCTAACGAAGCAACTTTGTTTTCCATACGAAGAATAAAAGTCCATCTAATTATGAGAAGCTTACTTCAAAAGTCAAATAGTGCAATAAGCTGTTAATAAACTTAAGCATGCTGCGGCAGAGCAGTGAAGATCGAGAAATAGCTGTCCCAGATGTATTATGAGCACGAGCACCCTGTTAAATTGTCATTGTAGTTTTAATTTCAGACCTAACATCTGTGTGTGTGTGTGTGTGTATCAGAGAGAGAGAAGAGAGAGAGAAGAGAGAGCGAAGAGAGAAGAGAGAGAAGATAGAGAGAAGAGATAGATAGAAGAGAGAGAGAAAAATATATAGAAGAGAGATAAAGAGAGAAGAGAGAGAAGAGAGAAGAGAGAGAATAGAGAGAGAATATATAGAAAATATATATAAAAATATATATAGAATATATATATATATAATATAAAATATATATATATAAAATATATAAATAATATATATAAAATATATATAATATATATAAAAAAAATATATATAAAACATATATATATATAAATATATATAAACATATATATAAAAAAACACATAAAAATATATATATATATATATATATATATATATATATATAAAAAATATATATATATATAAAATATAATATATATATATATATATATATAATATATATATATATATATATATATATATATATATATATATATATATATATATATATATATATATATATATATATATATATATATATATATATATATATATACATATATATATATATATAAATATATATATATATATATATATATATATTAAAACATATATATATATATATATATATATATATAAACATATATATATATATATATATATATATATATAAATATATAAAAATATACATTAATTATATAAACACATTAAATATATATATAAATATTCTAAATAAAAACATATAAAACATATTAATAAAAACATATTAAAACATTATTATATAATATGTTACATAAAACATTTCTACATATATATATATATTATATACATATAAAACATTTTATATATTATATAATACAATATAAAAAATATATATTAATATACACATTATATAAAACATATAAAATTGGTTTACATATTATTATATATTAAATATATATATATATATATATATATATATATATATATATACAATATATATATAATAATATATATATATACATAATATTTATATATATATATATATATATATATATTATATATATATATAAAATATATATATATAAAATATATAAAGATATTAAACATAGAGAGAAGAAAATTAATATAGAGAAAGATAGAAGAGAGAGAAGAGATATAGAAGAGATAAAGAATATAGAGAGAAGAGAGAAGATAGATAAGAGATATAGAGAGAAAGATAGAATATAGAGAAATAGAGAAGATATATATATAGAGAGATATATAGATAGATAGAGATATAGAGAGAGAGAGAGAGAGAGAGAGAGAGAGAGAAGAGAGAAAGAGAGAGAGAGAGAGAGAGAGAGAGAGAGAGAGAGAGAAGAGAGAGAGAGAGAGAAGAGAGAGAGAGAGAGAGAGAGAGAGAGAGAGAGAGAGAGAGCAAAAGAGACAATGATTGAATGAAAGACAAGCTTACTTGATGTACTTGCCATGCTCCACAAAGCTGGCGATTGACATGTTTACAATGAAATAGGAAGCGAAAGATCAACTGATATTTTGTCAAAGCCTTTCTTGAGATAACAAGTGAAACTGGCCAGTGCACCTGCCGCAAGCAACATAAAACCTGATGTTAGCACAGAAAAGGGTGTTATGGCATAAATAGGATAAAAAAGACACTATAAATTGCAAACCTTGTAACTAAGAGAAAATGTTTCAAGGCCGGTAATGTTCACTGGCTCAGTCTGATTGCCACTGTCTGTTACAATCTTGACTTCAGAAGTATGAAACCCTAGATTCTTCACACCTGATTCCAGATCCTTCAGTGTGCTCAATCGATTAAATAAGGATGACCGCTCCTAGATAAAAAGGATGACATGCCAAAATTGGTGATCGGTAGTCCTAGTTTTAGAAAAGAAATAAGAAGTCCTTGATAGCTTAATACTGAATAGAAATTTAAGAAAAAAATTCCGGCTAAGAAAAATCACTCACAACACAACATGTCAATTCCTCATGACAAGGGTCTGATGCAGCAGCTGTTGTCCTCAAAGCTATGTCTAGCAGAGACTTTGTTTTTTTACATACACAGCAAAAAAGCCAATAAACTTATGACCAATGAAAAGGACAAATGAAGACTATTCTCCTTTAATAACACCAATCAAACTCTGAATTTTCCTACTATATGACAAAATAAAGCCTACTTTTTACCCCACGAATATTTTCTCTCACAATTCTCCAAGAAAAAATTTTGGAAATAGAAAAAGAAGCCAATAACAGATTAATGTTAATACCATGTTGATGTTGGACGAGATAAGTTCCACCCAAAATGACTAGATTTAAGCTAACAGGCTTCTTAGCAACAACCAAGACCAAGAACTTCCCAAGCCCAAACCAAGTTGGATATATCATCCTCCAAAAACTTTCCTCACTCTTCAACAACTACTCTGAGACATAGAGCACATATACACTTATAGAAAGGCAGGGACAAACCTGTAGTTTCTCCACAGAAATTTCATCAGGTCGTTTAATGAGCTCATCACGGGCTATGTCCATGAAATGAACAAGAAAGTCGCCCTTTAAGAAGCCAAGTCAACCAAAAAATGTCAAGATAATCTTTTAAAATGCTTATTATAACAAAAATTTATAGCTAAATATATAAGGATTTTTTATATGCTATTGGTCAAAACTAGGTTGAAATAAATGTCCAGACACACTTGCACACCTACCTGATCAAGAAGAAGGTAGCGCTTTAAGGTACGCAGTTTGCTCATGAGATCATACTGGAAGGAATAACAATGACATTCCAGTGAGCGTTTGTCATACAGCACATTGATCCACATAAAGTATATTTTAAAAGACCAAAAAGCATAGAGCAGAAACAAAATAAACCTTGGACTTTATAAGATTCAAGAGTTCCCCACTTGCAAAATCATATGCAGCTTTGATGCGCTCAAGGTAATGATGGTTGGACCCAAAGCTCATTAACTTTGAGTTTTCTGAGACAGGAACCTAATCATGAAACTGCAATCAGATAACAAGAAATGCACAGACAGCGGGGTATCATGGAGACGGTAGATTATTAACAAAAAAAACAACAGAGTAAAACCTGCACACTGTGCCCGCACTCTCTCATCACATTTAAATATTTTCCAGTAATCAAAATTGTTTCGGAAGTACTTAAAAGAAAGCTCGGAATGCCATTCTTGAGGCTATAACGCTGCTGCCAATACTTGGCATCATAATCCTGTGTGAGACTTTCCTGTCAAAGTTGATAAGATTTTATGTGATAAGAAAGTACAAATGAGAGAACCCAAGGACTTTGCAACTTAATTTTAGCCAAGAGATACCTTTTGCAGCAATTTGTTCTCTGAGATAAAAAATTCACCATAAGGATCATCTATAATACCTTCATACACCCATCTAACAGAGAAAAAAGTCAAAGTTCAAAAAATGATGTTCAGAAATATTTATACTTGACAAAAATCTTTTAGAAGGGATCCTCCATCATGAGAATAATAACCTCTCTAATATGCGGAGATAAGCCGCACTAGCACATTGAGTCATCTTTTCCAGCAAGGACCTCACAGCATTGTCACCAGCCATTGCCTTAGCCTGAAATAGGAAACAAATTTTAAAACGTCTACTAAGTAGAACAACAAGTTCAACCAAGCCAATAGAGTTTTTGAAGGAAAAGAGAAGAAATACTAATGGTAGAATAAAAAAGAAAAAAAAAAAGACAATGTTGGCAAGTGAATTTTTTGAATAGTGTGCATGCATTCAGGCTCCTCGTTTGATGCCCATAGGGAGACTTGAACCTGTGACCTCCCACTACAAATCCCCCATGTAACCACTGAGATAATGCTCAAGAGACAAAGAAACAAGTTAATAATAAAAAGTTTTAGAAGATCACCTTCGACATTTAATAAATTTAGTTTGTTAGTTGAACAACAGAGTAGCAAGCTGTCATTTTCTTGCTATTGTTCCTTTAGGTATGGGGTTCTGAAAGAGTGAAACGGTTTGAAGTCCACAATTACCAAAGCTTCCTTCAGAGGAGATTTTACTATTTTGTAACAAGTTGTGCATGTTAGATATATATGCTCCAGCTTGAGGAGCAGTGTTGCACTACATCTAGTGTAAGAATATATTTGTCATGTAAGCAACAGCTATGGAGTTATGGAGACACAAGCCAATTGTTACTTCTTAAGGGATATATATATATATATATATATATATAAAGGGATAAGTGAACCAGAATTCTTTAATCTTCTTCTTTTTTGTTTCATCTATTCATCTTCTGTCAAAGATCTTCACGATGCAAAATTTACACTCATCGAAATGGTTTCGTTTAAATGTTTCATTGAGCAAAATGAAACAAATAATCAAGTGGCTGTCTAACCTCTCACCTACAAGCTCCTTCATGTTATCCTAGTCTGATTTCTTGGACATTCCTAGCCTTAATAATTTTTTATCTTAATAGTTCTATTTCTCGATATATTTGTGATATCATTCAAATAAGCACATAAAAATCAAGAAATAAGATTGCATTTACCTATCAATCAATAGTCTAGTAAGGAATAATTTTAGAATGTCCATCAGCACTATATAGTTTACCAGAAGCTATTAAAAAATGTGTATACATGGTCACCTGGTTATGCAACAGGTTTAGAACAGCTGATCCTGAACAATTGTCAATCAAGGCCTTCTCTATCACAGCAGATAAGGCATGCATGGATCCCATCATCGGCTGGAAGAAAAAGAAAGAAATGCAATCAACCTCGTTATTTTTCTTTTCATCTTTCTTCAGTTATTTAGTTTTACACATCCATATGAACTTAAGGCCAGAATTTTTTTTGGAAAAGTAGAACTTAAAGGCCAGATATAACCTGACAGAAAAACCACAACCCTTGTATGGAAAGTCTTCCTAGTCGGAATTGATGTTCCAGTTGTGCCACCATGGCTTGGTAGTCCTGAAATTCAAAAATGCCTGATGTCGCTTGAGACTCACCCATTCTAAAAATCAGAAGCCAAATGATATTTCACCACCAAATACATAGTTGAGATCCAATTCAACTGTAACAACCACTCAACCATTTCAGTGGTGTGTCCACCCACTTGGGCAAGGAAATATACAAAGGAGGCATAAAATTTCAGGTCAACAAATACCAACCACAAGAAGAGCCCTGAGTGCTGCTGCAAATGCATGATTAACCACACCATTCTTGAAATGGGATCTTGACTCAACAAAATGAGAGATCACCACAAAATTTTCGCACAAAGGGAATAATCGTTTAGCCAATTCCTGCAGGAAAACATCCAATTTCATTCCTCATAATGAACTCAAAGTGAGAGAAACTATATAACACAGAGAAACTTACAGTCTTACCTGGAGTGTGAAATCTGTAGATGCATCAATATGAAAGGTAACATGACCCTCCTTTCCACGAATTCTTTTTGTGGAAATATATCGTCCCTCAATACCAACCAACGCAGATAGTAGATTATCAATAAGCAAAAGCTCCTGACAATTTTTGCAAAATATTAACACAATAGCTCCTAACGAAGAAAAACAAAATTAACACACAATTTTTAAAGAAAAGGGAAAAAAATATTCCCATCATGGAAGAGAAAGACAATGATTAGCATGAAAGATATGTCATTTCTTGCCAACAAAAGGAAAGAAACAGAAGACAAAAAACAAAAAATACAGCACAATAACTTTTAATTCAAGTAGAAGTCTGGTTTGTCATGTCACATAGCCAGCTTAACTAACAGGGCCAAACACTAGGAAAACTTAACTGAAAATAAAAAGGCTTTCTGCACACTGAACAACCTTTTCAATTTTGAAATGAGAGAACGTTGAAAAGAAAAAGGAAAAAGTCCATCCAGTGACAACAATAATACTCGCACTTCTCACATTGTAAAATCAAGTATCTACTCCTTTCATGCATGTAATAGGGAAACGCAATCAACTCATTCAACATCATACCCCATAAACATACGGTAGGAAATGGACATCTATGGGAATATGGTCAAGAGCACTTTTCATCCTCACATTCTAGTAAGAATAAAAGCCAATTGAAATGCAAGAAGGCTCCAGAAAAGCAAAAGCACATGCTAGAATCTTGCATTATTGCAAGTTTATATAAACCACTCGACAGCTTCATCAACTTATATTCCCACATGCTTCTAAAAAATAACTTGGACCAAAAATTCACCCTTTATATGAAATACCAAATAAGAACCTTCCAATCAGCCAATAGCAACAACTTATTGCAGCAGAAAATATCTCCTAACATCAATATCAACCTCCATCCTCCATCTATGAAAAATTACCACCACCCAGTTTAGGTATATGTAAGACACTGGGTACCATTGAGGGGTTTTTAATCCTTGACGCGATGAATGGAAATTTAAACACCTTGAAGACGTGCACTAGAAAATGCAAATATTCACATGACATATAAATTTACCTGAACTGAGGTGGGATAGGAGCCGATTGGGTTCTGAGAACCCCGCTTGCTGCAAGAGAAATAAGTATGATTACATCTTTCACGAAATATTGCACAAGAATAAGCTAAGAATCAAAGGCGGACGAGCGAAAGAAAGAGAGTAAACAACATAGAAGACAAATGTCACGGGAAAAAAAAAACATGAAGACATGAATTAAAATGAGAGTGAGGATGTTAAAAAACATAAAAAAACCTCATATTTAAGCAAAGTAGGTGAGAACGAAGACAGAAAAAGAATATAGACAACTGAAAAACAAAACTTGAAAGCATTGCGTCCTTAAAATCAAGATAGTCAACAGACGTTAGAAAAGGCGTGCTAAAACAGCATTCTTCGGCAACAGTTTTATTATTCTAAAATTCTGCTCAAGGATCCGCACCTGAAGGAATCAGTTATCTGCGAGACAGTGGATTTAGATTCCTGACAGAGTAGAAGATACAGAGAACACAACAATGTGTCAGAAATTTTCAAATGCAACTCGGATTATTAGAAAATATACGAAAAAACGCACCTGATAAAAATGGCCCGTAAGAAAAGGCCGCTGGACGTTCCATCGGGGAGTTGCAGGACTTGAAGCTGTAGATTCCATGGATAATGCGGATCCTGGAATGAATCGAATCTGAATAACAGCGGGAGAGATACACTCACAGGAGGAGTAATTCAGACCTTCAAAATGACAATGGACGAAATTCGAACATGTGGGAGATTGGATGCCTCTGCAGACCTGAATGGCGACTCCGGACTTCTTACTTATTCAGACAAAAAGGCGGGGGTTTTCAATTATGTTTTTTCGAAAAAATGAATATGCTCGGCCCAAAAGTCATGTTGTTACATTTGTGCCGGTACGAGAAAACTTGGATCGGACGGAAATTTGTTCTACTACATGTAATGGCACGAGGTCGGGGTGGACGGGGCGGGTGTTTGGAAACCCGTCCCAGCCCCGTGAAATATCCGGGGAACCCGTCCCCGAAAAAGCCCGCCCCGTGGGTTTGTATTAAAAACCCGTTCTTGCTCCGCGGGTAAAAAATCACAATCCGACCCGTAAAAACCCGCCCCGACTCACTGCCGTTCTTCAGACCCACCTCGCTTCAGTCTTCGCCGACGGCGACGATGGGTTTCTGACCGCGGGGAGAGGATTAGAAGGAGAAGAGGTAGAAGAAACAGGGAGAAGAAGAGCAAAGGGACAAGAAGAAAAGAGAGAAGAAGAGAAGAGAAAAGAAGAAAAGAGAGAAGAAGAAAAGAGTGAAGAAAAAGAGAGAAGGAAGAAAGAGGGAAAAGAAAGGAGAGAGGAAGAAGGAGATTTCAAACTAGGTAATATTTATGAAATACAAGTAAATATATAACTTTATTACTAGGTATTGTTCATAATATGATTTCAAACTAAGTTATGACTAAATTATTTTTTATATACTCATTATATTAATGACTCTTTACTACAATAACAGATTCATCATTTAACTTATCAAAATTTCTTCGAGATGAATTCCAATAATAATTATCAAGTTTAAAATAATTAACAAACAATAGTTAAATAATTCAACTACGTTTTGATGGTGAGAATGGAAAACGACGAACTAATGCTAGCAATCTTTGACAAAAATGTTAGGATCTTTAATATATCCACTAGCTGAAAAGCCCGTGCTATGTATGGGACTAAAAAATGATGTATAAATTTTTTTATTAAATTATTTACAAATACCTAAAAGTTATTTTTTATAAAATAATTATACAATTAAATGTTCACTAATATATGAATTTAAATTTAATTTTTAATAATTATTATTTCACAAATATTTTTCAAATGATAAATGTTTAGCACTACTTGATTGTGTAGAATATTTGATAGGGTAATTGGATTTTTAAATGTTAATGTATAATAAATTAGTAATTTAAGTTATGCATAAAGAAAAAAATAATTTTTTAAATAATACATATATATTGGGTTATTTTCAACAAACCACCCCCCCCCCTCTCCGAATGACCACAACTCGGATCCCACCCAAATGATCCCAACATGGATCCCACCCCATAATGCCAACTTGGATCTCATCCCATCACCCCAACTCGGATCCCATCCCATCACACCAACTCGGATCCCATCCCATCACCCCAACTCGGATCTTATTGTAACCCCAATACATGACCCTACCTCGATCGACTCCTCACCCAACTTTAACCCCAACTCCACCCCTACCCCAATCACACCTCGCCCACCTTTACACTATTGTGACCCCTATATACAACTTCACCCCTATGACCCCAACACATGCCCTCACTCCTCGACCCCGTCCCTTGAGCCTGCCCAATTCCCTACCAAAATGCCCCACCCCCTCGAGTCTGCCTTAACACTCCTCCGTATGCCCTTACACTATGTTCTTACCCTATGATCCTACCCCATGATCCCATCCCACAACCCCATGAACTCATCCCAAAACCCCATGACCTCATCCCAAAACCCCATGACCCCATCCCAAAACCCCATGACCCTATCCTAAAACCCCATGACCCCATCCCAAAACCCCATGACCCCATGACCCCATCCCAAAACCCCATGACCCTACGCGATGAACAAACTCAACGTCCCATCACATGATTCTATTGCACAACCCCTTAACCTTACACGATGAACCAACTCAATGTCCCACCATAACGCTCTTGCCCGACTTCCTACCCGATTTCCTGCCCGACTTCTTACCCGACTTCCTGCCCGACTTCCTACCCAACATGGTATTGGCTCATGACTATAACAACACCTCCGCATGATCCTAACCTTTAAACCAACATTTCCTACAAATTAGTCCATACTATGAAAATTCAACCATCCAAGCCCACTTTAATAACCTAACCTTTAAACTAATAATAAAAAATTTTAATTCATGTATATGTAAATTTAAAATATTAGGGGTTTGATTTTTTTAAAGTTAAACTCCAAATTTTATGTATTAAAATATTTTTTTATTTTAAACATAAAATTAAAATATTTATTCGAATTTTTAGTATGCAAGACTTATTTAAACTCTTAATATTTAGCTTAATTCCACATAATAAATTTAGATTTGCAAAATTTTATATCTATTTTCATTTTTAATGATTTCTAAATTTAAAATTATAAATTAATAACACTTCACAAAATAATTTGACATTATTTAAGACATTTTATTTTTAACTTTTTTTCAAAATTAAACTTATATTATAAGTATTTTATTATATTTATATGTATAAACTCTAAAGAAAAAAAAAAAACATAGGGTTTTAAATTTTTTTAGTTTTTAATTAAATTTTGGAATCAATAATTCTATATTTCCTCATTTACTTTTACTTATGTATATATCCCTTGTGCCCTCCTAACCTTAGTTTACTTGAAATGATTTATTAAAATATGCATTATACATTAATGTACATTAATGGCAACACCATTGAAAATTATGCAATTGAAAACTAAGTTATACAGATTATATAGAAATTTAAATTAAATTCTCAATTTTAAATGAATATTTGAAGGGTAAAAAACTAAAAATATAACCTAGAATAAACAAATTACTTATGCTATTAGAATTTTATCAAATAATTAAAACTATTGAATGACGAAAATAAGCAATAAAATGCATAAATAAAATCAGAGGATCCAGATCCTTGCACATGTGGACAACATGATCGTTTAAAAAATATTTTCTATTAAAAAGGAGAGTAATTTTTTTAAAAAAATCTCTCCCTTTAAAAAAAGTCATTATTTAGTGACATTTTAGAGTTAGCCTCTTTTCACCCTTTTCGGCCCTTGTTCATAGTATATCCTTCTCGCCCCACCTATTTTCACTGCCAACAGTTTTCTTCTCCCTCATGTCTTAGTTTATTTTCCCCAATATCTGATACTTGTGATCAGTGGTGGAGTGAGAGACAAAAAATATTGGGGGGCCACAAAGAAAAAATAAATGGCATATGATATACACATAATATATATGTACTCTTTTTCTCTCTCTCATTTGCCTTCTCTCACTCTCTCATTTATTTTTCTATCCTCATTCCTTCTCTATCTCTCTCTCTTTTCTTTCTCTCTCCTTCTCTCTCTCTCTCTCTCTCTCTCTCTCTCTTCTCTCTCTCTATTTTAAAATAGGTGGGTCTCTCTTTTATCTCTCTCCCTATATAAAGGTTTCTTAATGTTTCTCTCGTTTTGGCCATCTCCCTTGTTCGTTCTCTTCATCTGATTTTTATTGCTCGTGATTAAAGTTTGGGGGACATAAAACAAACCATAAAAGGCCAATAGATTAACAAACCCCCTGTTTCTAAATATAGAGGGCCCCCCCCTATCTCTGCCATTGCTCGTGATTAAAGTTTGTAACGACATAAAAAAACAAACCATAGTGCGTCAATAGATAACAAACAAAGAGGCAGTGCGAAGAAAAAAATAAATAAATGGGCAGTCTTGACAAAAACAAAAAGTAAACAAAAATAAAAATTAAAAATGGGAGGAAGAAGAGAATGCAGTAGTATCAGATTAGGAAAATATATGAAGTAAATCAAAACAAATGAAAACCATGCTGGAAAGAAACTATGACAGGAAACCAACTACTTACTGAAGCTGGAGAAAAATGCCAAAATGGGAAATAACTAAAAGAGGATAAAAATAAAATAAAAAATATATAATTCATAAAACCAAAGTACAAAATAATAGGAAATTTGGAAACAAAAGAAAAGAAAAAAACATAAGAGAGGAGAATTGAGGGGGAGACAACATTAGTATAATAAAAAATATATAAATAATGAAAATTGAGAGTGCAAATGATAAGAGAAACACAATGCATCATATAAACATCAATATAATGAAAAAATAAAAAGAAAAATGTAGGTCCCATTTCTTGTCTGGTGTTATCATATATATGTGTTACAACACCGAGGCTACTCCAACACTTGGAATCGGGAACAACAAACAAACAGAAATATAAGAAGTGGACGTACATATGAATTTGACGAAATATAGAGAAACACACCTCTGTATTACGGGGTGTACAATCCCTATCAAGGAATCTTATTTATGCTTGTAAGACAATATTACAACAGTAGACTTTTCAACAAAAGCAAACTATAAACTTACAACGATAGATAATCCACTCAACACACACGTGAGTGGAAGAGAACGTCTCTGATCTCCTTGACCCTACCAAGGCTCCCCCTTGGTTGTTACTCTCCTCCAGAGAGCTTCGCTACGTACTTCACTCATGACTTTAGAGACGATCCTGCAGATCTCTCTCTTTTCACTCTACTCCTTTTCTTCTCTGTCTTTGCATGTTCACTTTGTTGATCAAAGCATTTTTCTTTTATAGTAGAGAAAAGACCAAGTTTAGGCTCCTCAATAAGCTCCACTATGACCCTTATCTCAAGGTCACTATCTACGTGTGTCCATCATGGCACATTCCATGTCAAAATAAAGATATAGACTGTTTCTATTTTTCCTTTCCTACAGCCACGTCCTTATGCCAAAAAGAGGACCACTTAATTTGGTCCTAACAATCTCCCCCTTGGGCATCTTTTTGGCATCACACTAATTGATCTCCCCTGAGGTGTTGAAGTAGTCATGGTGTTGTAACACATGACCCAGCCACATAAACATATCAAAAGAAACAAACTTTTTGTGCCATTTATGCAGATAGTTGCTAAAGCCCTCCAACTTCTGGTGCCTTGTCTGAAGGCCACCACAGGTGGTGATACAACACCTCGTTTTGCACGACACTTTGTAATAAAAATCAGAATCATGGGAATCAAAGTGACTCACCAGCCCCTTCTTCACCCATACATATTTCATCTTTGATTTTCTCTTCTTCTGGGTTTTCCAATATGGAAAATTTGTGCCATCCAGAATAAGTGGCTTGACAGCTTGCACAACTTCCTTCTGAGGCTCCATTACCAGATCGTGGATCACTCTATAGACAAAATAGAGTATGGCTCTGATACCACTTGTAGGTCCCATTTCTTGTCTGGTGTTATCATATATAGGTGTTACAACACCGAGGCTTACTCCAACACTTGGAATCGGGAACAAAGAAACAAACGAAATATAAGAAGTGGACGACATATGAATTTGACGAAATACAAAGAAACACACCTCTCAGATATGGGGCGCATAATCCCTATCAAGGAATCTTATTTATGCTTGTAAGACAATATTACAACAAGAGACTTTTCAACAAAAGCAAACTATAAACTCACAACGATAGATAATCCACTCAACACACACGGAGTGGAAGAGAACGTCTCGATCTCCTTGACCCTACCAAGGCTCCCCTTGGTTGTTACTCTCCTCCCGAGAGCTTTCGCCACGCACTTCACTCATGACTTTAGAGACGATCCTGCAGATCTCTCTCTTTTCACTCT
Source organism: Aristolochia fimbriata (assembly GCA_019845555.1). NCBI lineage: Eukaryota > Viridiplantae > Streptophyta > Magnoliopsida > Piperales > Aristolochiaceae > Aristolochia > Aristolochia fimbriata. The sequence goes on from CM034082.1 coordinate 7,248,079, forward strand.
ACTCCTTTTTTCTTCTCTGTTTTGCATGTTCGCTTTGTTGATCAAAGCATTTTTCTTTTATAGTAGAGAAAAGACCAAGTTTAGGCTCCTCAATAAGCTCCACTATGACCCTTATCTCAAGGTCACTATCTACGTGTGTCCATCATGGCACATTCCATGTCTAAATAAAGATATAGACTGTTTCTATTTTTCCTTTCCTACAGCCACGTCCTTATGCCAAAAAGAGGACCACTTAATTTGGTCCTAACAAAAAACATGAAAACCAACTGAGTGATAACTTACCTATTGGTGGCTAAAACTGAAGGAAATGGGAAGAGGTGAAGATAATATATATACTAACCTGTTGAAAACTAAATCGCCAAGGAGGGACAAAAAATAGGAAATAAAGATAACTAACATTCTTATTTTCCTCTATTACCTCTCTCCACTCATAAATTACCTCTTTATCTCCCCACTTATCTTCCCACTTATCTCCCCAATTAACTCCCCAATTAACCCTCTACACGTCAACCATCTTCCATTCTCCCCATTTTTTCTCTTGCATCTTTTATCTCTTAATTTTCTCCATTACATGTTTTTACCGGGTTTTTAGAATTTATTTTTATTAAATTTAAAGGAGGTCATAGGAGAAGTCACATCAGCATTTTTGTCCCTTTTTTTTTTTACCCCCATTCCCATAATATATATATAGATTTTAACTAAAATATTGAACCATATATAAAATTTGAATTTTGATAGAATGGTTATTTCTGGACAAAAATACACTCCTTAACCCAATTATCATTAATGTTAGACTAGCCCAAATGAAATAAAGATAAACCAAAAGACTACAAGTTGGTTATTAGTGAACTCATCGTGGGTAATAGTATTTGTTGTCTTTCATTCTTCACATCTCACCTTAACCTGCAGTGCAATGTCATTGTTAGTCGTCGTAGGAGTCTCTGTACTTGCCGCTATTTGTTGCTGCTATCGACCATCCATCGCCGCACTTTCCCCAGTGTATGTATCTCTCTCTATCTCTCTCACTCTCGCTCTGTGTTTGACACTCATTCTCTCTCTCTCACTTTGTCTCTGTCTCTCACTCATTCTCTCTCTCATTTTGGCAAAGCAATTGACGGGTAATGGTTTTTCAATGAAAATTGGAGGTAAAAAACCTTTGAGTTGTTCGATGTTGTAATATTTTAATATTGAATTATGAAAATTCCCATTAAAAAAAATGAAAGAGAATTCCTTTCTTTAGTTGGGAAGCAGTAAAGCACAATATTCAGATATCTGTCATAGTTTGTAATTTTTGAGTTGCACTACATGTATATACTTTCAGTACTATTAAGTTGTTTTTCCTATTTGATTAACTATATATGGTTGCTTGTTTCTTCATTTCAAGTGGGATGGCCTCCATCTCAAGTTGCTTTTCAGATTTTTCATTATATTTGTTATTGAGTAATGTTGTTTATATGCGTACAAGATAACTTACTTGTCATTTGCTTAAAAATAAGTTTATCAATACCACCTTTCCTAACGGAAGAGTTCTTTTGTTGCTCATCAGTCAAGTAGAATGTGTTAGTTGTTGTGAATATTATATTGAATAAGATGGATTACGACAATTGCATGAAAATCATGAAATTCAGTGTGAGAGAAATACATATAGAAAAAACAAATATATCAAAGAAAAGTCAACAGGAATAATAACTACAATAACAACAGAGAAAATAATCTAAACCAATATCAATAGTCCCATGGCTACACGAGCAAGAGAATTTTATTGGAAATAAACTTTTACAATTTTTTTTTAGGAAATGTAGAAATTACTTTTGCATCGAACCTGGGGCGAAAAATACCTTTGATAACCTTAAGAAAAAAGTTAACAAGATCTGTTCCTGTGACAGGGTCATCCACTCAACCAGAGATGAATGGATTATACACTGACTCCTTTGGAAACGTCCAGCCTTATACATAAGACCTTCCCTGCATTAGACTTTTAATGATTAAGGCCAAGATTTAATATCAGGGAAACCATTCTGAGTTATTTTGGCAAATGAATTTAATGAACCTAAAAACAAGTGGTTTCGCAATTGGTACTTTGTTACATTCCAAAACAACAAGCTACTGTACATCAAAGATTGGTACTATACCGATCTAGTAGGAAGGAATATGCACTTTATTTTATTCTTTGATTTTTTGAGAAATTTACTAATAGTTATTCTAAATATTTCACCTATTTGGAACAGGAATTACAGTTAAGCATTGACACTATCATTAAATCACTATTTTCTGTTAAGGATGCTCTTATCATACAAGATAAGTCCTCGATAAAAAACCTTCCGAGTAATCCAAGTACAATGGATATATTTCAAACGATGAACCAAGTTATTCGACATAATAAGTATGCAAATCTTACTTACTTCGGAAGCAATAGGAAAACAACTTCAATAGTTAGGGAATAAGATTTCTTAAATTAATACCTAAAGTGTATCTAGACCTGTAAACCCGGAGACTTCTTTCTCTTCTAATCAGGTAGCTAAACCCTTTGTCCTGCATTAACCTCCTATTTTGAAGAGAGCCGGATCCACAAGCAAGACATTGTAGGTACGCGACAAATAATCACGGGAGCCAAACACATGGGACCCCCCAGGCGGCTTTCCGGTTGGCTCCCGTGATTATTTGGCGCACCTACAATGTGCGCAGCGGATCCGGGCTCTATTTTGAAAATACTAAAACCAGAACAGAATACAACCCAAATTTTAGAGCAACTTCTAGGGTTAGCAGGTTAAAAAAGGGTAAAAATGTCTGAAAATGTATAATTCGATTAAAATTCATATATGAATATATAGGTCAACATTTAAATTAAAGTAATTAATGATCCGTAGAAGATCCAAAATGTTACATACTCCATGCAAGTAAAAAATATCTATAAAAGGAATGATTTAAAAAAATTTAAAAAGGGAAAATGATGATTCATCAATAAATTGTTACTAAAAGGATGATTTACGAAGGTCGCCAAGACGAAGATCACATATTTATGACGAAAACACCCTCAAACCTTTACTTTTTAAAGCAAAATAGGCAGAAAAAAGAAAAAAACTTAGAAACATATTAACTAGCGGTCAATAACATTTTAGTTGGTGATCAATAATAAACTAAATAATAGTTAATAAATATAATAGTTACAATATAATAACTAGAATAATTTAGTATTTATCTTTTTTATCTAGTGTTCCGTCGTGTTGGCAAATATGGGCTCGAATACTCGTCACCTTTTAATCAGGTATGCGTCATCATTTTCCTAATAAATAAGAAAACCATTAGAAGGATAGAGTCCCGAGTTCGGACTTGGAAGTGGTGAGTTCTGAGTCGTGACTGCTCGTGATTTTTGAGAGTCGGAGAGTCGAGAGCACACATACGCACAATCAGTGGAAATGCAAGCAACTATTTGGGAGAGAAATCAATGGTAGAAAGTCAAACAAGATTACTTCGATATATACATAGATTATTAGTCACTAACTAAAGACACCATCAGTCTCTTTCAATTATTTTTTAAGTCACAACACGAGAAATATATACTCTACTTTTTATTACTATTTTTTTCAGGAGGATTTTCTTCTCGTGACTCGTGATTGACTCGTCGGTGGTCACGATTTTTCGTTTCCTCGAAATCGGGTGGGAAGCAACTGTAATAAGGATCGCGTCATCTATTGGACGGTTTGGATCAGAGAACGTCATTAATGCCACCTCACCAGACCAGGCCCACGACTGCCACGATCGCTCTCTCTCTCTGGATTTTCTCTCACTACAAACTTGGAAATAGAAAGTCAGTTTCTCTTCTCTCTCTCTCTCTCTCTCTTAGCTCTAATAAACAGTTCGCTATCTCCGACAAGCAGACAAGTCTTGCTAACTCGAGAAGACGAGAACAAAAACGTCTCCCTAGCATTTCATCCCGCTTTTGGACCAAAAACCCTCCTTCCTTCCTCCATCCATGGCCACCATAAACCCTACTCCACCGTCCATAGCCAAATGCTACTAGCCATTGATCCCGAAACAGAAGAATGTCGCCGCGGCGTGCCGTTCGAATCTCCTCTTTCCCTTTAACTTGTTAATTCCTGACACGAGTTTCCGTGGACCGACGGGAAACCTAGATCGGTTCTTCTCCCGATTCCGCCTCCACAATTTCACTGATTCCTGTCTTCGGAGCTACGGAAAGAGGAAGCCCCGCTGTTTCCATTTGCTGATCTTCTTGCATTTTATTTTTAATTTATAAAAAGGAAGGGATGCGTATTTGGAGGAGATCTTGGTGCGCCGATCATCACATATGTTTCGGCGTCTCAGATGTTTTGTCGGCTTGAAGACTGCGTCTTCCAAACGGTTGCTGAATGCCAAGCCTCGCAGGCTGCGGGGCCGCTCGGCTATGTTGGACGTTGTGCAGGAAATTGCCATTTACATCCACCGCTTTCATAACCTCGATCTCTTCCAGCAGGGGTACCACTCCTTCACCTCCTTTTACTTAATACTGTTTCGTTTCTTAAAATGCATTGCCTCAGCTGGGAATTAATTGCTGCCTTCATTCCTCCCAGCTGCGATAGCTCCTACTTAGCTCGTTTTACTTATTTTTGTTTAGTTTCTTAAATTTTTTCTCTTTGGTTTATACTAAGAATGGACTGCTAGCTGCTCACTTCTGTATTCGTTTTACCCTTCGCAGATGGTATCAGATAAAAATCAGTATGAGATGGGAGGATAGTAGCTGTGGACCTCCGGGAACTCCTGCGAGAGTTGTGCAGTATGATGGTATGCAGCTGTAATTGCGAGCTAGTTGTACTCCATCAAGAACCGTCTTCTGGTTTTTAAGTTTAGATATTCAATATAGAAAAAAAATGCCTCTAGGTGAAAAAGTAATAACTTTAACAGTCTAGTGTCGTATATCAGGATACAGTAACTTTTAACCTTTGTCACAGAATAAATAACACATGCGGACACATGTATGCTTACAGTTTCCTTGTCGTTCCCAGAAGAAAAAACAGAAAAATGAGGAAAGCTGAAAAAATCCCGATTAAGTTCTGAAAAGTTTGACTTTTTTGTCTCACTGTTGAAGTTAGTTTTGCTTTTGGATTGTGGCTGCAGCACCAGACTTGGGCTCTGATGGTGTTACTGGAATTTGGAGAATTGATGATTTGGACCACAGTTTTACGTCTCAGCCATTCAAGATCAGATATGCTAGGCAGGATGTTCTACTCTCATTGATGGTTGCTTTTAATTTTTCTCTTGGAAAATATGAGGTAGGCCTCTCATTTGAAGTTCACAGTATGAAATATTTCAACATAATATGATTTCTTGATTTCATATTTAACTGCAAATTCTAGATGCCACCAACAACTGCTGTGATATTGAAGTTTGAACTTCTTTATGCGCCACTTCTTGAGAATGGGTGAGTAAACAGATGAAATTGTACTACTTAATGTGTGCATTTTCTGACCTTCTCTGATCTACTCTAATTAATAACATGAATAGAATGCATGTGTGTGTGGGTGTGTGTATGAGCCAACTTACGAACATTATGGTAATTGCATTCACTTTCTGCAGCCCAAGCTTGCAGGCTTCTCTTGATACATTTCCTACCGCTGTCCATGAGTTCAGAATTCCTCCTAAAGCTCTTTCAGGCCTTCATTCATACTGTCCCCTCCACTTTGATTCTTTTCATGCAGTACTTGTGGATTTAAGTGTACACATTGTTCTTCTGAAAGCTGGGACCTATACACATGGGGAGAACATACCCAGGTTTGTGCTTGTTTCAGATCTGATTCTTTTTTATTTGTTTGTTAGAATCTGAATCTGCATAATTCTGGGTCACCCTCTTTTATTGGTTTAAAACTTTGTGTTCTTTTCTTATACAATAACTTGTTAAATTGGCGTTGCAGTAATTCAGTTGGTGTAGGGGGTGCTGCAGGTGAATATTATGATGAGCACAACCAAGTATGTTCAGTTGCTTGCCAAGAATATTGCTACAGTCAAATTAATTACCTTTTTCATGTGGTAGCAAAATTAGGTTTTTGATGTTTCGGCTTTGTTTTAGAAATTTGAAGTATGAGTATGTTTCTCAATTCATTATTATTAGTCAACCTTGAATGCTTTTATAACATATTAACTCCTTTAAGATTGTATATCTTATGCAAGCGTAACACACTGTCCATTTAGTGGACTAGATATAAAACATTTTTTCGAATGTCTCTGATGGTTTTTGCTGCAATTCTTAACCAACTCAGTCAAATAGGATGCTCAGGGCGCTAAGTGCTGTGATTGTTGGACTGGGTGTTTCAGAAATTCTTCTTGCTGGTTGGCAATTTTACCTTTTCCTTTTTCAGGTTAAAGGCGATGAGCCTAATGCTGAAAAAGCGATGAAATATGTCAAGGCTCTGTCATCTGCACGTGAAATACTTGTAGAGGAACTTCAAAAGCTTACCAAAGCAATTGGCCAGCCCCTTGAAGATTTTTCTGATTCTTCATTTGGTGAAAAGTTATTGACGGGTTCCCCATTGAAGTCAGATCCAGGCGCTGGTCGTGATGAAACTTCTGAAATAAAAATCACAGATGAACTGTTGGAGAGCGACTTAGTACATGGTCTAGTGGTACTTTGGTGGCACTGTTCTGATGATTTGTTGCAATGTCCTTAATTATTTATTTACATGTTTGTTGAAACTTCAACGAAATTAATTAGTTATTTTTCATTGAACAGAAATCGTGTACTATTAGCAAACTTATTAGTGAAGGACAGCTGTCGACTTTATCCAATGAAGAGTTGTTGGATGCATTCCTTTCTTTGGGCAACCAACTTCAATTTTTGTGGAATGTGTTTCTGAAATACCACAGGTGCACATTATTGGAAATCTTCAATTTTATTTTTCTTTTCTCTTTTAGGTGTGTACCACCTTTTAAATCTATGATCTCTGTTGACAAATTCAAATCCAGACCATTAGTTAAAAAATTCATTCTGACCTTAAGCTACAGTAGAATTTCAATATATAATTTTATGCATGGATTTATGTCTATCATTCTGGTTTTCTATACAATTCTATCTAGAAAATATGTTTATTCGAGATCAGTGTATAGCAGTTTATAAGGTGGATTGTGAACCATGACCATTATTATTATTTTTTTTTTTGAAAACAGCGAATTCTTTTATTGATTGTCAAAACTGAGGTTTGTTTTGAAAAAAAAAAAGTCAAAACTGAGGTACAGATTAGATTACTGAAACTTGTGAATACAGATTAGATTACTGGAACTTGTGGATACAGATTAGATTACAAGCGGCTATCACACAGCAAACTATTTATAACATTAATACAGCAAGCTATTAGAGCACATGCTTTTAAAGGAAACTATGTACTAGACAATTAAAGTATCAGTGAGCAGCTGGATAAAGAGGCCTTCAATGTTCCTGACTTAGCAAGCTTGCCAGCTTCAGAGATAGCAGATTGTGGGATTTTTTACCAGACAACTTCTTTTCCTGCTGTGAGGTTTGAGATTTCATAAAAAATGGCTACGGTACCGAGTCTTTGTTCTTTGCCCAGCCAATGACAACCTGTGAATCTCCTTCAATAATTATCTCTTGTATGGAGAGATGATGGAGTCTAACTCCTTTGAGTAGTGCTGTTGTCTCTGCTTCATTAGATCCACATTTACCTGCAGGGCCAGAAATTGCTTGAAGAATATCTCCTCGACAATTTCTGATCAAACCTCCCACTCCAGCTAGTCCAGGATTACCGATGGAGGAGCCATCAACAGTTAGCTTTACGAATGGGGTTTGGGGTGGTTTCCACTTTATTAGAATTCATGGTTCATCAATGAGTCTGTTATGGCATGAAATTTTGTATGTAGGTATCATCTGGCTTCTGACAGGTGAGTTGGATTTGGGCTTATATTTCATGAAGAGGCAGTTACCTACATAGTAAATTTATTTTTGTTGAACTGACTTTTCCTGTGAAAGCCTGATGCTGGAAAACAAAGTTTGGATGCCTTTATATTTGCAATCTCATAAAGGACATATCTTGACACATGGATGAAATCTTGGTTAAGTCGGAATTAAATTTGAAATATATGAAACTATATAAAGATGCTATTCACATAGCTTTGGCTTTTTCCTTTGTCTCTTCCTCTTTTTTTCTTCTTTGCTGTTTTGTTTTTCTTTCCTATGCTTTGAGGGATGCCCCCATTTGTTATGTCTCTGCCTTTTTTTGTCTCTCAATAAAAAATTCTTGCCATTGAGAAAAAGTAGCTATACAAGAACGAAAGTGTCAACAACAAGAAACAAATGAATAAATGATGATTGTCTGTCTCTTTCTCTCTCTCTTTCTCTCTCTCTCTCTCTTTGTCTCTCTCTATCTCTCTCTTTGTCTCTCTCTATCTCTCTCTTTGTCTCTCTCTCTCTCTCTTTCTATCTCTGTATCTCTCTGTCTAATATGTCGTTCTGTCTCGTCTCTGTCTCTCTGTCTCTCCGTAATCTCTACGCTTGTAATTAATGGCGTTGACGATTAAAAAAATCGGCGATTTTGATATAATAAATAAATGACGTAAAAATAAGACTTTCGACGAATAATTTAATATTAATAATGCCGTATTAATAATTTTAATAATGTCTTTGCTTTTATTATTAAATAATAATGGCTTTATCTGGCGGCTAATCTTTATTAGCGGCATGGCCGATATTTGGCGGCGTAATTATCTGGCTTGTAGCGCCGATTTAATGCCGGGCGCTTTATTAATGGGCAGCGGCGCCGATAATAATGCTGCCGTGCAGCGGCGGCGTAATAATTAGTAATAATCCAAGCGGCGTAATAAATGCTCCTGGCGTACACCCCCTTCCACATTAACACCGTAATGATATAATGCGGCGTAATAACACATGGCATAAATACCCTCTTCCTAATAATACGTATATGCCACATGTAATAATCCTTCAATGCGATACATAATATGTATAATGCCGATAATAATGTAGGGATAATACATATATGCACATGCATACAGCCTCCTCCTACCACCACACACGCATGCATACAACTCCCTCCTACCACCACACACGCATGCATACAACTCCCTCCTACCACCACAACACACATGTATACAACCCCTTCCTACCACCAGACAGACATGCATACAACCTCCTACTACCACAGACACGCACATACACATGCACATGTAAACACATACACGCATGCACACAAACACACACACACACACACATGCACATGTAAACACATACACACATATACACAAACACATACACGCATATACACAAACACTCACACACACATGCACATGTAAACACATACACGCATATACACAAACACACACATGCATGCAACCCCCTCCCACCATCACTCACACACATCCACGCACATTTGGACACAACACAAGCACAACACAAACACATACGACATGCATCCACTCCCGCACCTGCACCCACACACATCCCAAAGCATACACCCCCATGCACCCCCCCGAGCATACACCCCCTATGCTCACACACACCGCGATGTAGACACCTATGCTCACACACCCCTATGCACACACTCCCAAGCACAACCCCCATGCCCAAACCCCCCCAACACACACACACGCACTCCACACATGCCCACCTATACACTGACCAACATGCATCCCCATACACTTACCCACATCCGCACTCATACAGAAGCACACACACATACCCATGCACACATACAGAAGCACTCACACATACCCATGCACACTCATACAGAAGTACACACACATACCCATGCATATTCATACAGTAGCACACACATACCCATGCACACAAGGACACACACATACCCTTGCACACACTGAAAGCACACATCCTTGCACCACACCCATGCACACACCCACCCACACACCCACAAAAACTCACACTTGGATTCATGTATTTGTTGATGTTCCTTTTATAGAACAGAATTTGGGTTAGTTCTAAAATATTTTTCCATTCAGGGCTAATGGGAAGAAGATACTTGAGTATCTGCGCAATGTTTGGGCTAATGATCGGAGGGCTGAATGGTCAATATGGATGGTCCACTCTAAGATTGAAAAACCATCACTCTTTTTGGGGAGTGGAGCTGATGAGACAACTCATCGTAATGTTTTGGGAAGAGCTTCAAATACTCGTAGATATAGCTGGTACCTTGATGATGTAAGTGTGTTGTATCTGTTATTAGGTGCCTACCAACACTATGGCCCTTGGAAGTTAGAAATCCAAAAAAGCTGATTAGTTTATGATGGATTCATCAATGCAGTTAATGTTGCTGTAAACATATAATACACTTAACATATACAATTTTCCTTTATTTTGTTCTAGTGAGATGATGATGTAATTCCTTGTAGTTCTCTTTTATAAGGGTGTAGATGCGTACTTGATATTGTGCTTACACAATATATTTTACTTGTTACAAAAAGCTGATTAGAAAATTTTGATTTCTTGTCTGTCTATCCAGGCAGCTCAATCATCAAGTTCACGGGCTGAGCTTCATCGGAGAAGTATTGCACAAATGAAGGTGCTTATTATTCTTGGGAAAGTATAACTTTTATATATATATATATATATATATATATATATATATATTATTATTGGGATTCTAATACATGTGTATGCTCTGGCAGATTAATAATCGTGCAATTCAAGACTTGCATATATTTGGTGACCCTTTGCAGATTCCAGTTGTTATTGTAGAACAACAAATTCTCAATCACTCACTGGAGGCTGCTGGTAACAGTTCGATTACAGAAACCTTAGAACTGAAGGACACTTCCCCTGGATCTGCGAGAGCAAGCTTTAAGAATGGACCCAAGATCCTTGGTCACTGCACACAAAGGAATGGTCGTATTTTTAGGGTTGTTGTTTTTGTGCATGGATTTCAGGCAAGTTCATCTATACCGATATACACAGGAAAAACCTTCATTTGTTGTCACATTTAGGCATTATTAATTGTGCATATGGAAAGCTATTTTCTCTATACTAGTTGTGGTCAAGTTTGTACATTGTGGACATTATGGAAAGGAAATTTTTGTTTCCTTTTGGATACTTTAAAAGGAACTGTGGTATTTGTTTAAGTGGTTTTAGGAAGTATCCTGCTTGTTTGGCTTTGGTAAAGTCCCTTTATTCCTCATGAACAGCATTACCAAATACTATTACTCTTTCCTATGTTTTGCTGATGTGAGGTTGCTAATGTCTAAAGACCCTTTTAGATGAAAAGAACAAAAGTTCAGGATCCTTTTAGACTTAGGTGTGCTGTAGGAATACATGTTTTTGTAATTCATGAGGAACAGTGTCAGTATTCAGTAGCTGGGAATGGTATTATCAGTTAACAGATGAGCATATTGATTACACATGAACACTGTGATTGGTATTTAACTTATATTCTCCTTTCCCTCTTGGTGTCTGTGGTCTTTTGGCCCTCTTCCCTCTTTGTAGTTGCCTTTCCTCCAGCAGTAAAAGCGACTCAATAGCACAAAAAGAAGATATTAGGTTGAGTGTGCCATTTGAATTTGTTATTCAAGTTATCTTTTCCATTATGTGTGTTGCTGCTGCATCTTTTTTGTTATAGAACAGATATTGGTCCCTTTCCATTTAACGTGACTTGCTTTACTTAAATATAGGGACATCATTTGGATTTGAGGCTTGTTCGAAATCAATGGCTTTTAATAGATCCTGGTGCAGAGTGTCTAATGTCTGAGTCCAATGAAGACAAGACATCTGGGGATTTCCGAGAAATGGGTGGAAGATTGGCCGAGGAAGTGGTCTCTTTCCTAAAAAGGAAAATTGATAAAGCCTCAAGATTTGGGGGCTATAGAGATATCAAACTTAGCTTTGTTGGCCATTCCATTGGAAATGTAATTATCAGGAGTTCTTTAGCAGGTAATTTCCTCAATGAACCATTATCTTGGCTACGTCAATCATTTATAATATGATTGTATTGTCATACTGGAAAACCTGTTTTTATCATCTCAGATAGAGTGATGGAACCTTATCTAAAATACCTTCATACATACATGTCTTTGTCGGGTCCACACTTGGGGTATCTTTACAGCAATAACTCCTTGTTCAACTCTGGGTTGTGGCTACTCAAAAAGCTAAAGGGACCTCAGTGCATCCACCAGCTTACTATGACAGATGATCCTGACCTCCAAAATACCTTCTTTTACAAGCTATGCAAGGTATTTAACTACCTATGTTCATCTAAAATCAGATCTATAACTTTGTACCATCTTGTTATTAGTCTAGACTTCAGTTATTGGCTTACGACCACTGGGAATCTGTAAAGAAACTTGAACTTTATTCTGTAACTGTATGTTTTCTGTTCTCACACAAGTTTATCTCTTTGCAGCAAAAGACATTGGATTGTTTCAAGAATATGATTTTGTTATCCTCACCACAGGTACTCCCTTTTTCCTTTCTCATATTAAAGCATTCTTCTACTTCACTTGCAGTGTAGAGTTGGACACGTTCCTTTGATTGTGTTTTGAAAGTTGGATTATAAATGTAATTTATTGGTTCATTACTGTTACCTTGGCTATTTCCTTGCTATCTTGCCATTATCGAGGGTTTGTCAGGACAATATACTATTTGTCCATTTCTGGAATCTTCAGCAGATTCCTTTCTAGTGGCAGATTTGTAGCTCACCTGTACAAGGTTACTGTTGTAGCTGGGGTAGCTTGGCAAATTTTCTGTTAAACAATTCCGTCATATATGTGCTGCAATTTCATGCTACTACAACCTTGGTCAATATGAATCGTAGAAGGCGATGCATAATGCATCAGAAACTTTTCCTTTCATGTTGAATTCTTCTCATTGGTTTGTTTTGGCACAGTACTAATACCTGTCTTTGTTACAGGAATCAATTATTTTTCAAGCTGTCATAGTGTATGCCCTAAGAGAACAAGTCTGTGAGGTCTTAGCAACCGTTTACTGACTGGTCTCATCCTTACTTTTTGTTTCAGGATGGTTATGTTCCATATCACTCTGCTAGAATCGAACTGTGCCCTGTTGCAGCTATGGATAGTTCAAAGAAGGGTCAGGTGTTCACAGAAATGTTAAATAACTGTATGGATCAGATCCGTTCTCCCTCATTGGATGAAAGGAGATTCATGCGCTGTGACGTCAACTTTGACACCTCATCCCATGGGCGGAACTTGAATACCTTTATTGGTCGTGCTGCACATATCGAGTTTTTGGAGACTGATATATTCGCAAAGTTCATAATGTGGTCGTTCTCGGATCTTTTCCTTTGAGACTCCGTGTTTTAATTCTGTGGTCTTTCATAGACAGGCTGCCTCTGTTTTTCCCTCCCCACGGATCACTCTCTCCACTCGTATTTATCAAGACGAAGCGTAAGCTGTTTTAAAGGCGAAGGTGGAAAGTGGAAAGTGGCAGAAGCTGTAATTTTGACACGTCGGACGCAGAGACCGTTTACACCTTGTAAATTGTACCGTAGGTAGCAATAATTACCTTTCTATTGAAGAAAATTAATTTATTGTCGGCATCTTTTGTTCCTCAAAATCTGTAAGATGTCAATCATGTAGATCCCTGGATGGCTTATGGTGGTGACACGGCTTGCTTGCTTTGTACATTCATGAATATTCAGACAAGTACACCAGAATTACTTCACTCAAACTCAGAACTTGTTGACAACAGCCGTCAGTTAGTGTGCATATCATCAGTACGACCTCAGAATCAATTTGGTCGCACATCACGTCATCGATGAGTGAGAGGCGAGGTCAGAGGGATTCTCTTTCACGGCGCCCAAAGAAAGGGTCGCCGATCTGTTTCTGACAACCACCAAACTTAGAATTGATTTATCTGAAAGCTCCGTCTACAGTTATCTAATCTAATAGCTCCCTCTAATTATTGCTGTTCTTATCCAGTCGAAGAAGTTTGAAGTCATCTGAGACAGAGGGCAAGGAAGGAAAAGCTTGCAGACGAGAACCAGAGTGTTTGGCGTAGCAAAGACAGGGAGACGGTAGTACGAGTGTCTTTTGTGCTGAGAGAATCCTATTCGAGGTGTGGGTGAGGTGGACACGCCGTTCATCAGTACGAGATACAGAAAGCAAGAAATTGTACAGGACGGGAAGAATATGGAAAAGCGAAACATAGCTAGGAAGGTCCGTATTTTGCCTCACTGGAATCGGTTTCTGATGGTTAGCTGTTCCTTCCAAACTTCAAAGTACAACTTGTCCCATCTCGTTTCGTTACAGTGGCAGCCAGCATACAGGGACTTAATAGCAACCAACGAGGCATGAACTTTTGCACAAGACGTAAAACGCACAGCAGTTCCCTCGGGAATCAGTGGAGGTCCCCCTCAACGTCCATTCTCTATAAACGACGGGACCCAGTACGTGGCATCTCTTCTCCAAACGTTGAGACACTTTGAGCAAGACCACAAGAACGAATGGAGGAAGATTCATTCATCATCGATCAAATCACATTGACACGGTTCTTCTTCTCCCCAAAATTAAATGCTGTGAGTCTGGACGAGAGATGGAACTGGAAGCCGCCCTGCTTAATCATATATTAATATTACCACCACGAATCGGAGGGAAGAAAAGCCAAAAGAAATTATTCATCATCCATTCATCCGTATGATGATGCTCTGGTCAAATCAAATCAGACGTAGGTACTGGCCCTTGCGTCACTGGACTACCAAACTGTTGAGTTTTAAATAGAACCGTGATGTAATGGCTTTGACATGGGGCTCAGAAGAGAGAGCAACCTCAAGCTCCTAAGGTCATAATCCCACAACGCCGACGGGACGGACCCAATACAGGGAGTGATGTCGCATATGACCTGGAACAGTCCCTAACGCCATTAGTGAAGGCTTTCGGGCTTCTAATGTAAACCGTCTGGCCGTTTGGGCAAATGCCCCCACAGCAGCTTACCAACTGGTACTTTAATCGAGGAGCCAGCGGTTTATGAACTGCTCATGGCGTCAAGATATTAAACAAAGCAGGAGAACCCAAGTAATGGGAATCCCCACAGGGCCACAACCAACTTGAGAAGATGTAACACCTCCGAAGAGTTTTTTGTTACTACAAGCTGTCTCTCTGCACTACAGGACCATAACAGACGCCTGATTTAGACTTGGGTGACTTCTTTTTCCTTGGAACGAGCTACAGCTTTGGCAATTATACTCTGGCATAAATGTTCAAGCTTTTGGCCGTCCAACGAAAGCTTCTGAGTTTGAGGTCAGAAGGCAACTATCAGATTCATACCACGGGCTTACCTTTTAGTACTCGAGACAGACAGTTTTGGGACTGATAACGAAAGCTTGGTTGGCTAGGGAGACTGAGGGAGAACTTGAATACTCTGTCAAAATGGAATCGGATGCGTCGGTTTGGTTATGATTTTGGAGCACTGACGTACTGCAAATTGCAGAAAGATGGTTTCATGAGAGACACTTCGTTCACCTGCATTGAATTGAATAAGGTACGCCCTAATAGGCCTGAGAGGATCGATTCGATTACATGGGCAAATTGAGGACCGTCATCACAGCTTTGTACAGCTTTGGCAGACGTGTGTCTGCCTTTTGTCGATCGCGGAACCCACCAATAACAAAAACAAAACCAAGAGTCCGCAACCAACAATATTAAAAGAAGGAACGGCAAGGGAGTGAAAAGCTTGTGCAGTAAATATGAGGACGCCAATATATAAAAAGATTTGCTTCTCGTTCAGTCGTTCACGAGTCACAAGCTTTATTTGTATTGCGGCTATGGGAACGGATTTCGTGAAGAAGTTTTAACATTAGAGGGACTTTGTCAAGATATCCCTAGTAAAGAGAGCATAAAAGGAGGAATATAAATTTTTGGTTTTTACAGGATATAAATGGAGCACATCCAAATCTCAGTTTAAATAAATAATACAATTTCATTAAGAACTGATGTTTCTTCCAATAGTCATATATAATAAAGTACAAGTTGGGTAGGCCTTATCTTATCCATATGAATGAACCATAACGAGGAAATGTTTTAAAGAGGCAGACAAATCATCTCTACCAAGTCATTCCTTTATATCTTCATTACCACCACCTATTTCAGTTATTTTAGCAGGAGGGTTGTAGTATCCAACCTTAGCACCCAAAAGAGAGACCTTGTGACATGGTTGATTACCTAAACACCAAAGAACAAAAAAAAAAATCAACAACTCAGTGCCCTTTACAGAAAATGGATTAGCATAAATTCTGACCAACATATGCAAGTGGAATTCATTTATGATTCAAATTGTAACAGCATAAAGGATCATGCTTCACTCATTATCAAGATGCGTGGCAACACAACTTGATGAACTGAGATGGCTTCACAGAATCTGATAAGAGTTCCTTGCTACAATATTAATAAACTCTAGTTAGTACACTCTTCTTAATGGTTTGTCCATTCATTGAGATTAGTGACAATCTTTAGATCAACAACTATCATAAGCGTCCTGTACAAGTGTTGTCATAAAACCAGTGATAACACAAAAGGAGCCACAAAAAAAGAGAAAAGAAAATAAGAGAAATAGAAATTCAAGATGCACATATTTAACAATAAATTCAAGAGCTGGCAACGCAAAACTCAGAAAATAGACGAAAATTATAAATTATACACCAGGGCACGGGGTGGACAACAGGCACAGGAGCACCCATTACAGGAAGGACAAATCCAATCCAATCCAATCCAATACAATTCCAATTTTACAGAAAATGTATGATGGTAGTAGATACAAGAACACTACCTGCTCAACCTTATTGTTGATGGAGCCATTTGATTCACTGCTTTCGTATTCTCTCCTCCATTCTCATCCTCATTTTTGTCTTCTTTCTGATAACGGGTTGCATCCCATGAAATAAAATCTAAAACAAGCATTGCGTATTCGCAAAATTGTACACCAGACTTCCACAAGTAATGGAACATGTAACTCATTCGGTATGACCCAAGCTATCCAGACCTTCAGTTCGGCTTCGAACAATCCTGTGAAACACTTCCCTTACTTGGCGCTCAAGAGGGTCCAACCCATCCTTCACTGCTTCCAAGACCTGCATCAACTCTTGAACGGCCTCTCTCACCTCCTTTTCCCGCTCCTCGGTCAAAGGAAAATGGGTGGAGTCTGCTAGCTCTGTTAGATGCCGCGCGCATTTCTCAATTTGATGGATCTCCTTCAACAAACCACAAGAACTCTTGCGCTCCCTTTTCTTTGATTCCTCCAAAATCCTTTCATGTAGCGAGAGTATAGACTGTGCCCACGAGAAATGGCGTGGAATGGAGAAATGGGTCTGCAAGCCTCGATCTTGACATGGTATGGCAGCCACAAGAGCCCACATCACGAACAAAAGCACTGAACTCATGGTGAAGACAGGGACGGCTAATCCGCTGGTGGCAGAAATCTCGTTATTCCGAGGAGCATTTAAATTATTACCAATAGCTTGGAGTTGCCTAGAAGCAGACCACGTCCTCGAAACACTCCACGAAAGGGACCTAAAGTGACCAGTGGAACGATGATCCTTACCCGCGGTGTTGCGGCCGAATGAGCGGTTCCTCTGGGCGAGAACCCCGGACCCTGCATCCTTCTCGTCTAACATGGCGATGGCTAAGTCAGTGAGCGCTTTCTTGGCCCTCCGAAATTGGCCTTCCCCGAGCGTCCTCTGTCGGGAGTCCAGAGCGCACAAGACAATCTCCAGGTGCTTCTGCCATTGCCGGATTTGCTCAATCCCATCGCGGATGGCATTACAGACATCCAGGGCTTTCACATTTCGCTCGAAGAATTCGGCAATTATGCGGTCGAGCGGGGGCTTGACGATAAGAGACTTTGAATTGAAAAGAATGACGCGGAAAACCTCTTGGCAGCAGAGGAAGGCGTCGAGAAGGTGTCGGATCCAGGAGAGGGAGAGGAGGTCATCGGGTCCCGCGGCGGCGAGTTCGTGAAACTGATCGGCAACCTGTTTCTGAAAGATTTCGAGCTCCTGTTCGAGGGCAGAACCTCCGTCGTGGTTGCTATCCATGGCGTGAACCTGATCGCGCCTAATACTGAGAATGGATCGACCGATAGAAGCAAAAGGCGCGGAAGAACCCTGATAATCCGTAGCAGGCATTTTATAAGCCCTTCAAAACAAGGTCATTAGCCCCTCCAAAGGCCAAAAGCAAAGCAAATCCCAGGAGAAAGAAAAAGAGAGAAAAAAAAAAAAAAAAAAAAAAAAAAACCGAAGGTGAAACTACAACCTCGCACAAAATCAATCAATCAAACAAACAAACAAACAAACAAACAAACAAAAATAACACACAAAACAAGCACCTGCAATTGACTCAAACCAAACGAGAATTCTGGAACAGCAAAACCCTAACCTCCAAACAACACCACCACCGACGACACACAAACACCAATCCCACCTCTCCCAATTAAGTCCCCAAAATCAACAAGATCCGCGCGAAAAATTTCAAAATCTCACCCTTTCTCAAAGCCCCACGGATCCGCGGCTTCCCATTCGAATTCCAACTCCCCCACGCGTGGACTTCAAAACCTCGACAACACGAAAGCAAACCCACACAAAAACGCGACCCTCCGATTCGATTACAACCGAATGATCAATCGAGCGTCCCAAACCTCACCCGATTCCGAATTCCATCCGAAGACCCCGTTGGAAATGAAAACGAGAGGGGAGGAAGACACTACAAAGGCGACGGAGCGGGAGTCGGAAGGAGAGAGAAGGAGAGAGAGGGAGAGAGAGGGGGAAATGGGGGAGGTCAGAGGTGGGAGGGGGAGGAGGAATTACCGGAGTTTTGATAGACGAGGAAGCCCTAACCCCAGCTTTTTATGCGGGGGGGAGCTTTTCTCACCACAAACGCGGTCAGGGCTCCAAAACACTCCAAACCGGGTTTCGGGACAGAAGAAGACGCGACCGTTTTTAGAAAGATAAAAAGTTCCAAGACGGGGGCACAAAAGGGAATTCGCCATCCCCCCCTTCCCTTCTCTCCCCGATACGCCAACAGCGACGTTTCGGAAACCCCGGGAACGACGGGACGCGTATCGGGCCCCACCGCGACCGGGCAAACCACCTCCCTCTTTTACCATAGCGCCCCCCGGCCTCCTCCACGCGGCCGCGACGCGAATCCGACACGGCCGAAGCCGGCCACCACCGCGTGGCGTGCTCCCATTGGATGGAGAACTTTAGTTTTTTTTTTTTTTTTTTTTTTTTTTTGGAATGGCAACTCGGACGGACGCCGGGCTCGAGATATGGGGTCGCGTCTCGGACGACCCGGTCGGAACGAGTGGCGACTGGTTCAACGGGTTTGACTGCGGGTACTCGGATACAATTTTTATGGACAAATTTACCCTCCGTCGCCTGCCTCTTTTTTCCTACAATTTTAGCATTGGATTTAAATTCTTAGCAATACAAAATTTAAATATTTTCTTTCCTTTATTTTTTATTTTTTATTTTTTTATTTTTTTTTAGAAAAAAAATAACATGACCCATTAAGTTATTAACCATAACCCTTATTAATCTTAGTGTCTTTCTTAATTCAGCATATAAAAAAAAAAACTATCATTCGTATATTTGGATTTTGGCCCATGATAAAATTTAAAATTTTCGTGATTTGGGATAAAATATATAATAGACCAATTGGGTAAAAAAAATAAAATAAATGAGGTAGGTTGGTGACAGAGTGAGAATAAGAAGGAAAGAAGGGGTAGGACGCAGCCATATTGATCTTATACACAAACAAACTCTGTCACTCTGACATTTGGTTGTTTATTGTTCTCATTGAATTCCAAGGGTTTCGGTCTTGGAGGAGACATGGTAACAAACATGCCAGCAGGCCTCACTATTTTCAAGCATACACACATAATATATTATACATATATGGCATAAACAAAGCTCTTGTATGTGAGGGCTCCAAACTAGTTAAAAATATAAGGAAAGGAGAAGAGGAGGGTTTATTTAGTAAGGGTCATAAGCCATATAAAGTAGTGGATGAGGAATTGAAAAATGGGGAGGCTTTTGTGGTTGTGGGTGGGGGTTTTTAGGCAACAAGATTAGGGGTTTTTTTTTTTTTCTTGAATGTAAGGAAATCTTTGATGTTGGTATCTCACATAAACTGCTACGAGTTAAATGAGTTGACTCCCCCCAAAACGACTTCAATTATTTATTTATTGTTATTCTATTTTAAAAACCAATGGCAGAAGATTAAAAAATGTATTAAACAAAAACAAGAAAAACCAATTAAGAGAACTCAATTTTCCTAAGGGGTGGGGTGGGGTGGGGGGGGACACGCCCACATGTCCTTCACAAGGGCAAGAACAGGTGGCTCAAGTGTGCCTCTAGAAGCTCCTCCCCAACAGCCCTTTGGGGGTGGCTTTATCCTTACAAGTTTTTACATTACTCTAGTCTTGAAGATTGAATAAATAATGGGTTTCTTCTTGTTTGCCTCAATTCGGCTTTCATTTGACAAACAACCAGTTCACGTGCATCATTAAACTAAAGCACCCAAGGCTTTTTTTTTTTTTTTTTTTTTTCAGACTCTAGTTTCAAGGCTTTGTAAGATAATTGGCTTTATTGGCACTCCAGGGGGAGGGGGAGGGGAGTTAAAACTAATAGAAAACCGGAGATGAAGCAACAGTAAGTAGATGGGGTCTTCTTTTAATGTTTTACAGTGCCACCTGAATATGAAGATCTCATTTGTTTATTCGTTTGGTGGAACGCTCTGAGGTTGAGCTACCAGATGGGAGCTCCAGAAGCTGACCTGACCCATGAACGCAGGCGGCGTTGTGCCAATATATCTCTATCCTTTTTTTTTTTTTTTTTTTGTGACAGAATACTGAGATTCTTTCTTTTAGAAGCTTCCTTGATTGCAGAGATAATAAAATCCCACGAACGAAAAGAGGAAGGGGGGGGGGGGAAGAAAGAAAGGACGAGGGTGACGAGTGTAGCGTAGAAATTGGAACTTGGAAGTCGTCTCTCGGCGCTCAGGGGTTACTGACTGTGGGATGATGGAGAAATCTGTTCCAGAAAGCAAGCTTTGTTCATGGCTCCAGAAACGTCACTGAGGTCGTCTGCTGACTTGGGGTCAAGCAAGAATTAGTTGATGCTGATTTGGGGTATCTTTTTGGTATGAACAATTTTCTTTTCATTCACTGTTACAAGGTAGAAGAAGATACAATTAGGAAATTTTGCCTTCAAATGATCGTCATATTGGCAGACATAAATTGGGAATGAAGCAAACCGATAAGATGAGAATTGACCAAAACAAAACCCAGTAATACTGCGGTTTAGATTCTCATTTTCACAGATCTTTAAAGTTATGAAAGTAAGCTAATATGAGTACTTACAGAACTAGAAATAGCTGATGTGATCTGGAATAGTGCATATCACAGAACACTGGTACGTACATATCTAGCAGATCTTTTTGATGCGTAATACCCATGCGACAAAACCTGTTATCGATCCACGGATTACAAAGTGACAAAAAATTCATCTTGGTTAAGGAGCTCAGCCAATATATGAAGCTCAATCTCCTATGGACGGAACAGGGATAGGGGGCAAGATTTTGGTTATGTCAAATCAATGATAGACCCAGCCAGTGATACTGTGAAGAGGAGAAGTTGCAAGAAGCTCAATCTCAGTCTAGAAAAAAAAATTCAGAGACAGTCTACCAGAGAGTTCATCATCCCCTTATCTTCAATCAAGTCATGATTTCATTGATTCCGAAAGAAAAGGGCTTCAAACTCAGATTTCATGCATAAAAGACCTAGAAAAGTAAGTCAACAAGAATGCAGCTTACGGTATTTCCAATTAGGTTAAGTGACAAATGATTTTTTCAACTGTTCTTTGGCTTGTCATGCAATGGTTGCTATGCTAAAGGTCAGAAATGGAGGAATTTTGGTTGTTATTAACATGTTGCCCTTTCACAACATCAGCTACAAATAGGCTCCCAGAATCACACCAACCAGCCAAGACGTCTGCACCAAGGGCCTGCAGTGGAAAACACTTTAGCGCAATTTCCAAACTTATAATTTGCTATGGAAATATTTGAAAACTTCTTGTGTGAAATGAAACTTTAACGCAAAGCTGCCTATACCTTGCTGAAACCAAGCCAGTTGGAGTCACCGCGAAAGGAGAATATCTTTTCGCTCGCTTTCCAGTTCCCACAGAAGACCTGAAGTTTTGAGAGTGATTTCAGTACCTTGATAAAGATAAGAATACAAGTGGCTTGTTGCAGGAAATGCTAAGTCAACTTTAAATGCAATTTCATATTACATGAATAAACGCAGACAAATAACAGCTAACCAGTGATAGGTATTGATCACTTTAGCACACGCGACTCAATAAAAGTTCAAATATAGCACTCTATCCATGGATCTATCTTGCTGAACAACGAGAAACTGAGTCCAATTTATTCACATCATAAAGAGCAAAATATTTCGATTACCTCATAGTCAACACCTTGTATAAAGATATGATCAGAGTCGAGTGATGAGAAACAGAGGCCTGTTATCTACATGATAAAAAGAAAAGTAGTCGGTATCTTTGGTAGATGCTACATGAGGCCTACTAAACAAATCTCATTCAGCAGAAAAACAAGAACATCATTTAAATTAAAAAAAAAAAAAAAAGACACTATATTTAGCAGGGCGAGTGTCCTAAAAATGAATCTAAAACTTTGACTGTGAACTTCATTCCTAAAGCTCTAAAATTTGCTATGATGTGACAGCGGAACCATGTTTTTCTCTTCATGAATCTCAAGACTTGAAAAGTTACTCCAACATAAATGGAACAGATTGGTTGTCATAAATGTAGATTGCATCTTTAGTGTATGCCTCTGATGAAAATTTTCAACTAAGACTATTCCTACATTCTGAAATGGCAGCTACATCCTGAACATTATCTGCAAAACAAGTACTTTCAGATGTGAAGTTACTCAGGTTTTAAGGCAAAATCACCATTCAGGGAAAATAGAGGTCACAACTCTTTGTGCAAATAGGAGGTTTTAGACTCCAAAAATCAAATGCTGCCTATGACGGAAGAAGAATCGAGCATGACCCTAACTGATTCACCTTCACTTCTGCAGCACCTCTACATTTCTCTTTCCACTGCACTTGTTTGTTCTTGCATTAATTACTCTTTACAAATAACACAAAGCACATGACTAGTCTTTCTCATTTGTGCCTTCAAAATTTAGTTTTCTTCCGTTCACTCCATCTAATTTTTGGGCGAAACCAGATACACTGTAAGAAGGTCATGAAAGAGATCAATCATTTTTTTATGAAAATTATCTTAGAATGTTCAGGCCAGAAGTAAAATATTAGGCCCTTAAAAAGCTTCACAAAGGGGCATTCATCAGCAAAAAAGAGGTTAAAAATCAGCAAATAATGTAATAATTTAGTTCAGACATTAGGAAATCAACTCACTTCATATTTGGAGCAGTTCACCCATCGTGATAACGCTGACCACCTAGAGGAGTGACATCAGTTGTAACAGGTCATTTAAGCAGCATCCAAATGCCTAATGGCGCATTAATTTTATGTAACAAAAACAGTACACTGAAACTTTGTATTGAGAAAAAAAAAAAAAAAATCCTATTGAAAAAATAAAAGCTCAAGTATGAGCACTGTCCACACGGAGAGCAAAACAGAGCGGAAAACATAAGAAGAATTTTTTTAAAAGACAGAGACAGACTTATCCAGCATAATGCAAGAGTACGAACCTGCGTGGGTCATATATGGCTACAGTACGGTCAGCTCCACCAACTGCCACAGCTCCAGTCGATGAACAACAAATGGCATAAAAAGGATCTCCAAGGGACCCACAAACCCGGTGCACACAACCACCATTATGATTTGTCCTCAAATCCCATACTGAGAACTAAGAAGACTTCGAAGATTAAGACACCAATAACACATAAGCCAGAGACCCATGTGTGGAGATATTGAGATGATGCATGCTGTTTACCTGGCATCCTTCAGCAACAAGTAATGTTGAAGAATCGCCATTCCCAGAATTTTGCCAGAAGCACAAGGAAGCTGGATACCACAAACTGAAACACATAAATCAGTCAAATTTAGTTCAAACTACTATACATGCTTAATTTAGGAAGTGAGTCCTAAAGGACACCTCTCTTCCCCAACAATAAGAAATAAAAAGCCTGTGGCAGTGATACTTTTCAGTAGCTTTAGTATCTTCATATGTAATTGAAGAATAATGACAAAAAGACAATCTAATTGAGTATGATATTTGCATTAAATTTCAGTACACATGGATTCTCAGCTTATCAAATCCAAGGAGGAAGAATGCATTTGAAAGTGGGAGATCATGCATTTACCTATATTTTTGACTCAAGTCAGTTCATCCCATATGAATCAGGATAATGATACTTATGACTTCAACAGTTGTATGAGGAAATCTTATACACATGTAGACAACATTCTCGCTGAACAGGAGTTCATGGTCTGATATTGTATTAGTCTACCTATTTGGCCCCATTCCATGGGCATTGTTTAAACATGGATGATCTTAATTTAGAAAGAGGAGATCAGAGGTGGGTTACATATGAACTCCTGAAACAGCCTCATCACTTTGCAACAAAACTCTCTTCCTCAATACTTACCTTCTTTTCTCCTTTTCTGCAACATCATCATTTTTTTCTCTTTGTCATCCTAAAGCTACTAGAACTTCATGTACCATGCAATACATACTCATATTTGCAACCATTAAGGTAAAGAGAAAGGTCAAGAACAAAAAAATGCCAAAAATAGGGATAAAATCCCCATACCGTGGTTCTCAGATGATTAGTGGTTTTCCCAACTATATGGTTGAAAATGTTAGCACTAAACATCTTTCTTTCATTCTGATAATGACCCAAGCCTGCTGCTGATTCTCATGTTAAAAAGAACGTGCCCATATATTCATAATCTACAAGGATGGAACTACCCACTTAACTTTCTCAACACCTCAGTCACACTTCTCTTTTCTTTTATAGTGAAAACCATCTCTACACTAAGTTTTAGTTACATCTAGTAAAAGGAAGGGGGTTTTGAGGTGGATCTCACAAAAATATGTGCAGGATGATAGAAGTGGAAGCCAATGACTGAAGTTTTATTCATCTTCAATTACTGTAGGTAAGCATCCATGGAGTATCAGTGAATTTTCAGCATTTGTTTTTGAGTGTTGTCGCCTCTCACAAATCATATACATTTGATCAAGGTGTGGACAGTGTCTACTAGCCTTATGGACTCTTTTATCTTCACGGAGTATTCAATGTCTGTGTCCATGTTTGATGCAACAACCAATGTGGAGAATCTAGTCGAGTTATAGCCTAAGACCAGATGATCGCCCAAAGTCATTCATGTTTATGAAATAAGGACGGAAGAGGATCAAATAGAAAGGTCTGAATTTCCTATTTATAGGATAAGTTCCAAGAATAACAATGTATCTTACAAAGTTAATTTGCACTTTCCTAGATCAAGCTCGATAAAATTATATTTGAACAAGCAACTGGTTATCTTTGCTAATTCAGTTTACAGGAAGCATCAGTTGAACAACAAACTTGCTAATTCAGTTAAAAATTACATTTAAAAAATATTTGAAGAGGCATTAGTTAGTCTTAATTAGAATCAACTTCCTACACTGAACAACATAAGAGTTAATTAGTTTGGTTGGCTTCTATGCCAATAAAAACCTCCATATATAATCCAGAAATTAGTTTTTGTCAGTAACAAAATTTTGGTTTTTATTTTTCTTGTATAAATTATCCTCCAAGTTAGTTTTTCTTACTTGCTGTGTTGTTTACAGCTGTACAGACTTTACTTTTTATTCTTCAAGTTTTATCCAATAATTTTGAATTCAGATGTAGCTTTTCTAAGTAGTCAGCGAAGTCTAGTTTACTCGTACACTAAGAAAGCCTTCAACTTGTTATTATTTAAATCAAAACCACTGTGCTCCATCAATGTTGTCGATACTGGGAGTAGTTATAATATTCATGCAACACCCAAATGTTTCCAAGTGAAAAACAAGAGAACTTATGTGAATGACGCATAGATAAACATGAAATGAATGATAGTAGGGGCTCAAGCATTAGTAAGCAATTAATAAAAAAGCAAGGAGGACATGTCAAAGCTGGCTGATGAACTGAGAAGAAACAGAAGAAGGCCAAAAAAATTGGTAAACAACTAGAAAGCCCATCAGACAAGATCTAAGAAATAATAAAATAGGAGCAGAGGAATGAGCTCAAGCAGCTAACTCAAACATGAATAGACAAACTCTGATTAAAGATTGTGCTGTGGACTATTCCTCTCAGGAACAGAAGCAATGTGGCTAAGATATACGCAAAGAAAAATAAAAGATGAAAAGGATGTTTAACACACTTCAATAGCTGAACTTCAAGAAATATTTTCCATGCAAATATAGAGAACTTACGTATACAAACTACGGAGGGGTATATCTTGGTCATAAAAATCAATGCTTTTGCAAAAGCTACGAGCAACTGCTGTCTACAAAGATATCATTGGCAGAGTGATTAGAAAAGCCCAGAAAATGAAATAGACACTTCAGACACTTGTGCATGCTTTAATCAATGGTAAAATTACAACCAATATCATAACCAACATTTCCTATCATTCCTAAAATATTTTCCTTGGAAAGCATATAAGAATCAGTTGAAATGGTCTTACAAGCAATTTTATATTTCAAAAATTGCTGTGTAAATTCCACTTACCCTTATATCAATTTACAAATCATCAAACAGAAAAATATATGCTTAAATATCACCCTTCCTACGGTTCATAGAAAAGTGAGTTTCTATCAGAAAAGCATAAGTTTGGTGATCGACACAATAACTAGAGTGGAAAGCGGATAAAGAACTCGAACTTTGTTCATTTTTGTTCTAAAGTTTGTAGATGGCACAAATACAATACAGTTAATCCAGTGCATCACTACTCTGACGGTATAAAGCAAAATGTCAAAACAGTAGTAATCCTATTTAATGATTAAAGCCTTGGTTTGTCACAAGATTAAGAGTCTTAAGCCATAATGACATTGGTTCATATCACCATGATAAGCTGCAGAACTTCCGCTTATGCTTCCTGAAGCAATGACAAACATGTATTTGTTCAGAACATAAAGGAACATACAGCATAGAATGCCTTATGGGGCGTAGCTTTGTAACTAGAAGCCCTTTGCGCAGATGATCCCACGCGTGTTAACAGAGCATCAATAAGGATGAAGAAAGCCAACAACAGCAGCTCGAGAAATAACAGAGGCACTACTAGACAGACTATTTCACACTAAGGCATAGCTGGGAGCTTCTGTTCCCACCCGAAGAATCCGCAAGATAATAAGAGCTACAAGGATGTGAACCTAAGAGATTGCTGGATTTTATAGAGGTCTTCAATCATGTCATAGATCAGCATGAAGTGCCAAAGAAGGGTTTTATTCACTGACGGTCATCTGATGATAATGATCAAGGCATTCTTCACCATCAAGGTTCATCAAAATGATCAACTAATGTATTCTCAAAAAACCAAAAGATCAACTAATGTCCTGCACTGAGGGAAAAAATTCCATGCAGTTGTGATGGCCAACAGAAGCAAAGTAAACTAGATGGACATTGTCATTAAACTTTTCGAAGTAAAAACCACCCCCTACCAGCTCACAGTTTCCTATTGAGCTGCTACCAAAATTAAGCTTCACTAATCCACACAAGCAAGCATCCACTTGGGTAGAGCCCTAATCAAGAATCGAGAAGGAAGTTAATTGAATCTACAGACAACAGGGTGGGCACGGGTCGGGTTTTTTAAAACCGAACCCGACCCATCTTATATAACCCGAAACCCGAATGGGTTTTAAAACTCGAACCCAAACCCGACCCAAAACCTTTTTTTCACAAACTCGAACCTGACCCAACCCGACCAAAACTTGAACTTGACCCAACAAACCCCGATTTTTTATAGAAATTGTTTTAATACCTCATAAAAAATTATATAAAAAATAAAAAACCCACGAGTCGGGTTTCGACGAACCCAAACCCATCCCGACCTGAGATCGGTTTTGTATTCCCAAACCCGAACCCAGCCTGCAGGTTGGATCTGGGAATCCAAACCTGGGTTTTCGGGTCAGATCAGGTCGGGTCGGGTTACCCGGAAAACCCAACCCGATGCCCACCCCTAGTTAAGATGGGACTTGGCTTATCCAGATAGAATATAATGAAATAACCTTTTGTTGATGTCATAAATTAATTGTCTCACCCTCCATATGTGGTAGTTGTTCCCAGAAATGACTTATTGGAGAGAACAACCAAAGAACACATATTTGTACAACTCACATCTATGAAATTCCAGAAAAGGGAGACAGAAGACATTGGAATTGGTGGTCATCCGAATTGTAGGCAGTGGACACGGGAGACCTTCCAACTAGCAAAACGCTCGAACAACCAATGATGAGTTTTGCAGAATCTATGAGAGAGCAAAGCATGACTCTTATGGCCTTGTCATGGTCCCCCAATACCATTTTAGTGGCACCACTTGTCAGTCTTTCATTCCATACCTCTCAGAATAAATACAAACATGTTTATGAAATGAATAACAGTATATAATCATAATTATTCGAGGAAACAGTGTTTATCATGTCATATCGAGTCTGATATGTCATGCACAAAGGATAATGTGAGGATAAATTAAAATTCCTTCGAGGATAAATAGACATTTTACATGGTTCTCCCAACCTGATAACATTTTGCAATTTTCAGCTGTTAAAATCCTACTCTCTGCTATCAAGAAGTGTAAGCACAGAATACATGTTCAATTTTGATAATAAGTTATGTACCATTGCCCAAGAGCTTGGACTGAAGCAGAGACCAGCCCAACTGCCCTCTCCCACACCAGAATCACGAGGCAAGACTGAATAGGTGGGCCTGTCAATATCTGAAAAGTTCAGTGTTTTAGATCAATTAAATGTTTTGTATGTCTTTTACATCAGTAAAGAAGCTACTTAGTGTTAGCTGAACTTTCCAAAAAACGGAAATCAATAAGAGCAACTTTTAGGTAGAAAGGAGGAAGATTGAGACACTACCTTGACCACTGGTATCCACCTGAGATACAATGAGATGACCATAAGAGTCAACTGACCCCAAAATAACACCTGTACTACCTGCGCACAAGCACACCTTTTGTATCAAACAAAAGAATTAATTTTAACCACAAAAGGGAAAAGCATTATTTCCTTCTTTTCGGTTATGATTCAAGAAAACAAAGTTTCATTGCCATCCACTACTTTTGTTTAAGTTCAAAGTATTTTGTAATACGAGAAACATGAATCTCCCTCAAGAACTTCAGAAATTCCTTTTGAAGCAAACAGTAAATAAACTTCAGTTCTATATTCAGTTTCCCAAAGGCCTTGTTTCTTTGACATCAATGACATTGAATACATATGTTAAGTCAAGTAGCTTTCTACCTAACAGAATGAGAAGAAATTTTAATGACATTTTCCAGCCAGGTGAGATAGGTCTGGTGGTTAAGGAGCAGATAAAAGGAGAAAAAGGAAAAAAAAGCTCCATGCGACATAAAACAATGGGAACATGACATAGAGACTAGAATATCCTTGGGAGAGAAAAAAAGGTTGGCGTGTCAAAGTCACCCACCATCGGCCTCAGCAAGCACCAAACTCTGAATTTCTGCACGATGAGGGCAGCGGTTGACTATACCTGAATTCAAAACCTTGAGAAGAGCATATAATTATGGCGACAATCAATATTTTATAAATTTGGGAAATGTATACCATCAGAAAAGTGGTCAATCATTTTCACCTTTGCTGGAGCTGGAATCAAAAGACTCTCCTTTCCCTTCATTACCATTGTGTCTTCAATTGATACCTTAAATTAAAAATTCAAACATTACCACCAGACAGCAAATGAAGACCTAGAAGAAAGTCTGGATTGCTACCATAGCATTTTCGCTCTCCACACATATCATAAGAACAATTGAAATGGCTAAAAAGCAAACAGAACTTCTTGCTAACTGTGAGATGGAAAGTCACCATCCAACAGCACATTTATGACACTCAGAACATCCTGAGGTCATATCTTTGTAGATAATATATACCATTTCTGAGGAACAGAGTTAGTGTTAGAATAGTACAAAACCAGTATAATTTACCCATCACAGATCCTGCAAAAGACTTTTTAACTTCCCCTTACAAGGCATAGCAAAACAGCATGTTTCACCAGCAAGAGATTTCTGTACAGAAGACCAAAAAAATGATGGAATCCCAACTCCTTACATCCATTTATTTTTGAACTAACAGCAGCACAATTAAACTTTACAAAAGACAAGTGTTTGAACTGCGAATGACACAATGAACCGTCTCAAAACAAGCACAAAATAGCTCTGAAAAGAGAATGTCTATTCATGGTTCAAACAGAAAGTTTGACGAAAGTGCAAGTTTAGACAATATGAAGGTAAACTTTTGACGACAAAAACAGAAGAATCAGGCAAATTGACCTTTCTTGGTTATCTTGTTTCATAGGGTTTGCTTGTTACCCCAAGAGGTACAAAAATATACCTAATAGCAACACTCAGTTTCTTCTCCTTTTTCAGCAGATAACAAACGGCTTATGCATTCTCATAACAACCTCATTTTCATTCGTTTTTTTTTTCTTTGAAGAGGATGACAACTTAAAAATAATAAAAACAATATAGAGCGTTTTCTCTTAAAGTGTTCCACTCCTCTTAGACTCGACAAGAACTCATTTACTAGGTAAAAACCAACAGTTGATACTGACTAACCTAAGTCAAACCTAACTTAACGAATCTCAACTTCCTTAAAAAAGGATAACCAAAATAGATTAAAACATTCAAATAAAATGTTCACAATAAGACTGAAGGCTCATACCTCCACTCTATAAACTCGACACCCAGAAGCAATGTACACAGACGAAGAAGAACTATCGCCATTAACCTGGCAAAAGAATTCCTTAATGTAAAATAAACATACATAAAGAAATTGGGAACGAAGACGTTAAGTTGCAAGAGAGATGAAGTTCACATGAAGGGCGAGGCGCGTCGACTGAAGATTTCCTGGCGATGGGCTTTGCAGAAGCGAATGAGGGACTACAGCTTTGCCTAGGCTTTTGGCTTCCAACATGCTCTTTGCTAGAGCGGGAAGAACACAGGCGATCAGCTAGACAGCGAGTCAGCTACACCCTCTCTTCTGCTCTATTATGTTTTTATCCAGGACAAGCATTTGAGTTTTTAACTTTTAAATACCCTTCAAATCGAAAACCTCTCCAGACCCTGAATTTTCTTTTCATGCTTGGACCAGTCTTCTCTTCTCCCTCTTAAAACGCCCCAAGATCACTTCCACACTTTCATCTTCAATCTTCCCTTACTAATCTCTCCCAACTCGAATTCTATGAATAATTATCCAAAAGAATATGCTAACAAAGATCGAAATGTTTTGGCTTCAAACGGGCACCTCCAAAGTACATCCACGGATTTTCTTACATTTCTCTTCTCAAATTTAATTTTTATTTTACTCCGATTTATAGGTGCAAAGATGAAAGAAGCGAGAAACAATACACTCTCGTTCTGTAACATAACCATCATTCAAGTCTACTCAGCAAATTGAATAACCGAAGCATGATTTCTAATGTGTAACTTTTTAACATCTCATTATGCAATGGGTCAAATCGTTTCACTACACTCCATCAGCACTTTAATGCCTCTGCAAATATTCGTGTACATCTACAATGCGTGTGTTAAATGAATCAAAAGGTGTAAACTGCGATTTCTAGTCACAGATTCAGGAATCTAGAGAAGAATGTCGGCGGGCATGTTGAGTCCAGTCAACTTGGCTCTGATCAGAAATTGCCCTTTCCCATCTTTATAGCTGATTTGCCTTGTATGCTTTACCTTCCATCCGTTGGCTCCAAGCACAAGAATTATTCATCTTTAGAATCCATCGGTAGTTGAAACTGCAAAACACAAAAAGACAATTAAACAAAAAAAGTAATTAAAACCCAACCCCCAAAATTAGTATCTTTTTCTCTGTGATACAATTTTTGGAAATGTTCCCTGTGACACAATGAAACATTTCAAATCTCGTTTCTTGTTATGCACTATAGACGATACATTATACTAACACAAACTCAACAAGACGCAAGTAAGCATGTTAGAATTTTGTTTAGCACAACCAACATTATCATCCCCGTCGCATTCAACCTTCTGAACCATCATAAGCTGCCTCCCTACAAAGTTTACTTTCTTCATTTTTTTCCTCAATGCTCTCATCCTCATTCTTTTTTGTTTTTCGTCACCTCTTATGCCAGTCAATATATTCAAAGACTCCAAGTACACCACTTTCACATGCAAATTTATTTGGTCTCACATTCATGCAGAGAGGTCTCTCCCAAATAAAATGCAAAAATTTCCACACGAAAATGAACAAAACGCTAAAAAGATGAATTTTACCAGTTCACTTCCGGACATTTTGCCCTAAAAGTTAAGGTCAGCCAAACGAGTATGAAAGACTAAAGAATTTTATTTGAACACTGTCTAGGTCTGTTAATAGGTAGTAGCAACCTGCAGAGCAAAGTATATGGCTAGAGGTGGCACAAGCTAAACATGTTTGCAAACTGTTCGGGCTCGGCTCGAGCTTGTTTAAAACAACCTCGAACTTAACTCGAATAAGATGCAAGGCTCAATTTAAGGAAGTCTCTCTTCTATTTAAGCAAGAAACATCATTCTATTAATAGACTCCATTCAATTCTCACGTTTTTTCTTCTTCTCCAACTTTCACCTTTAATTTCCTCTGTATATGAGCCTGCTCAGGCTCAAGCTCGAAAAAACAACTCGAGCTTGAACTCACGTAAGTTCAGGCTCGGCTCGGTTCGATTCCACCCCTATATATGGTCTCTTATAAAATACAAAACAGAACACATTGCCTGTGATCCTGAAGTACTTTTTTGTTTAGATGCGTGATCCTGAAGTAAAAACATTTTTTTAGAGAGAAAAATGAGAAAGTAAATATGAGATACACAAATAAATCAGAAGAATAGTATACTTTTAAATTTTCTTTTCCAAAATAACATACAAGGTCTGTATTACTGTTATGCTGCAGCAACAGAATGCCTATGCATTTCCCATGAAATGTTTAAGAGAAAACTTGTGCATAATTTATGCCTTTTTAGCCCTCAGATCTCATAGCTTCTGTAGTCATTGGCAGAATACAAAGGGTTTTCATAGAAAGCATTTCAGCATCCCATAGGAAAGAAATGGTGGAAAAAGAAGAAGAAAATGAAGAAAAGGAAGAAAGAGCAGTGGAAGAAGAACTGGAGGGATAAGAGGGAAAAAAGAGGAAGAAGAAGAAGAGGGAGAAGAAAGGAAGAGGGAGAAGGAAAGGAAGAAGAGAAGAACAAATTGGATGCATCAATGCCAAAATGAAAACCCATTCTACCTCTCCAATGTATAAGTTTTCCATCATCGGGCTCCACAAAAGATTTTTTGTCAACACAATATGGAAAAGGAATCTTGATTGTTCTTAAAAAATACAAAAATAAAAAATAAAAAATAAAAAATACCTGTACCAAGCAGAGTCATGAAATGCTAAAAAGCATACCATTACTATCTTATTAAGACTATCTGCCTTTGGACAAGTTCAGCAAGCACAGCATTCTAGCATTACGAACCATGAAAATGTAGCTCCAGTAAAATAAAAGCAGGAAATACAGAAATAATTTAAAAAACAAAACCAATGTACTAAATAATTAAAAAGTCGTTTGACACAGAACCATTATACCCAGGTACCCATTTCCTGATAAAATGTCTACAACACAGCCCTCAGATCTCATAGCTTATTAATTCATCGACAGTATTGGCAACTAGCTTTCATTCGGAGCCTTTCCACATCATATAAAAGATGATGGTGATGATGATGATTATGTTGATGATGATGGGGGAGAGGAGAAGGAAGAGGAGAATAGGGGAGATGAAAGAGTGAAGAGAAAACGATGCTTCAAGGCCCAGAATGAAAACCAATGTAACTGCTCCAGTAATCAATTTTCCATCATCGGGCATCAACGAAGAGAGATTAAAAATGCAAACTTTCATCTTATACATGGAGGAAAAAGAATACTTAAGTAGAAGATGACTAAAGTATACATATCTACATTCGTTGGAAATAAGAGCAAAGGCTCTTTTCTACTTGCTGAGTGATAGAGAAAAGCATTAAATATTTCCCATCGAAGTACTACTTGAGAGTAGATAACAAGAAAGCGAGGAGCAGGTACAAGATAAACATTAATTGTTGTTGGATGAATACTATGTATGTTAATGTAAGAGAAAGACAACAGAAATATTGAGAAACCAATCTAGAGTACTTTTATCCAACAACCATTCAACAGACCAAGAGTGGTGACAATACTTATCAATGAGAAAAACCTTTCCCTTAAAAAGCAGCCGAAACCAGCAGAAGATACCTCAAATCACAGGCGACATGGATAAGTTCCCAATTAGCCCACATGGATCTCGGACGTCAGCACCCATTTTACCAGTCATGTATGACAAACAAAGCACCCATTTATCCAGCCATGGATATTAAGGAAAAGAGGATAGATATTACTCTCACAGAGAAAACTCCATACCGCAGTCGACCGAAACCCCATTGCTCCCAAAAGGCTAGAACAGTCGTTTAGATTGTACTTCTGAAGAATGAAGACTTTAGGGCAACCAAAGGCAGCGGAGAAAGGGTATTTATAGAGCTGAGTTCAGTCGGATGAAAACGCTGAGTAGGAGAATCTGAGACCAGAACCCGCATTCCATGAGTGACCTAAAGATCATAAAAATGGTAGTCTTTAATAAGAAATTATGTTTTCAATTAACAGGTAATAATATATGTTACCCCACCCAACAAGAGTCAAGACCACCTAATATATTACTCTTTATTAACTAATATGTATTAACTACCAATTAGTATATTATTGATTCTTTATAAAAGGACTCTTTATCTAGTTGTAGATGTGAATTGTGATGCTCCTCATTCCTTTGGCCGAGTTTTAGTTTTCTTTCAGGAAAATGTCTTTTCTTAAGTGTTAAATCATTATAAACCAGTCTACAGATTCATTAACGAAGACAAAAGCATCAGTGTCATAACAATTAGATATAAGACTGTTCCTCCTAAGCTGAATAATTGAGAAACTGGAACAACTGCACAAACCAGTTCCTCTCTTCCTCTGCTTGTACCCTAGCGTCTGTCTGCACATACCGACTCTTTTAACTACTGAGGGACAAGATTTACTTAAAAACTCTTCTGGGCAGTTGAGAATTGAGAGTCTTGAGACACGTCTCTCTTCCCAGGCTTAGATTAGTTGCAGAGCATATGCCGCCCACTGATGATAGTAGGAAGGGGAAGCTAGCTAGCCGTCCCACTAAGCAGCAGCAGCAGCACCGCCGCCGCGCAGTGCCAAAATCGAAGAACTGTTCCTGTATTTATTTTATCTCGAGGAGCCAAGACAGAAGGGTCGTCGTTTGCTTGTTAAAACAAAACCCCACTTGGGATGATCAAGAACGCAACTTAATCATTAACCCCAATCTTTTAATCCTAAGACGGAGGAGCAGACTGAACTCGAAAAGCATCATCGTCTCCATGGTGTTTAATCTATATATCTCTCCTGATTGTTATTTTACTTTGATCTAAATAGCGAAGGTGATGCTCCACCTGAAACGATCTCTCGAGTTTGAATAAATAAACAGAGGGATATGGGTGAGTGAGGTGAGACAGTGGGGGATCATTCAATGCCCAGCTAATGGAATCTGAGAATGATTGGTGGGTTTCTGATCACTTTCTTTTCTGCGAGAATGATAGGTGGTTTTTTCTTTCTTTCTTTCTTTCTCCGTCCAGAGGGGGAGCCACTTGACTGCATCCAATCCGGTGGTTCTTGAGTTGGAATCGTCGTCTTCTTAAGGGAACGGAACTGGGATTTCTTTCCCCTCTTGTTTCGTTGAGGGGAGGAACGTGCTCACTTGCAGCTTCTGTCAAGGCCCTCGGCCTCGCCGCAGCCTGTCTTCGGATGTTATATGGAATCGACTTTCTTTTCTTTTTCCTTCTTCTGCTCTATCTTTCATTTAATGGGTCTGCAGCATCTTCGCGTTGGAGGGGAAAGTGGAACTCCTCTGATTAGGTATAGTACTTCTTCCATTTGTTTTCTTTTCTTTTTTGTTCTGAACTCACAGCTTCCCCCAATGTAATAGTGGAATGATGTAATATTATCACCCACTTTCAATCCCCAAACGATTTGCTTGTTTGTGGTATCAATGGTCCTTTTCTTTTTAACAAATTAAACAGGCCAGTGGACGATTTGGTGGTGATTGTCTCTGTTTAAATTTCCACTTCTTCCTCAACTTTGAATTTGAATCCAGGTGCTTCCATACGATAAACCAAGCATTTTCGTTCCTCAATGTTAGTTACTGCGAGAATAGCTCACCAAACCTCAACTGAATAGGAAGATTTTGACTATCTTTCTTAACTGCCTTGACATTTTGTACCTACTGCCGCTTCAAACTTCAAAGCAATTCATTTCGTTCAACAAAACGACGCCATAAATCTGTAATGGCTAATCTTTTACACTTCCAAGTCTCTTAAGATTACCTTTAACATTGACTAAATCGGATTGATACCCACCACTCTTTCAAACTGAAAATGACAAGAACAGAGGAACGGAAGAATGAAGGGAATAAAGCTTTCCAGCAGGATGGCCTCACCACTAAAAACAACCAACAACAACAACAACAACTACAACAGAAGAAAAAAAAAAAAAACCCACCTTGTCATAGGAGAGATATGTAGTGATTCACTAGGTAGACATTCCACCTTGTTATCCACATCTCACTTATGCTCAACAGACCATGAATAGTAGCCGATTCAACCCGCATTCAAGTACTCAAAGACAAATCTTTACAAAGTACTGGAAGTGACCAGTGACAATGTGTTCCACCAATTAAGTGGAGTATTTTATGAGTGGGAAGCTCCCTGGACCATGAATCTCATTTTTCTTAGACTAGAATTCAAACAACAAGGCAACTAATTAGGATATATTATTATTCTGTGGCACAAACAGCATAAACTGATGCAAGAACTGAAAGATCTTAATATCTTTTTTTTTGTTTTGTTTTTATAAACAATGACTGGTGCTTATTCACGAGAGAGCATATAAGCTGTTGCATGTAAAAAATAAACAAAAATACAATGAATGAAACTCATTTCATTCATCCTATTGCTCATCAGATAGTAACCACTCGTCCCCTTGAATGAAATTAGCCACAGAGTAGACCCCGACGTGTTCCGCCGGAATCTGACTGCTCCATTTGACTCTGCTGCCGGTGCTGGCACCGGCTCCGGTGTTCTCAAACTCCCCATAATACAGAGTCGACAACGCGAAGTCTTCGCTCCATGGGAGCCACCCTTCGGGCCTGACGAGAGGACCCAAGTTGCAGTGAATGTAAACAGTCCTAGAATACTCCTTCCATGGCCGCCCAAGGTAATTCCTGTGCGCTGTGGGATTCTTAAAGTACAGAGCCATGTACTCGTCTGTCCCGTTGATGGTGCAGTCTTTGAAAACGAAGCCGGTCGATTGACCCGGGTCGGTCCGGCCGTGGGCGGTGACGGCATTGGTCTCTCCCTTCTCCGGCTTCAATTGGCGGGGCTGGATTAGTATCAGGCAGTCCTCGAAGACGGCGGCGGAGTTTCCGAATATGAAATCGACGGTGCCGACGATTCGACAGGATTTGTAGAATTGGCGGAGGGAGTGGGCGTAGAGGGTGTCTTGGTGGCCCAGGAACTCACAGTCCTGTAGCACGGAGAAGTCGCTGGTGGAACGGAAGGCCACCGCCTGGTGCGAGTCCGGCCCCGCCGTGTTGGAGAAAGTAATGTCTTTGGCCATGAACCCGTCGCCGGCGACGCCTGCCAGTAGAAAGAAACAAACAATTAAGCCAGAGAAGGGCACCCATTGACAACATTGAACGAAGCTCTGTAAATTCCACTCGAGCATTTCGCCAAACACGCTGTAGTCACGAGAATAAGAGATTGAAGGAAAAAGGAAAACTTCCTGTCGTTAAATATATTACTAATGTGGAGCCTACGGGAGAGACGAGAAAAGGAAAGGCCAGAAACAAGAACTCACCGACGGTGGCGGTGTTGTAAGTGGAGACACCGACAATCTGGACGCTGAGGTCCCCTGTAATCACCGTTTTCCCAATCCCATCCCCTAAAAATACCACATTTTTCTTCTCCGCCGGGACCCTCACCATCTCCTTGTACACCCCTTCTTTAATATAGACGACGAATCTCCGTCCGGCGAGGTTTTCCGGCGCGGCGTCGACGGCGTCCTGGACTTTGTCGTAACACCCCTTCGCCTTCCCTTCCTTGCACACCGTCGCGTCCGCCGCGTCCGTCGCCGGAAACCCGCCGCGGAACCCCCGGGCCGGCGGCTCGGCCCCGATTGCGCCGGCCCAGAACCCGTCTCGCTCGGTCCGCGGCGGGGCCCAGGCGGCTGTGTCGTTGCCGTGGACGTCGTAGGAGAGGAGCATGGCGAGGGCATTGCTGGTGAGTGCGGTGAGATCGAGGAGGAAGGCCATCGTCTCGTTCACCTTCGCCGTCGTGTTCACGTACTTGAGGGCGGACCAGCAGTCGTACTGGTAGAGCAGGGCGGCGCTGACCCAGGCGCGGGCGTCCTTGGTCCTCCCTCCCCCGATCGCCGGCGAGGAGAGCGAGATCCGGGTGCCGGAGTAGGAGAGCACCTCGAGGCAGTTCCTCGCCGCCGTCGACCGGTTCTTGTCCCCTGCGGCGCCGTCGAGTATGGTCCGGACCATCGATTGCGCGGTCGCGAGGTTCCCGGAGGAGAGCCTCAGCGCGGCGGAGATGAGATCGAGAGGGGCGGGACTGTTGGGA
This sequence comes from Aristolochia fimbriata, assembly GCA_019845555.1. Taxonomy (NCBI): domain Eukaryota; kingdom Viridiplantae; phylum Streptophyta; class Magnoliopsida; order Piperales; family Aristolochiaceae; genus Aristolochia; species Aristolochia fimbriata. The sequence continues at coordinate 7,287,006 of CM034082.1, forward strand.
AGATTGGATCCCGAAAGCGATGCTTCGCAGGTCTGCGGGAACCGGGTCGCGCTGCACGCCATAGTAATGATTTCTTTGGCCGCGGGAGCATCGCGGAGGTGGGGTTTCTCGACATGGGAATGGGAATGGGAATGGGAATGGGAATGTCCGGCGGTGACGGGGGAGAGGAGGAGAAGGGAGACGAGGAGGAAGACGGAGACGAGGGTGAGCAAGAGGAGAGAGGCCATGGGGAGCGATAACGATCTTCGGAATCTCTTCTGCTGCAAATGCATTTTTTGGAGAAGGCGGCAATTTATGGGGAATGGTCACGGATTGCACTGTCCAAAAAAAATGAGTCGAACCTGCTGCGAAAGCTACTGGTATCACGGGACAGATTCCTCTTCTGCTTCCACACACACGCTGTCGCAAGATTTAGCGATCTACAGAGAATTGCGAAAAGCGGGGAAAGAAATCATCACAGGGAGTTTCTTCTCTTCTGTTTCCTCTTCTTCTTCGGAATGGCCTCCGGTTCTCGTTCAACCAGGTTGGACCGGCTGGTCCGGTCCGGTTTTTAAAAACACAGATTATAGAGTGCTTAATTATAAAATTAATCTCTTGAGGATAAAATTAATCTCTTGAGGTCTTAAGCATTACTATTACTTCTCACTAGTCACATGTGACCTCCGTCCGGGTTGGGCCAAAACCAGACATGGTTACTACCGGTTTTTAAAACATTGCTATAAATTTCAGGTTCGATGATTATATAATGGTTGTAGATAGGGCAAAGGAGATTATTCTTGGGTGGAGGGGGGAGGGTTAGAACTAGGAAGGGGAATGACAGCCTGGTGTGAATGAGTTACCATATTACGAATAAGAATAAAAGGAAGTTGACATTAAAATATTAGCCCTATTCCTAATCAAAGCCGGGAGAATCATTTTAGAGTCTTGACACCATTCAACAGTCGTTTAATACCAAAAGATTGAGCCATTAATGGGATTTCCCCAAATTTAATGCCGAATTAGTTGTTAGTTAGAGAGGATACATATTTAAAGAAATGGTATTAAGAGGACAAACAAAGCACATGTTTTAACTTTTAAGAGCATAATGGTGCATTGTAAATAATATTTGCAAGGTGTGTTCAAAGAGATAAGAAACAGTAAGAAAATATTTATTATGAACTAATTCTTAAAAACTACTGTGTTCAACAAGAATACATTTCTCATATAGATGACGAAAATTTCCAACTTTTTATGGGAGACCAAAGCACCCAACTGATACCAAAATTAGGAAAAATTTTCAGGTTCGATGAGATTTCATAATCCTACCACTATTACTTCTGTTTTATAGTCCTTTATGTTTATAATAATATGAGTCATACACAAAATTAAAATAATATTAGTCATAAACTAATTTAGTTTCACATGAATCTTAGAAAATAATACACAGACAAGTATAATGATGCAGTATAATTTAGTTCCAAAATTCCTTATTTCAATCAAAATCCTTCATTCATTAGACTACAAACTCTTCGTAATGCACAAATAGTCTGACAACTGCAGTAACTGTACAAATGAAATTAATACAAAAAGATGCACTTTCATATAGTTCTATCAGTAAGCGTCAACAATAAATTTTTTTTTTTTTTGTGTTGACAGATTGACCGATAAATAAAATAATTTTGGTATGAAATGAATATTGGCAGATTCAGCACGCGTACCTGATAGGCCAAAAACATTCCTCCACTTCGCTACCATTTCAAGACATGGGCAAAAGATGAGAAACATACGGGCACAACCTCGTTTCTCAATGCAGCCCTTGAAGGAAATTGATGTGTTTATAACTGAAGATCGTACATCTCTTGGACAAGGTCATCACTGGAGCAAGATGCACAAAAAGATGCACAAAAAGATGCACAACGAAATATTTGAGGAGTAAGTTGATGGGTTCACTGTAACAGTCAGTCAACTACCAAGCAATCTAAAGTAAGTCTCCCGCGCTCTGTTCCATCAACTAGTTTTCTTAGGCCAGTTTTTAGCTCCGGAACTCCCTCACCTATCATAGCACAAATTGGGTAAATGGACACTCCTTCAACCCTTCTCTTCAACTCTTCCAAAACATCCTCGGCACCATCTTCATCAATTTTATTTGCCACAATTAACGATGGCCGATCTGCCAAACCCTCCTGGTGACACTCAAGCTCCAACACCAAATCATGTAGTTGTTCCCATGGAGGGACACCCTTTTTCCCATCCAAAGCAGCAGCCAAGTCCACTACATAGGCCAAAACTTTTGTTCGCTCAATATGCCTAAGAAACGCGTGACCAAGACCACGGTTTTCATGTGCACCCTTTATGAGTCCAGGAATATCTGCCACTGTGACAGAAAAAAAGTCCTCATAATTCAGGTTTCCAATATTTGGTCTCAAAGTTGTGAAAGCATAATCACCAACCATGGGCTTCGGGCGGGAAATGGCCCCCAACAGTGTACTTTTTCCAGCATTTGGGATTCCAACAAGACCTACATCAGCAATACTCTTTAACTCTAGTATAAGAATAGCTTCAGAACCTGGTGAACCCTGCCCAAGTGAGGATTGGCTTTCATCATCTGTAACATCAAGGCTCGAGGAATTATCATTGTTATATCGGTCTTTGTGTTTCAATTGTTTAAAGCTCTTAGGCGACTTCAAGATAGCAGTATTTCCAAGACCACCCTCACCTCCCCGAGCAACAATAACTCTCTGTCCAGGTTTTGTTAGCTCGACGACATTATATTCTACTTCTTCCTCCTCTTCCAACTCTCCCTCGTCCTCCTCAAATTCCATTTCCGACAAATAATCATAATCCTGATCTGCTTCTTCATATTCTTCTTCCTCGGAATCAGAAACTGTATGCTGCATGCTCCTTCTACCCTCTACTCCTTTGAAATGAGAATTTCTGTTGATTTGTGGTTCTTCCTTATTTTTCTTGGGACAAAAAGTTCCACTGAACTCTTTCTGTTCCAGTGTCTCTCTTCTATTACCAGTTCCATTGGTTATTTCATGTTCGGATGCAGAAGGACTAGCTTCATCAGCATCAGGAATCTCCCAAGGATCCAAAGATGTAATAGACTTCGTTACAACCACGGAAGGAACCTCACCAGTAACCAGATGTATTACAGTGCCAACTGGTACTTGGGCAACCTATTGAACTTATGAGAATCAGGATCAATACACACAAACAAATACTCAACAACAACAATCAGGAAAAGAGATACACATAAAAGTTCTAACTTTGTCATCTCCACGGGTCCCTATTTTGTTCTTTGAAGCTCCATGCCCTCCTCTCTTGGCATTCTGGTGTTAAAACAGGGGATAGAAAATTCAAGATAAAAGAATATGAAAACAACAATAAATTGACTTGAGACTGGATCCATTCTACAAGCTAGGTAAGATAATTAAATTTATATTTTTTTATAGAAAAGAACCCCGAGTACCATACCAGGTGATGTTGCAGATTGCTGAAATCCCAGACTGCCGAAGAGCACTCCAGAATTACATCCCCACCTCTTCCACCATTGCCTCCTATGACAATTTCCAGATTCAGTACGTCATTCAGATGCATTAACAGAAGCTATGATGCACAAAACACAAATATCAAAAGATTTATTCTACTACGGGCCAAAAGTGTAGGGAAAAAAGATTATGAAAAGAGATATCATAAAGATATCTTTGTAGAAGACGAGCACAGCATTTTTGAGCTCCGACAGAGCATAAAACAAGTAGCCAGTGAGGAAAACATGGAGGTGCCTCCAATGCAAATTCTCACAATTCCCTGCTGAATCGGTAAATTTAGAAGCAAGAAAAACCAAGGATGACGATGTTTACTCCATGATAGACTGATATCAGCATTCTTTTATAAGACTCTCTGTGCTTCAGACAAAGTCATGCCATATATAGTAGTACACCACCTATACTGTGGAGACGTTAAACTCTGCTCGAAACAGTAAAAGCATGAGGACTGAAAGCAACTGACCAGAAAAAAAAAACACCGGAAAAAAGGCCAAATTTAATCACTCGAGTGTTTGCAATAGTTGAATCTTCAAAACTTGCCAGAAAAATCGAATAAGCTACATTCAGAAAAATGTGATTTTGAAGAAAAAAAGATATATGTTAACCACATTACCATCAGGTTTCCCATGACGATCGTGCCGACTACGACGAATGCTCGAACACCCATTACCCCCTTCGCCTCCTTTAGCCCAGAGCCTAAACCTATCAATCATTCTCCTCTCCTAAAAGGCACAGAAGGAAGCAAATGTCAGCATCTGATCGCAAGTGTAAACAAATGAAGCTTAAGAAAAAAGACCAAAGGAGAATGGCAGAACAGGGCTCCCGCCTCCTCTTTTACCCCCATCTACAGAACCTCAAAAACACTAAGAAAGCTAGGAATACCTGCAGGGGAGCCAATTTCCGTCCCCGGTAATCTGAATAAGAAAAGGCGGAAAGATGCCATGGAAGTTTCTCAGGTTTCAGTTGTTGAAAATTGGAAGAAGCCGCACGGCGTAACAACATCTCCTGTGCATCAGATGAGAACAGATTTTCGGTCGCCCGCGATGTTTTCTTGGGGGTTTAAGAAGAAAAACCCTGATGTCAGTCTGGACAGAGTAAACAGAGTTGAGAAACCACTCGTACAGTCAGGCGTAGCTAAGCAACTTTTAAGGTAACTAAGAAAGTAAATTTTATACAAGAATAAAATTATAATCAAGTAACTATAAGTCTATAACAATATAATTAATTATTTGTAATAAAATTAAAATAATTATTTAAATTTAAAATTATAATAATTTTAAGGAGTAAATTTTATAATAATGTAACAATAACCAATTACAGGATTTAAATTCAACTTTAAAGTTTTTCTAATTGAAAATCATAGTTTATGAGAAAATAGATGTTTGTACATTGCAGTGTAGACCGTCTTTGAAGTCTTATTAACCTATTACAGTTACGCCCTTTGGCCTTTGGATTTTCCTTACCTTCAATCTGTACAACTCTCTCTAGCCTCTAGGGATGAATATATGATACACTAATTCAAAATAAAAATAACACATTGTCCCTTTTTTTAACTATTTATTACTGTTATCTAAACTCGACTTTCAGAACTAAATGTGACCCTGAAACTCGACCTATACCTATTGAGTTGTTAATCTTTAGTCATACGAGAGTGACTCTTCCAGGACAGAAGGAAAGGTCGAGTCCTGATGCAGCTGTTCATCTAAAGTCACTCTTTACAAGTAAGGTGGGAGCAGAGTACCGGCCCCATCACCCTCTCTGTCTCGTCTTGTTCTCTCTTTCCTCTCCACGAGGTCCTTTCCCAGCTTCTTTTTCTTTGCGCCCTGAATTTTGGTATCAATAGACGAGTCACAAATGCAAGTATAAGACGAGCCACAAAAGCAAGTATAAGACGAGCAAGAAAAGCCGGATATTTTTTGTTCCATTTGCTCCACTGACAGGCTTGCAGTGAGAAGGAAAGATTCCATGTTTGGTCCATTGACAAAGAGGTGAATTTGGGATTTAGAAGAGTATGGGTCGATGGATTGTGGGGACGGTTGCTTCGGTAGATCACCTGTTCTGCGGTCTGATCCTCAAATGGATTATTATCCTAGAACGCCTGCCTCCTGGGAGTGGCCATGGATTCAACTGGCATCGATCGAGTTGTCATGAAAGAGAATGTCACACACTCCCCAGGGACCGCATTTTGATTCTGTCCCGGACTCTAGTCAGAACTAAGGCCTCGTTGAGTCGCGAAAGAAACGCCGTGGATTAAGTCCCTCAATGTGCTAATTGCGATGCAGTAACTAAGATTTTTCAAATCTGGCCACTTGGGAGACTCTAGATAGACAACATCATTAATGCGCGAAACAAACCGCTAATGTGTTGCGAAAACAGGGACGGGCATCCCATTAATGCACCTACCCTCGGCTCCGAAAAAAAGAATATCTAGATTAGTACCACTGTCAAATGAACAAGGAGAAAACGATGAAAAATACAAAAACTATTGAGTTAAAAAGGAAGTAATTGATTTGACTCATAAATGTGAGCAGTTATTTGGCCGCACCGCAGTGGACAAAGTTACAACTGATAAATTAAAATCACCATTGATTTTAATGAAGCGACGACTATGACGATCATAACAATGAGATTGGAGATAATAAAGGTAGTAATTTTCTTCAACATCCTACTCTTGTTTTCTTCTGTTTGTTCTTACCTCTTTCGAGAGTCTATTCACAAGCTAACTTCGTGTCGAAGCTGCTCAAGCATATCGCGAACGCCTGGAATGCGGAGAGGGGGTACCGGTAGTCCATCGTGAACATGTCCTTTCCCACCTTGCCGAACTGAAGGATGATCTTATCATGCTCTGGGGGCGCCGGTTGTGATGGGGTGGGAGCTCCGGCGGCCGGCTGGGTCGCAGCAATGAGCTGAAAATTTTTCACAGAGGCAACAGTAACCCTTCCCCGGAAATTCAAGCACCAACACTGTAACTGCTCGTGCCACCTCGGAGCCTTGTTGCGCAACACTAATGGTCGCTCTTTGCCTTCTTCGTCGTCATCGCGTAAACCACTAATATCAGAGAAACGAGAGCTGCTGAATTCCACAGAATGGTCGATGGACTTGTTGGAGAAGGAGATGCTGCCAAATGAGTCCTCAAGAGATCGAGGGAGAAGTTCAGGTTGGCCAGGCACAGAGCCACCAGCATCAAGTGCAGACGCAGGGATGGAGTGCATCATACAATGCATTCTGCGCGGACCGCGTGTTCCCAGCACGTTCAACTCGTATGACACCTGAGCAATGTTATAGCTACCAGAAGGTACTTTAGGGGACACTTTCTTCGAGTAGAATCTGCGGCTTCTCCCTGGTGGAGATACAACGCCACCATTATACGGGGGTTGAGTGTCGTAGATTATAAATTTTGTGCCTAAGAAATTAGATCTGCAAAGAGAAAGGGGAAATTGGTCATCAAAACATAAACGAAAGCTAAATTGTCATTTATAAGGTAAACGTTGATGCACCAAATGTGAACGGCAAGGTTTGCCGCCTGTAGTCATACCTTAGCTTGCCTATGTATGTACTGCTAGACCTTGATATATTGTCAGCATCCATGGAAATGACATATTCTGTGCAGGTGGTTCGTCGGTTTCTTTTAGCAGAGAGAAGAAACTTCCCATTCTCAACCAACAAAGCTGCAAAAGGTAAACATTTTAATAACAAAGTTATTGAAATAAAAAAGAACAGAAACCACGTTCCACTGATTAGAGCAGTTAGAAGCCTTGTGCACAAAGGAATCATCTAATTTGGACACAATCCACCAGCTCTTGCATCCATATTTTCTCACAATGAGGAGTATCACATTTACCTTCATCCAATTTCCTTGAAAGACAAATGACTATAAAGACAGACGGAAACATTTAAGTCAACAAAAAACTCTCTACAAAGAAGAGAAAATGGATGGCAACGAAAAATCTCAAATGCAAGTTATTGTAAAGGTTATGAACCAGGAAGCCGGCTCGCATAATCATAATACTAGCCAGGAAAGACAACCATAAAGACACCAAAATAAAAGAGCCGTATTTTTTAACCAGAAACAGGAATTATGTTGCCATAGAGTAAAGGGGACCGGAACTGAAAGAACGAAACTCACCAGGGCTAAGACACAAGAAGAGGTGATACGTTAAATTTGATTTATCTCTCTTGATAAAGCACTGGATAGTCCCATCGCGAGGGCCAGGCTGAAATGGAAACATCATAAAGATTCGATTAACGTCACATTGGAAATACTTTCATCAACAAAGAAGTCCAAGTAATCACCACTGACAACTACGATAATGTTTAAGGTAAAGATATCATACTGACATTGAGCATCAAAACAACAATGAAATAATCACCTGTTTCAAGGACACCGGAAATGTAAGCTTCCCACAGAATTCGGGGCTTCTAACAATTTCTTTGCACATCTCTCTCCATGCCCTGCAAACCGCAGCACATGCAACAACATGTTTGCGACCAGGCCATGAAATTTCACTCTCCTCCAAACGTTTAATTACATCTCGAAGTAATTCCGGAGGAAGGCCTGCCCATTGACTCTGCTGAATTACTATAGGCTGATCATGCAACTCATGTACAGCACCTTGAGACTTTCCCCTACTATGGCCAGACAGTCTCACTTCAAAACTTCTCCTTGATAAGCTCCCAAAGCCATCTCTTACATCACGAACTATGCTACGGAGCGACATCTAAGCCAGTCAGCTGGTAAAAACAGGCAAAGGTGGTCACACTATCACCACTCTAAAACCACTCCAATTTGCATTAATAAGCTGCTCCGAGAACCTTTTCTCAATACTAAACCTGCACGATACCAGAAGAACAAGTCCTTAAATATCAAACTGTCCCAGCATCACCATCTCAACATAGTAGGAGATAAGTATTGAAACAAGAGAAAATAATCAAAGCTTCCCCCAACCCTTCATTCCATAATCCGCAAGCAATAAACGGTGCTTACAATCAGAGACTACAAAGAAGTTCCCATAAACAAGATGACTGAAATGGTTTAGTAAACAAACAAAAATAGCAAAACCAGCTTGAGGCCTTAAGCATTATTAAACTAACTCAGCTTCACTATGTATTCACACTACAAGGACATAAGAATCAAAACATGGGAAATTAATGAAAACTTCTCAAACCCTCAGGCTTCAGTCCACGTACAAGAAATAAAAGATGCTAAAAATCAAAGATTATATAGATTTACGAATAAACAAGATGATTAAAATGGTTTTGAAAAACACAAAAATAACAAAATACCAGCTTAAACCTTATCTTGAACTATGGACAAAAAAAGAGTGCACATGTCGCAACCATGTATGCGAGAGAAAATGATGTGTAGCAAAAGAAATACTGGGGATATCAAACTAGACAAAAATCTAACACTAATCACTCTCAACACAGAAAAAGCAAGTTTGAGTTGCTTTTCTAAATTATTATAAAAATTTGAGTTTTCCTTTCAAATTGCTATAAATTTGTGATTTTATTTTATTGCCATTAGTTCGAATCTTTGCTTTCAAGAGGAAAAATGACAATTGAGTCAAAGGTTCCCTGAGGAAACTTCAAATGTACAAATTGGTGTAAACTGAGAGACAGCCAAAATTTTCCTCGATGAGGTACAGATGGCAAATGGCTGACTTTTTTTTTTTTTTTTTTTTTTGTCAAAGAATACCGGCATTTCAGCCACCGATCTGCAAGACGGTACGACGAAAGCCTCAGAAATGATGCAAAACCTGTCAACCGAATAATCCCGGACATAATAGAGGAAATTAAAACGCCAAGCTTAAGCACCGCACTACAGTCCACCACAAAAAAAAAAAAAAAGCCAAGTGACAAATTTCTCCAAAAATGAAAAAGCAAAACACACGAACAAAGGACGTGAATCACCTGAAAACCGAAACGAAAACACCCTAACCAGTAAAACCGGAGATTCACAAATTAGACAGCCTCGTCAGAAAAGAAGACCGATTACAACCATTACACAGACCGCAAAAAAGTAAGAAGTTTCTGAAACAACCTGCAAAAGAAAAAAATAAAAAAATAAACATTTTTCACGTCTAGGAGACGAAATCAAGAAACTTAAATACGAAACTAAAACAACAGTTATTTGGTCGATAATCGAAGACACATTCCGGCATGTCAGTATACTGGTCGAAGAAACAGCACTCGTAAAAGTTGAAACAGCAAAAAACCGAAAACCGATAGTCGTGCACAAATTTCGGACAACGAGCGGAGTGCGTCACACAACTAGCTCAAACCTTAAAAATTTCCATAAATAACTAAAAATAACGGAAATCAACTAATTCTCCAGAGCAAACGCAAGCCAAAACACACGGAAACAGGCTCGGCAGCAGAGTAACAGCGGTAGAACAGGAAGCCAGTAGACGGCAGCGTCTTTAAGCGGAAGCGGCGAACATGAAAAACAACAGATCCAGAAAATGAGAGATCTCTACCTCAGACACTTGCGACGTTAAAATTTCCTCAACTTCCATAGACCGGCGGCTACGAGCACCAGATCCATTACTCGGCGACCCCTCCGCCGCGCATCTCACCTACAAATACCATCTCCCAACCACGGATCCTTTCCTTCCCCTGAGCAGCGTGAGAAAAAGGTAAGAGGAGACTAGAGAGAGCCGGCAAACAGCACCGTCGCCCCCTTTTTTTTTTTCTTTTTTTCTTCCCTCCTCTGGAACCCGGATTCCAAACCCCCATTAAATCCACTTCGCGAGAAAGAAGAAAAAAGCAAAAATTTAATGCGGAAACAGTTAATTTATTCTTCCCTCTTCAACCCCGTCGAATTTGACTTTTCCCGTCCGTGGCCACCACCGGCCAGTGCTAGCAAGAGAGAGTCACGAAACACGACAGGCCCCGTAATTCCGTAACGCCGTTCTACTTCTGCCCCTCTGAAGACTCTCAACTCAAAGACCTTTTTTCCGTTTTAGCCGGAAACTTCCGCGAAACGGAACGGGGAGTCCTGAGTCCTGTGGTGTTGACTTCGTGAGTGTCCGATTTTTCCACTTTTTTATTTTTTTCCCCGGTTTTCTTTTTCATGCTTATCGACTTTTCTTTTTTTTTTTTTTTTTTTCTATCAGGTTATTAGTTTAATTAATGCTGTTTAAAAGTTCTTAATCAAAGAGATTAAATTAAAGAGAGTTCACATGATGCTTGGGTATGTAGGAGGATCGTGAAGGCGAGGGGAATAATGATATTCAGCACGCTTCCATCATGACTCCGTGGGTTGGAACTACAACGACGGGAATACCCACGGGGAAGAGTTAAAATGACGGACGTGTCCAGTGGGTCTGGTGCGGCACAGAGAATGTTCGGTCCAGGGGAAGCAACGATCCTACCGGTGGCCCCGATCTACTCGTGTCCACTCGTTCGACGGTTCAGATGCGGAATATGGCTTTTGATCCGAGGGCTCATGATTCGTTATGAGAGAATCCCACCGACCCCGGGCGGCAAGGCAGCGTTACGGACATATAGAGAGAAAGATTCATCAGGGCTTATATTAAAAAATAAAATAAAATAAAATAAAATAAAATAAAAGGGTAGGAATAATATAATAGGTAGGCTCCGAGGTCGACGTTCGGGTGGTCCGGATAAGGACACGTTGTCCGTAATGGACCCACATCTCCGTCATTTTGGCTCCTTTCCCCGAAATGCCACACACTAAGAAAAGAAAACCCCTTAGCGGAGACCAAAATTAGGGGCTATTTTCGTCAAATGGCGCTAATACTTATTATCTGTCCTTCCTTCCACTCTATTTAAGTTAACAACGTGTTGATCATAATAATGTGAAGTAAATTATAAATATATCTTCTTAATGCGTTTTTTTTTTTTTTTTTTTTTTTTGGGGAGTACCAACCACATTTCTATTTTTATTTTATATTTGGGTGAAATCAGAAAATATCGTTCCACAAATAAATGTGTAATTAGGATGCGTTTTTTTGTTAATGGGTATGAATATGATGATGATACTTGGTAATTAGGGGAACAAAATCTGGTATGGGATGAGCGTTTGGGCCCGGGGGTACACATGGGTGAACATTAATGAGGATCGGAGTCGTTGGTGGTGGGGGTGGGTCGGGACCGGGACGCGCCGGGGTGTCTGTGTCTGTGGTCTCAACCATCGGTTTCGCCGAGGTACACAAAGGAGCCAACCGGGGAATTAATGAAGCATTTGTATCTTCTCTTGGATTTCTGCGCTCCAGCCGAGGACTTCCCTGTGCGCTTTTTTTTAGTAGCTCTTCCGTGGTCCGTTTGCTTCCGTTTTTATTTTACCCAAATATTATTAGTCCACCAAAGTTCAAATTGGACCTATTCAATTGTGGTCCGAAAAAACTCAATAATATACTAGTTAGTGGTCAATAACATATTAGGTAAAGTGACATATTGTGTGTTAGTTTATAACAAAAAAAAATGTATTATAATAGGGACTGAAACGGTGACTAAATGGATATTTTCCGGGTAATTCGTCATTTTATCAACATCAATTGGGTCAACCAAAATGGGGTGGTGGGGCAAGCAAGCAAAGAAGGGCAATGGCAAATATCATGCTTTTTTTAACTAGTATAATATCCTTATAATATGTTGAATAATTAACCTAACCATCTAACCATCTTTTTCTTTGAACTAAACTGTGGGAGTTAATTTGAGTGTCAGTCTGAGAGCTGCACGAGTGGGACTGCTTTATGAGATCGGCGTGTGTGAATCTTGATGTCGCAGGGTCTCAAATCTCTACAGCAACATCTCCTTATCTTATTATTGTCACTGAATATTCATTTAACAGGATGGATGGTGTCAAAGAGTCTTTTCGGAAGAAGGTAGCCTTTCATTGCAAGTTCCCTTCCATTTCTTCCGTAAAGAATCCGTCAAAGGGGGAAGGGATAGAGTACATAAACTATAAATGAAGAAGATAAGAACGCAACATGCATTGTTGGAGAGCAAAAAAAAAAAAAAAAAAAAAAAAAAAAAAAACCTGCGTTGTTGCAAGGGAGAATTGAATCGTTCTATTTCTCCGTTTCATGGCGCCATTAATCGAACCGGGTCTTAAAATAAGGTCAGGCTCGTCGCTGATTCTCATGTGCTCTCTCTCTCATTCAAGGAAAAGCAGGCCACAGCATTCATTTATGTATCATAGTTTTGTGGGCAATGGTGTGCACATGAGACGAGCAAGAAAGAAAGAAAGAAAGAAAGAAAGGGGAATGAATGAATGAATGACTTTAGTTAGTGGCTTTATTAAGGGAAACGAAAAAGACGAGAAAGAAGTATGAATGATGATTTGAAGTGGATTGGAGGGGTTGGAACTTGGAAGGGTACTGTTATTTGGGTTATATGACAATAATTCTCGGGTATTTGGTTGCTTTAGTAAAGGTCTGATGTGTTAAAGATGATCAAATGAAGGGAAAAGGAAGGTGGAGTATGAGTATTCAAATCTGTTGGGATGAAAAAGAAGAGAAAAAGAGAGTAGTAGTTTTAGGTTTGAGTGATGGGGACGGGATAGAGTCATTGAGAAGCCTCTTGCTCTTTTTGAGGCTTTCGGCTTACACGAGTTCAGCCTTTTTCTTGGGTCTTCTCACAGACACTTTTACATTCATGGGATCTTCTTCATCTTCTTCTTCTTCTTTAAACTAGGTAATCATGATTTATTAGAATTCTGAAGCGGCGGGCGGTAAAGGACTACCCAGAAAATATAAATGGAGCTAAGGTACAAATGAATCAGTTTCAGATTCTTCTTCTCGGTCCCTCTAAGAAAATGGGTGGGGGTAGGTTAACCGTCTTTACCCCAGAACAAAAATAAATCCAATCCACTCTCCTCTGGCATGCAATGTATTTGTCACTGATAATTCAATCTATGAATTATGGGGTTTGAATAGTCTAGTGTCAGCACTCACCCCCCGAGTTTTCATCTTCAGATTGCGATAAATATCTTTCAGATTTGATGGAGAGTAGTTTAGATTTTGAATAGGAAGACAGCGGTAGCTGCTTTTGTGGCCAAACCTGAAGATAAAACTGGGGGGTTTTGAAGGAAAAATAAAATAAAACAGAGAGCTAGCGAGGGGACAAAAATAGGGAGAGCAGGTGTATAGATTGAGGAAGATACGCCGGTTTTGTGGTGTGAAGCCAGAACCGCAGAGGAGGAAACATATATCTGAGGCTGATGACTGATTCCATTCTAATCAGTAATTAATAAATTGATGTCAGTGTATGATCTAAAGTTGGATTTGTTGAGATTTTGAATGATGTGTCATGTGTCACTCTGATAATTAATCAATATGTTGTCGTTTGCATCACCGACTGTTGGGATTTGATTTGGGTAAAGCAGCAGTTAAATGTGAATGAACGCCAAGGAATTTGATTTGGCCCACGTAATTAATTTATACGTTTACTTAAACTAAACTAAACTAGCCTCTGAAATTAAAAGTAAATTGAGTCACCGAAAATAGGAGAAGCAATTCTTTTGTAACCCTGGTTCCATTCTAATCACTCACTACACTGAACCACTTAAACTTTTGTGTTAATACTGGGATTTAAAAAAAATGTAATTTGGTCTAAAAATTCTTAAAAAATTATCTTTAAATTGATATATAATATATCATATATTATAGTGTGAAAGAAAAAAAAAATTATTTATGTAACTCTATTTTATATAAAAATGAGTATACAAATAAATAAATATTTTTATTTACAATGAAAAATTAGTTTTGTTAATAAAAATTTTTTAATCTTAAATTTTAAAATGCCACTTATTATTTATGGTGTAAAGTAAAAGCACTTATAAGCTAAATGATAGTAGAATAAGCACGAGTACAAGAACATAAACAATTATACATCAAGTTAAACAAATATTATGAATATATTATTTTATATTTTAATTTTTATCATGTCATTCAGAATAAAATTGTATATTTGTACACCTCTAATTTAAGTATGTTATGTAAGAAATTTTTTTATATAACTATTTTTTTGTTGAAAGATCACGTATTTATAACTAAACAAAACAATTTAAAACTTAAAATATTTATAATAATTTTTCTCAAATATTTATAATATGTTTACAAAATATATTATATGATACAAACTATAGTAATATCGTTGTGTCATATGCTTATATAATTTATTTTTTGTACACAAATATTTATATATCATATTATATTATTTCATCGAAAATTCGCCGGTCCGCGAAGAGGCGCGATCGAGAGAATATATCGATTATAACAGAATATTTTGTGTTACAGTGTGTTTGAATATCAGAAAATTGCGAGTACAGTCTCCTATTTTTCCTCTGATTCGATCTCTCTGTGAATTCGTTGAAGTTGAAGCTTCTGATGACGAACGTCGAAACTGGAATTCTGGAACGAGTGTGCACGAACTGTTGCGGCTTTGGTCGGTCGGACGGAGGTATTTGTGCTCTGGGTGTATCGACTTACGACGTTGCCGGCGATCGTGTAGAGCTGCTCTGGTTGAACTGTTGAGTGACGACGGATTGCAGGTTGCTTGCCTTCTGTAGTTCGAAAGAGCTTCTTTATGTGAGAATTCTTCTCGATGAAGGGATTTTCACACCTTCTTCTCGGGAGAACTTCACTGTGTGAGACGATTCCTCGCTAAAGGACTTTCGAATCTGATTTTTTTCAACCCTTGGGACAAGGAACTTCTGGCTATTTGTAGATGTCTGTATAGTTGTTGAGGAATTTTGCCTAGGAAAGGGGATCATGATCCCCTTTATGATGCTGTAGTTGGGAGAGAAGAAGGGGAGGAGAAGGACCAAGATTGTGGGCTCCTCAATTAGCTCCTTCGGTTGGCGACCATAATTGGTCGTTGACTGTTGAGTTGAGTGACGTGTCATGATACTAGCGCTGACGCGGCAATTTCTGCTGACGGGGGCGCCGACTGTGCCGGTGATGTGGCGGCAAGAATGGGCTGCTGTGAGAGGCTTTTGAGAATCGATTGAGCCTACCTATGATGATCGTTTACTGGATCGATGGGTTTTTGGACTCATCGAATTTGGGCCGTGCACATTTTGGTGCATACATATATATCAAATTAAAGATTTTATTATGAAAAATATTTTGGTGATTTTTCATAATTATTTAAAATTTATTTTGGCCCGAGAAACCCATTTTACCTGACCCGGGTCGGTTTGACCTGAATTGGATTTTGACTTGTCCGATACAGTACCGGTTCCCGTGTCGTATAACCCCGGTTAAAACACCAAATTTAAATCTAAAATATCGCATTCGATGATTTGAGTGAAAATATGAAAATGTTCCTTGAAAATTAAAAAATATAAACATTTTATAGTGAATAAAACGAAATGAAACTACATAACCTGGGTATGGATTCCTAAATCCAACCCGCAGATCGGGTATGGGTTAGGAAATGCAAACCCGATAGCGAGTCGGGTCGGGTTTGGGTTTATCAGAACCCGATCCGCGGGTTTTTATACTTTAACATGTATACATATTTTACCTTACAAAGAGATCTTTTATTTGCTAAAGTTATTGTATACAGGAGCAGGGTTAAAAAAGGAAAACCATAATAAAATATAGCCCTAAACCCTAATCTTCTTCACTTTTCCCCATTCTTTTCTCAACTCTCCAACATTCCAGCTTCTCGTGCTCTCAGTCTCGTGGCTCTCCAATTTGCGACGCATTACAACCATAAAATTTCTCTTATTCTTTATATCTTAGCCTCCCTCTGCAGATCTGAGTGTTCGACGGCTGATGACTACGATCTGAAAAGAGGTTTTCTTTTTCTCTTCATGTTTTTTATTTTGTTTTTGTTTTTATTTCTTTCTTTTCCTTAAATTTGTGTTTTAGGTCACGACGGTTCTCGATTTCAGATGGTTATTGTTATTTTAAGCTGGGAATATCCCGATTACAACAGAAAGGTTTTGAATTTTGGTTTTTGTTTTGTTTTATTTTATTTTCCTATTTTGTTTTACTCTCAATCTGTCCGTTTAGGTTAATTAGATGATGAAAAGAGGAGTTAATATTTTTTCTGTAATTTTATGTTAATTTTTTCGTCTTTTTTAATCTGTTTGAATAATTTTTAAAAATCACATTCACAGGACTTAAGTCGGATCGGGTTCGGGTTTTGGTCGGGTCGGATTGGGTGTGGATTTGTAAAACTGAGCATCGGGTCGGGTACGGGGAAGGTTTTTAAAACCCGTTCGGCTTTTAAATAGGTTCGGTTTTGGCGTTTGTAGGTCGGGTCGGGTTCGGGTTTTCAGAAACCCGACCCAAACCCGACCCGTGCCCACCCCTACTCCCGACTCCCCCTCCCCACTTGGAATCGGAGCTGAAGTCTCTTTCGTTCTCTTTCGCAAACGCGTTGAGGCGGGAATTTAGGTTTAGTTTGCAGAAGAAGGAAACAGGGTTGAACTGGGCGGCGAATTTTTTCTTTCCCTCAACCAAGGTATGAATATGATCGATTTTATTTTCTGTTGTCTTCTGTCAATGGCATCTGATGGCTCTTTCTTTTGTCGCGTTTCTTTGGATTTATGTCAAAGCAAAGAAAAAGAGAGAAGAAGATGAGGGAAGGGGGTGTTTAAATTATAAAGGCGTGTACAGACAGATACGGAAGAGAGCACTGCACTCAATACGTGAGAGAGGCTGTGTATTAAACGCGGGGGGGGGGGGGGGGGGGGTTGCCTATTCTGCGCCTTCAAAACCGGCTTTTTAATGGTGTCGGAAGGGGGAAATCTATGAGAATATGTGACCCTAACGCCATACCCAGTCTTCTCTTCCTTGTTTAACCCATGTGACATTAGATTCAGTTTTGTTTCTCATCTTCGTTTTCGTCTCCCTTCTTCTCTCTGGACCAGAAATTTGTTTGCATTTGAGGTTTCTCATCTTCGCTTGGGTCTGTAGGGTTGCAGATTTTTTGGTATTCCATTGTTGGTGAATCCCTTTCAGTTGCTTACCTTATTTCTCTTTTTGGGTCTAGATTTGGCTTCAATCCATAATCTCTGATATCAAATGGCTTCTAAATGCAGCACTGATCGTTTCCTTTCTTTCAGTTCACTTTCTTGAGGCATTGCGTTTGTTCTGGCTCTTGGTGCCTCCTAAGTGCTCTGTTTCATATATCCTAAGTGCTCTATTTCATATATCAATGCATGTTTGATATATCTAATCAAACTTATAATCTATTTTTCGTTGTCTTCTTCAATCTGCCTAGAGATTTTTGGTGCTCTTGTACTGGACTTGTATCTGTTCCTGAATTCATGTCAACCTCTATTTCTTTAAAGAGGTTGGATCCTTATCTTTATATCCATTCTCAAATTTTAGACCAGATAATGATATAAATTTTAGACCAGATAATGATAAGGATTTTAGATCCTTATCTTTATATCCATGTCAACCTCTATTTCTCTCTCTAGGTTTCTCTCTCTAGGTTTTTCTGTCTTTCTCTCTCTAGGTTTTTCTGTCTTTCTCTCTCTAAGTTTTTCTGTTTTTTTTCTCTCTCTTTTTTTTTTTCTCTTTCTCTCTCTCTGGGTTTTTCTCTCTCTAGGGGTTTTCTCTTTCTCTGATTTTCTCTCTTTCTTTGTCACGGGTTTTTCTTCTGGGTTTTTTTCTCTTTCTCTCTCTCTTTTCTCTTTCTCTTTCTGGGTTTTTTTTTCTCTCTCTCTTTTTTTTTCTTTCTCAGGTTTTTTTCTTTTCTCTCTTTCTCTGGGTTTTTTTCTCTCTCTGGGTTTTTTTTTCTTCTCTAGGTTTTCTCTCTCTAGGTTTTTTCTCTCTCTCTCTCTTGGTTTTTTTTCTCTCTAGGTTTCTTTCTCTCTAGGTTTTTTTTCTTTTTTCTCTCTCTAGGTTTTTTTTTCTCTCTAGGTTTTTCTCTCTAGGTTTTTTTCTCTAGGTTTTTTTTTTTTCTTTCTTTTTTTTCTCTTTTTTTTTTCTCTAGGGTTTTTTTTTTAGGTTTTCTCTAGGTTTTTTTCTCTCTCTAGGAGGTTTTTTCTCTCTCTAGGATGTTCTCTCTCTAGGATGTTCTCTCTCTAGGATGTTCTCTCTCTAGGATGTTCTCTCTCTAGGATGTTCTCTCTCTAGGATGTTCTCTCTCTAGGATGTTCTCTCTCTAGGATGTTTCTCTCTAGGATGTTCTCTCTAGGATGTTCTCTCTCTAGGATGTTCTCTCTAGGAATTTCTCTCTCTAGGAATTTCTCTCTCTAGGAATTTCTCTCTCTAGGAATTTCTCTCTCTAGGAATTTCTCTCTCTAGGAATTTCTCTCTCTAGGAATTTCTCTCTCTAGGAATTTCTCTGGTTAAAATTTTAACTAAGATTTTCTCTCTAAGATTCTCGATTTTCTCTCTAAGATTCTCGATTTTCTCTCTCGAAGATTTTCTCTCTAATTTTTCTCTTTCTAAATTTTGTATCTCCAAATTTTTTATCTCTAAATTTTTTCTCTAGATTTTCTCTCTCTAAGTTTTCTCTTGATTTATTAATTAATTTGTAATTTAATTATAATTTTTTTTAATGTTTTTTTAATTATTTAAATTTAAATTTAAATTTAATTTTGACCGGTTCTTTTCTTAACGGATCTCTTGGATATCCAATACGGATCCAATAAGCTTATTGGATTCTTATTGGATATCCGATAAGAGTCCAATGAACTTATTCGATTGGTATTGGAGATCCAATAACAAAATTATTAATTTGATTTGATTTAAATATTGAATATATCCAAATTATTGCCATCCCTACTTCAGACCCCTGCTGCCGCTGATTCGACTACAAAACCTAAAATTTCTGAGAATGAGGCCTCTCGACGAGAAGGAGACGACGGCCGTCTTCGAGAAGCTCTTCAAGTTCACCGGCAACAACCTCAAGCACATAGTCGAGCGTCCCGCCCTGGAGGGCCCCGAATCGCAGTCGGGTCGGTACTGCTTTCGCCTGCAGAAGAATCGGGTCTTCTACGTCTCCGACGCAATACTCAAACGAGCCACCAACATCTCCCGCAACAACCTCGTTGCTCTCGGCACCTGCATCGGTAAGTTCACCAAAGGGGGGAGCTTCCACCTTACCATCCAGTGCCTTGACCTCATCGCCGCCCACGCGAAGCACAAGGTATGGCTCAAACCCACCTCCGAGATGTCGTTTCTGTACGGTAACCACGTCTTGAAAAGTGGCTTGGGAAGAATCACCGAGAACACCTCCACGGGGGACGGGGTGGTTGTTTTCTCCATGTCGGACGTGCCCTTGGGGTTCGGCATTGCCGCCAAGTCGACCCAGGATTGTAGGAAGTTGGACCCTAACGGGATTGTGGTGCTGCACCAGGCTGACATAGGGGAGTATCTAAGAATGGAGGATGAACTTTAAAGGAGGACTGGGGTTTGTTGAAATTCTCGACAAATATGTATTAGGATTTTTTTTTTTTGAGAAATATGTATTAGAATTTTTGATAGATAAGTTAAAGGAAGAATGTTTGAGCTTTATCAAGTTTGAGGCTTTCGTTCAACTTTGATACCTTCATGTTACCTCTTCTATTGCTTGAGTTTTGCCGTCTCTTTTTCACTTACGGAGGTTGCTTTGTTGTTGTTGTATTCTTTACTTCGACAAATATGTATTAGCTACAGATTAATTGCATAAAAAAGATATCTGAGGCTCTTACAATTGTTTGCTGATTCTTGACAACTTCTTTTTATATCTGGGTTACATTCCGCTTTATTTGCAACCTGTTGAACTTGTAAAATGGCCAAAAGTAGATGTTTTGTGGTTGAGATATAACCAAAGAACAGCTTTTTGTACCTTTTTCTCATTAGTTAAGATTCCTGTTAAATCTTGGACAGTGTTTACTTAAGAATCCTGATTGAAAAAAATTATGTGGAATAATCTTTACTGGACTGATCATTTTCTGAACCTAAACACTGATTGGGTGTGACAGAAACGGGTGGAAAGATACCAAGTTGTATTGATAGGGGTGTTCCTTTGATAGTTAATAGCCTTTTGGAAATTTGTCTTCCTTTTTTCCTTTTGGTTGATAGCTTTGGGGAAAAATTATGGATGGTATGTGTCTGGAATGGCACTTTCCATGTGTATGGTTGTGAGCATTTTAAAGTGTTAATAACTATTTTCTGCCATTTGGTTTAACTAGGATCTGCTAAGCTCCATGTGTGTATAGAATTACTTTCATTTAATTAAGAGACAAACAATCACCGAAAGCTTTTGAGGTTGATGAAGATGAACTACTATTACTTATTTCAACATGAAGAATTTCATTCTTTTACCCAGGATATGTTAAAGATCCATGTATGCATGGAAAGTAGCATGAAGATACTATTATTCTACCTTAAACATTTTTATTTTATTTTTTTCTGGAATGCTGGTTAAGCATTCAGAGTCATATTTACGGTTACAGATGGCTGCATTAATAATTTGATTATTGTGCTTAGCGTATGGTTGGCACTTGGCAGGTCATAATCATACTCTGTGCTCTGCTTAACAGCCTTAATCAGACTCTCCTTGGCTTTCTTTTAATGTTTGTTTTACATGAAAGCATGTGGATAAGGTGCCGATTCATTTGAACATAAAAAACTGTAAGATCTTCTTTTAGGAAAAGCTTTTCATTTGAACATAAAAAACTGTTTTGTGTTTGTTTAACTTGTGTAAATCTTCATGGAGTGATAGCTGTTTGATAATACAGATGCATGCCCATTTCTTTTTGCTGGTAAAGATATCCTTGTTGTAACAGTTTAATGAGTCAGGGAGGAGAAGAGATATCCAAAGTCAAAATATTGGTGCTTAATGTATTCCTCCCTCTTCTCAAAGGGATGGCATAAATCTCCATATTCCACTGACCCTGTCTGATTGTTTTTAACAAATCTCAGTTTCATGCTGAATAATAAATCTTGCTTGGGTTAGACAAGGTTCAGGAGAAGATTGGTGACTTTTACGATCGCTTAGACATCCGGCCTTGGTACTTTTAATTAGTTCTTAAGCAATGTGCACCAAACTTATTTGGGGGTGAAAGAAGAGATGATCTACCGTGGAGATTCATATACATTTTTAGAGAGATTGATGATGTTGGAAAACATTTCAATGTCAATTGGTGTAATTTGGCCAGAA